>CM070876.1:25470405-25857905 GCA_036365515.1 Torymus aiolomorphi
GCAAGATGATATTCGTACCAGAAGGCACGTTTCAACCTGCACATCATGCGATGACGTCTAGCATATCGTCGGAGTTTGCGTCAGCGTCCACCCCGTGAGCACATTTTCTTCGGAAGATTACTGAGATTTAAAATACACATCTTATGAAAAAAGGGTGCGCATCGAAAAGACTAGCGGCACTATACACGCACTCCAGATGTGAAAAAGGAACAACTCTTCGTCAAACGTGCACGCGCACGTACGTGCATGGATCAGCGTCGTAAAAATACTACCCTATTGACACATGAAACACACTCGAGATAAAAACTATACATCCTGTTGTATCGGGCCAACCGAGTTTACAGTTCAGTATGCTATAGCGGAAATATACTTACTGAGTTAGTCACATCATACATGCAAGCCACCTCGAAAATTCTCTCTCTCTCTCTCTCTCTCTCTCTCTCTCTCTCTCTCTCTCTCTTTCTAGCTCTCTCGCTCTCGCTCTTTTTCTCACTCGCTCTCTCGCGATAAATATCTTACCAGCGACGATAGACTAATGCCCGCAAAATACTTGTACCAGAAGGCACGTTTCAACCTGCACAACATGCGATAACGTCACCCGTGTCGGGGTTGCTGGCAAGAGTGAAATACTCTTCGGCTTGCCTCCTTTGTATGGACCACTTCAATAATTATTATATCTAGAGTTTCCATCGACGCCGTCACTCTTATCGTTTGTTTATGCAGTTAACCAAAACAGTATTTCGATTTACCGGGTAAAATTCTATGAAATACTATTAAGGGGGTGTCAAACTCAATTCTGCGATTTGACCGACCCATAGGTCGGTAAGGTAGGAAGTACATACTATTGATGAAATATGACACAAGCGCCATCTCTGGAAAATCGTAATAGATTTTAACATAGATGGCGCTACATATTTCAAAGATATTAAAGATACGCGTTTTTTTATTACAAACAATTGTACATATTTCGCGTATACGTATTTCTTTTTATAATTAATTATCCGTATTTTGCGTATACGCATTTTTATTGTTAATAATAGTGCGTATTTCACATATATACGCATATTTATTACAAATAATTTTGCGCATTTCGCCTATACGCATTTTATAATAAATAATTTGGTGTATTTCGCCGATACACATATTTTATTCTAAATAATTATGCGTATTTCGCTTATACGCACTTTTCAGTGTTATCAATTGTGCGCATTTCGCCTATACGCATTTTATAATAAATAATTTGGTGTATTTCGCCTATACACATGTTTTATTATAAATAATTATGCGTATTTCGCTTATACGCACTTTTCAGTGTTATTAATTGTGCGCATTTCGCCTATACGCATTTTATAATAAATAATTTGGTGTATTTCGCCTATACACATGTTTTATTATAAATAATTATGCGTATTTCGCTTATACGCACTTTTCAGTGTTATTAATTGTGCGCATTTCGCCTATACGCATTTTATAATAAATAATTTGGTGTATTTCGCCTATACACATGTTTTATTATAAATAATTATGCGTATTTCGCTTATACGCACTTTTCAGTGTTAGTAATCGTGTGCATTTTGCCTACACGCATTTTATAATAAATCATTTTGTGTATTTCGACTATACACATGTTCTATTATAAACAAATGTGCGCATTTCGCCTATACACATTTCTTATAATAATGAGATGCAGATTCATCACTTTATTATATAGTCTCAGTTATTATTGACATTTCAAAATTCAGGACGTCGCCTCGCATGATTGCAAATGCTTTTTTAAAAATTGTAGTGCGCTTCGTACGTTTTTGTGTCCCGGTGAAGGGACAGATCGGATGCGAGGTCTAGGTGTTTAGGTGGCTGATGATGGAGTCCGGGTTATGCGCTCCATAGGTTTTTGTACCCAGGTGTTGAGACAGCTCGATTACGAGATCTAGCTGTTCCAGGTGGCCGGTGATAGAGTGTAAGTGATGCGTTCCGAAGATTTTTGTGTCCAGATGTCGGAACAGATCGTATGCGAGGTCTGAGCGTTCCAGGTGGACGATGATGGAGTTTACGTGATGTGCTCCGTAGGTTTTTGTATCTAGAGACCAAGACAAATCGAATGCGAGGTCTAGGTGTTTCAGATGGCCGATGATGGAGTCCGGGTAGTGCGCTTCGTAGGTTTTTGAGTCCAGGTGTCGGGACAGCTCGAATGCGAGGTCTAGCTGTTCCAGGCGGCTGATGATACGCTTCGTAGACTTTTGTGTCCAGGTGTTTTGACAGATCGGATGCGAGGTCTAGGTGTTCCAGACGGCCGATGATGGAGTTCGGGTAGTGCGCTCCGTAGGTTTTTGTGTCCAGGTGAAGGGACAGGTCGGATGCGAGGTCTAGGTGTTGCAGATGGCCGGTGATGTAATCCGGGTGATGCGCTCTGAAGGTTTTTGTGTCCAGGTGTCGGGACAGATCGAATGCGAGGTTTAGGCGTTCCAGGTAGCCGATGATGGAGTTTACGTGAAGCGCTCCGTAGGTTTTTGTGTCCAGAGGCCAGGACAAATCGAATGCGAGGTCTAGGTGTTCCAGATGGTCGATGAGTCCGGTGATGTAATCCGGGTGATGCGCTCCGTAGGTTTTGTGTCCAGGTGAAGGGACAGGTCGGATGCGAGGTCTAGGTGTTTAGATGGCCGATGATGGAGTCCAATTTAATATTATGATTTTCAAAATATTACCTGCATCTGAAATTTTGTGGCACAGTACTGCACTTTTTGTACATATTCTGGATATAGTTTACAAAATTTCTACCAAGAGATAGTTTAGATTTGGTTTTTATTTTTTGGTTGAGGGTTTAATTGTTTATTGAAATTTAAACAAATTTCAATCTATTTAGTTTTTTATGAACAAAAAATGTTCCTCAAATTTTAGGTCGATATTTGCAAAAATAAAAAAGCTATGCAATATTGAAAATTCAATTTTTTGCAATTTTTGGTTAAAATCAAGTTTATTCATTTTTTAACTGAAAATCTTGAAACTTTTTGTATAGTACATTGATTGGCAAAAGGTTTGAATTTTTCTGTAGAATGTGCCAGTATTTATTTTATGACCCTTTTTGAAAGTCTCTGATTGGCTGCTTCTTAGTATACCTTCATCAAAGGATATTGAGGCTGCGGCCAAATATTCTTTATTCGACAAATTTTTTTGTATTCTTCTTCGAAAACCCTTCAAAATGCTTTTTTGATCAATACTGGCCGAGCAAAGGGAAAAAAGTGACAATTTTTTGAAATATCAAGAAAAATCCATAATTTCAATTTTTGATAACATGATTAATGAAACTGAATATTATTCATACATCTTATGGCATGGACCGTACCACTGAATTTTGTTAGAGCATCAAATAGAACATTAGAAATATCTATTTTCAATAATATTAGGCTTACACAATAAGCAATACCTAATTATGAATTAATAATAAATTAAGCTATAGAGGTTAATTACTATAAAGCTGTCAAAATGAAATCAGGCAACAGACTGATAATTTCATTCATAATTAGGTATCGCTTATTGTGTAAGCCTAATATTATTGAAAATAGATATTTCTAATGTTCTATTTGATGCTCTAACAAAATTCAGTGGTACGGTCCATGCCATAAGATGTATGAATAATATTCAGTTTCATTAATCATGTTATCAAAAATTGAAATTATGGATTTTTCTTGATATTTCAAAAAATTGTCACTTTTTTCCCTTTTCTCGGCCAGTATTGATCAAAAAAGCATTTTGAAGGGTTTTCGAAGAAGAATACAAAAAAATTTGTCGAATAAAGAATATTTGGCCGCAGCCTCAATATCCTTTGATGAAGGTATACTAAGAAGCAGCCAATCAGAGACTTTCAAAAAGGGTCATAAAATAAATACTGGCACATTCTACAGAAAAATTCAAACCTTTTGCCAATCAATGTACTATACAAAAAGTTTCAAGATTTTCAGTTAAAAAATGAATAAACTTGGATTTTAACCAAAAATTGCAAAAAATTGAATTTTCAATATTGCATAGCTTTTTTATTTTTGCAAATATCGACCTAAAATTTGAGGAACATTTTTTGTTCATAAAAACTAAAAGAAAACGAGTTTTGAGGGATTTTAAAATTTTGAGCTGCTGACTTCACGTGAAATATCCCATATACCTGAAACAACAGGAGGGTGTAACAAAATTTGAGACCAAGGGTTGAACTTCAAATGAACCTGAGTATGGTATATAAGTTGATCCGCATTTTAAAATATACACCTTCCATCATATAAACGCATAACTGCAAATTGAACATTTTAACAAAATTTGTATTATTAGAAGTATTGTTATTAATAATTACTTTGCATTATACTTGTCATGCTACTGAATGATTGGCAAAAGTAGAGCTACTATAATTTCATTGAGCTAGGCTCATAAGTTTCTTTAGCTTCTTTTCAAATTTTATGAGTTTTGTTGAAAAAAAACGGAAAAGAATTAATTTTATGTCAAGACATCTAGTTTCTTATAAATAGATAACTAAATAAACTCATGTAATTGTAATTCTTTTCTGTTATAATTAAATATGTTCGCCCATACACCTTTCCTTATAACTAATAATTGTGCGTATTTCGTCTATACGCATTTTTGCATTATAAACAACTGTGCGTATTTCGCTTATACATATTTTTGATATTGTAAATAATTGTGCGTATTTTGCTTGTACGAATTTTTATTATAAATAATTGTGCGTATTACGACTATACGCATTTTTGTATGATAAATAATTGTGCGCATTTCGCATATACGCATTATTTATTATGAATAATTGTGCGTATTTCGCCTATACGCATTTTAATATTTACTATTTTTCTATTACAAACACATGTCAATTTGAACGTAATTACGTTCGAATAAGTATTTATTTATAATCACAATTTTTACTTATAGTATAAAATTACGTGATTAGTAATACTTTAAGTTTTGACATGTCCAACACCTATTAGCCAAAAACTACGGAGCGCACCACCTAAATATCGTCACCGGCTTCCCCGAAGACCTGGACCACGTATTAGATACGCCCTGATATCCAAACGCAAAAGACTACAAAGCGCACCACCTAGACCTCGTCATCGGCTACCCTGAACACCTGCACTGCGTATTAGATGCGCCCTGATATTTAATGCAAAAAACCTAGACTCCATCATCGGCTACCACAAAGACCTAAACCACGCATTTGATACGTTCCAACATCTAGAGACAAAAAACTACGGAGCGCACGACCTAGACATCATCATCGGCTATCCCGAACACTTTGACTACGTATTAGATGCGTCCTGGGATCTAAACGCAAAAAACTTCGGAGCGCATCACCTCGACTCCATCATTGACCACCTCAAAGACCTAGACGACGCATTCGATGCTTTCAATTATCGATAAGTAACACTTCCTTATAATAGTTGTCATTTCCGTATTAGCAGGTAGCAACCGTTACCGCTATAGTATTTCTCCCTTACAATTGAAGGTGGAAGCAATGGATACTAAAATCGTGTGACGCTGTTACGTCGGTATATGCCGCTGATCCAACGATCGTATAATTGTGTAATTGTTGTAGTATGAAAAGCAACATACCGTAAAAGTATGGGTCCCTTACTAAGATTGCTAAAACCACCTTACTTATATAGTAAAGGAACTCCTATACTCCACGAGTAAGCCGTTTTAACTGTAGCAGTAAGAGTTTTCTTTCCGTGTGCACCCGCAGAAAACTGTTACTTTTTGGGGAGATATAATTCGTACCTAAAAATCAGGTGTGCCCTAAATAATGACATTAGTCTAGGCACCAGGGGGGTTTCCGTGGCCGATGGATGTCCACGCCTCCACCAAAGCTTTTCTTACGTATTTTTGTCTGCTGATTCTGAATTTCGAAGGTGAACAGTCGCCAGAATGTTAGTTTTTTGTTATTAACAATTTAATTGTTTAAACTGCGGCCAAATCAATATGATTAATTATAACTGAATCCTAACTGTCTAAAACTGTAGTAAATTGATCTAGAATTATGCACGTTTGCGCTCGAATTCGCGACTTATTGCACTAAATTTGCAATAATTCGGGTTCTAATCAAAATTTTTCAATTCTGAAAAAACGAGCATATTCTAGATCAATTTACTACAGTTTTAGGCAGTTAGGATTCAGTTATAATTAATCATATTGATTTGGCAGCAATTTAAACAATTAAATTGTTAATAACAAAAAACTAACAGTCTGGCGACGTTCCACCTTCGAAATTCAGAATCAGCAGTCAAAAATACGTAAGAAAAGCTTTGGTGGAAGTGTGGACATCCGTCGGCCACGGAAACCCCTGGCGCCTAGACTACATCTCGAGTCTGTCGCGGGAGCGCAGACGTTCAAGTATACCTTCGTCGTCCCTTCTCCGTCGTGTCCGCCTAGGTGATGTCCTCAGGAAGTGGTAGTTGCGTTGGCTGCCCTCGAGGAGAGTAGAATGATATGAAGACCTGTTGTCTTCTGCAGGAGCTCTTCGCCTAGAGCAAAACAAAATATATTAATAATGTTTTAGGCAGTGGGGATGAGGAGAGCAGTATCAAACTGCGAGGAACAGAGGAGTAGACAGATGGAAAGTTGGAGGCTAGGTTCGGCTATACTACAGGATAAAGTCCAAATCCGAAGTGAAGTACTTACTCGAGTGTCACGGAAGCGCGAACTACATTCAACTACACCTTCGCCCTCCTTTCTCCGTTGTGTTCGCCTAGGTGATGTCCTCGGGAAGTGGTAGTTGCGTTCGCTGTCCTCGAGAAGAGTAGAATTATATAAAGACTTGTTGTCTTCTACAGGAGCTCTTCACCTAGGACAATACAAAATATATTAATAATGTATTAAGGAGTAGGGATGAGGATAGCAGTATCGAACTGCCAGGAACAGAGGAGTAGACCGATGGAAAGTTGGAGACTAGGTTCGGCTGTACTACAAGATAAAGTCCAAATCCGAAGTGAAATACTTACTCGAGTCTGGCACAGGAGATCAAACTATATTTATATACACCTTCGCTCTCACTTCTACGATATGTTTGTCTAGCTGATGTCTTCAGGACGTGGTAGTTGTGTTGGCTGCCCTGGAGGGGAGTAGAATTATATGAAGACGTGTTGTCTTCTGCAGGAGCTCTTCGCCTAGGGCAAAACAGAATATATTAATAAAGTGTTAAGCAGTATAGGAATGAGGATAGCAGTATCGACCTGCTAGAAACAGAGGGAGTAGATAGATGGAAAGTTAAGATATCTGTAGAAAATGGAAAGGGTCTTTGGAATGAAAAGTCGAAAAAGTGCATGTGCATTTCCAACTAAGACCTCATCACCCTCGCTTAAAGTTTACCAGAATGTTAACACACAATCCAATACATGTTGAGGCATTGTATATTAAATTTTAGATCTTTTCAATCAGCCAGTGTAGGCGAAATAACTTTTTTTTTTGAACATTTCTTAAAAAGAGCATACAAATTGCAATATCTCCACACTTGCTAATTATTTAGATTTGAAACTTGATAAACAATATCCCTCAGCATGTATTACATAGTGTGTGTAAAGTTTGAAATATTTGTAGAGAATGGAAAGGGATCTTTGAAATGAAAAGTCGAAAAAGCGCGTGTGCATTTCCAATGTAGACCTCCTCACCCTCGCTTAAAGTTTATGAGAATGTTTACACACAATCCAGTACATACTGAGGCATTGTATATTAGGTTTCAGATCTACTCAATCAGCCAGTTTGGAGGAAATTACTTTTCTTTCTTAAAAATTTCCTGAAAAAGCACAAAAATTGCAATATCTCCAGACTTGCTAATTATGTAGATCTGAAACTTGATAAACCGTCCCTCAGCATGTATGCCATTATGTATGGAAAGTTTAAGATACTTGTAGGGAATGAAACGGGATCTTTGGAACGAATTGTCGAAAAGCCGCATGTGCATTTGCGACAAAAACCTCCTCACACTTTCTCATAGTTTACCAGAATGTTCTCACACAATGCAATGCATGCTGAGGCATTGCATATTGAGTTTCAGATATACTCCATCAGCCAGTTTGGAGGAAATGACTTTTCTTTCTTAAAAATTTCCTGAAAAAGCACAAAAATTGCAATATCTCCAGATTTGCTATTTATGTAGATCTGAAACTTGATAAACTGTCCCTCAGCATATATTGCACGGTGTGTGTAAAGTTTAAGATATGTTGAGAGAATGGAAAGGGATTTTTGGACTGAAAAGTCGAAAAAGCGCAAGTGCATTTCCAACTAAGACCTCCTGACCATTGCTCAAAGCTTACCAGAATGTTAACACGCAATCCAATACATGTTAAGGCATTGTATATTAAATTTTAGATCTTTTCAATCAGCCAGTGTACGGGAAATAACTTTTTTTCTTGAACATTTCTTAAAAAGAGCATACAAATTGCAATATCTCCACACTTGCTAATTATTTAGATCTGAAAGTTGATAAACAATACCTCAGCATGTGTTACATAGTGTGTGTAAAGTTTGAAATATTTATAGAGAATGGAAAGGGATCTTTGAAATGAAAAGTCGAAAAAGCGCGTGTGCATTTCCAATGTAGACCTCCTCACCCTCGCTTAAAGTGTGTGAGAATGTTTACACACAATCCAGTACATACTGAGGCATTGTATATTAGGTTTCAGATCTATTCAATCAGCCAGTTTGGAGGAAATTACTTTTCTTTCTTAAAAATTTCCTGAAAAAGCACAAAAATTGCAATATCTCCAGACTTACTAATTATGTAGATCTGAAACTTGATAAACTGTCCCTCAGCATGTATTCCATTATGTATGGAAAGTTTAAGATACTTGTAGGGAATGGAAAGAGATCTTTGGAACGAAATGTCAAAAAGCCGCATGTGCATTTGCGACAAAAACCTCCTCACTCTTTCTCATAGTTTACCAGAATGTTCTCACACAATGCAATGCATGCTGAGGCACTGTATATTAAATTTAGATCTTTTCAATCAGCCAGTGTAGGGAAATAACTTTTTTACTTGAACATTTCTTAAAAAGAGCATACAAATTGCAATATCTCCTCACTTGCTAATTATTTAGATCTTAAACTTGATAAACAGTCCCTCAGCATGTATTACATAGTGTGTGTAAAGTTTGAAATATTTGTAGAGAATGAAAAGGGATCTTTGAAATGAAAAGTCGAAAAAGCGCGTGTGCATTTCCAAGGTAGACCTCCTCATCCTCGCTTAAAGTTTATGAGAATGTTTACACACAATCCAGTACATGCTGAGGCATTGTATATTAGATTTCAGATAGAAAAAAATAGGCAAGGATTGACGCTTGACTAAAGAAATAATAGTCCCTTCCATCTCAGACTTTCAAAACAGTGATTTTTACACGTTTCTAAGTGGGTTATAGGTTATTTGTACGACAGATCTGTCGTACAAATAACAACGCCGTAAAATAAATAAATTCTTGAATGACTTACTTTTCTGTCTTACGGCGGGGCCAAGTCCAAGCGGCACGGTCCGTTGGGTGTGCACGCACACGGTGCGGTACGGACGCTACGGTCTGCGAGGTGGGCGGCTGATGCGGCGCTCCAGGCTGCGCCGTCTGCGAGCGGTCCAGGCGGCAGGCACACCGATGACACGTCGATTAGCAATGGATTATAGAGGAGGGCACAGGTGGCGAAGGTGGCGGCGGAGGTGGTGGCGGCAACACGGAACCGCCTCCCGGAGGGCCTAGGCCCAGGCATCGGCGATGGACAGCTCAGCTGTGCTGCAGCCAGCAGCGCATGCGTGTACACACACGGGCAAGGCCGCGCCGCTGGCCGCTGCCGTCGCTGCCGTCGCCGACTCGCGAATCTCGCGATGCTACATATTACCCATATGGTACAATAATCTATTTTTTTTTTTTAATATTATGCATAATCATGAGTGCATTGCCCTCCGTAATGACATTATGAATCATTCTGCAAAGTTTCACGTCGATATTTTAAGGCATCTGAGAATGGCATTTGAACGAAATTTTCGTTCAAATGCCATTCTTAGACGCTTTTGAATATTGACTTGGCATTTTGCAGAATGATTAATAATGTAATTACGGAGGGCAATGCACTCATTATTTTTCATATATCGTTATATTTTTTTTTTTCTATTAAAAACAATATATTTTTGCTCGGTCGGTAAAAATTGAGTTTGACACCCCCTTAAGTTTTGTGAGTCGTTATCAGAAAACGATTGGAAGGAGAACGCAATTGAAATACTCTGGAATTCTTAGAATTAATAGCGATAAGGCAACTACGAATATCGGAACAACGAAGAGATGCGATAGTTCAGCATGCTATAGCCGAAATACACTTACTGAATTAGTCACATCAAAATGCAGACCACTTCGAAAAAATAAATGCGCGGTAAATATCTTACCAGCGACGATAGACTAATGCCCGCGAAAGTCAGCTCATCAACACGGTAAATATACTTACATGCGGGCGGTGTATGCTAATGACCGAGGAAATCAGCTCATCTCCGCGCGCCCGCCGCGCGAATCAGCTCATTCCCGCGGTCGTCCAGCTTGTCGCGCGCGCGCGCGCCGCCGCCGGGAGTCGCTCGTAAATAAACATTTGACCGTCATGCAAAAATGTGACAATAAAATACGAATAAATTTTATTCGATGACGTTATTACAAATAGAAGGGTAGAAGCTTCTCGAAAGTGGGCGGAGCCTCACCTCCCCGTCTCAACCTATCAGAACGCTACACAGGTCGGCCGGTGGCCGAGTGGCGGGGGTCGCAGAACTGTCCTAGTTATACTACTTTGCGAAATTTAAATTTTGCAAATCTGACATCAGATTTGTAATCAGCGGCCCCTAAATCCCCTGAGTAACAATTTTCATCGACATTATCGAAGATTTAAATTTTGATGTCCGCCATTTTGAATTTTGCAAATCTGACATCAGATTCGTAATCAGCGACCCCGAAAACCCCCTGAGTAACAATTTTCATCGACATTCTCAAAGATTTAAATTTTGGTATCCGCCATCTTGGATCCGTCATCTTGAATTTTGCAAATCTGACATCAGATTTGTAATCAGCGACCCCGAAAACCTCTGAGTAACAATTTTCATCGACATTCTCGAAGATTTAAATTTTGATGTCCGCCATCTCGGATCCGCCATCTTGAATTTTGCAAATCTAACATCGGATTCGTAATCAGCGACCCCAAAAACCTATCCACACCAAATTTCAAGTTACTATCTTCAACAGATTCTTCAAAAATGAATTTTGCCGAAAAAAAACATGATTTTTTTATGTTTGTTTATTTATAAATCATTTATTATAAACAATTTTGTCAATTAAACTATATTTTTATGTTCTCTCATCACTAGAGTAACTGAAAATTGCAAAAAACAGGATCTGAATACGTTAACAACAAAGTAAATAACAAAAATCTAAAGAAATCGAGGTGGTAACGTGGGTTACCACCATGCTTCAAAGGGTTAAATCTTGTTAAATTGTTAGACAAAACGGTTTCTTTAAAATTTTTAGTTTTTAATACTTTTTGGTAAATTTCAAGTCATTGAGACCACTGACAGCGTTTGATGATCGTCGGCGGTACTGGCGCGTCATGAAAATGATACGAAAAATTCAAAATTGACATTTTTCAGGATGTTTAAGATCGCCCCTATTATTTTGTACAACTTGACCCCAAGGATAAAAAAATCATTAAATATAGATATTCTATTTATTGTAAAACTTACCGATCTAACTTTTGTGCCCAATTGTGAGTTTTTTTGTGTTCAAAACGGTGAAAAAGTTGTTGTGAGTCCGTTGCGTCCCTGGTAATTTTGTACGCTGTTTCTGCAGGCCACAAATTTTACAGAAACAGTCGAAAAATTCGACAAATGGACGTTAAAAATTCAAAAAAAAGGCCGTAGCTAATAAAAAGGTTTGCTAAATATGTATTGATCGAAAAAATGATGTCTACCTTACCGACAGATGAAAAAACCAATTTACAAAAAAGATATTCGGTTTGTTTAAGATTGACCCATGTACAACATAGCCCCACTCTCCCCTACCACGTATGAAAAATATATGTTAATTTTATTTTTTGCATCCCATTTAAAATTTATATAATTTCATTGAATTATATTTTATAAAAAAATAATATTTATTTTGTAAATTTAATTTTTGTTTTTATTTTAAGAAAATTTGTATGGTATAAAATTAATTATTTCTAATCTTCATTATTCTAACTTTTGACAGTAATTGATACCTTAAATTTTGAACTTGCAATTATAATAATTACGATTTGTACTCAGTAAATGTTTTTAAACATAATTTTATATATATACTTTCATATAATTTATTTACGCAAAATCAAGTTTACATAAAGAATGTAATTTTATATTGAATTATACGTTAAAAAAAATAATTTAATGTAATTTAACTCCTCTTTTTGAGAAAGCATAATTCTGCTAAAGCAGTTAAAAGCGGTTTTAACTTTATTTTGGATCAGTTTTAAGTGTCCATACTTTCCGAAGAAATCTCTGCTCGTCTACTTTGAAACTTTTTGAAATCACTTCCGTAACATAAATATTTCCCAAGATGCATTGAATGGAAGGTTCGCTATTTTTAACAAAATTACTTTAACTACAAAAAAATATCTCATATCTTGAGAAAAAGGGACTATTGGACGCGTTATGAATACTAGCTTCATTGTTAAAGTCAATGTATGCATAAAATAAACGAAAACTTTAGTTTCTATTGTTATCCAACTTGACATAATTAGCTTTTTATTGGGTTATACAGTATATCACATAAGAAAATAAGTTGTTCAAAAAAAGGTTTTAGATAAGTGGGCATCTGTTGAAACTAACGGATCGGAGCCTGGTTAGTGAAATTGTGTGGTACACGAGAATCAAACAAAGTTACAGGGAAGGATTAGTTTGTGTTGCAACATTACAATTTGCAAGAGAAAAAATGGAAAACGTTACCTATCGATAGATATTGGACCTCGTCCGTAATTCATTAACATCTTTATTTATTTAAAAATCTTTTTAGTAAATAATGAAATTTTTAATAGCTGAGACTACATCTTGAATTTTCAGTTTTTAGGACATCAGGATTCGGTTTCCTAGATGACTATTATGTGGTGGATATACAGTGCTAGAAACCGTTTTCAGAACGTTGTAATAAGGTACTGCCCTACGACTAAAGAATGGAGACGGATGAGTTCGATGAACACAGTTCGTGCTTGTGTGACTGTCATTACTTTTAGTGGACACCTTTATGCAATAGGCGGCTATAATAAAGGGGCTCTCGATACGGTAAGTGGAAACACTAATAAAAACTAATATAAAAATGAATTTTGTTACATAAAATGAGCTTATAAATAACAGATTTCTTATTTGACTCTTTTAACACGTTGATAAAACTAGAATTTCTGACTAAAAACTGGCTATTTTTTCTATAATTTCTTCGACAAACTATTTTTAATGTATCGATTAAAATCTTTGTATAAAAAGATCATTAGTCTACTACGGAAACAATATCAGAGTGTTTATGTTTGGTATATTCTTTAAATCATACCAAAGATATAAGTTTTAGCTATATTCAAGTAATCTGCTTTAAAGTAATTAAAAATGTATTTATTTATTTATTTATTTCACATTTCAACGGGCTAAGAAGCCCTTTATACAAAAATATTGAATAATATACAGAATGGTGTACACCCATCCTTGATGGATTCTTGCCGAACGTGCCTGCTCAGTTTAAAAAATGGGTGTACATAGACGGCGCAATAATTAAAATTTCGCAAAAAAGATTCAATGATTCACATTCAAATAAATCAATATTTTAGAACAAGAGAACGCAACGCACATTTTAAATGATAATAAAACATTTAAGTGAATGATGCGGTGTGATAGCAGCTTCGACGATTTCTTAAGGCGATTTAATGTAAAGTGAAACAAAAATTAATTAATTTAATTTTAAAGTAATTTACTTCTTAGAATTTTATTATAAAATTATACCAATGCATTAATCTGAATCTGAATCTGGGAAATCACGCTATCTTTAAACAAAAATAATATATGGAAAATTTTGTAGTATTTGAACGATGTACATTTATTTGATGTTTTCTATAATGACATTATTAGGGAAATACATGTGGGCCTTGATTAATTATATGAATATGAATATTTTCGTTATAGTATGAGTAAAGTGCCTATACTGTACGCCCTGCTGTGCAGGCGCAAAGCAATTACTTTATGCTTACTATAACGAAAAATAGTATATGCACCACGAGAGAAAATAAAGAATGTCTCAGATCGCCTGTTTGACAATTTACATGCAATCTGGGACATTCTTTGCTTTTCCTCCCTAGGTGCGTAATATACTATTAATCGACTTTTCAAACTTGGTCAATTGCAGGTAGAACGCTATGACTCGCAACGAAACTGCTGGACAACAATTCCTTCGTTACAAAGAAAACGATATCTTGCCGGTGCACCGATCTTAAATGGGAAAATCTTTGGCTGTGGGGGAGAGAAAAATAATTCCATTGAGATTTACGATTCAATATCAACAAATCAAAGTTGAATCGTGAATTCAACTTCGACAAATTCACAATTCATATGTTGAATCATGAGTTAAATTTCTAAAACTTCACGATTCAAATTTGAATCGGGAATTCAATTTCTACAAATTCAGCATTCAACTTTTAATCGTGAATTTATTGAACTCCAACTAATTCAAGTCACGATTCAAATTAAATTATAAGGTTGTACTTTAAGTTGAATGGTGACTTGAATTATTGAATTATTGTCGGACAAATTTGAATTTTTAAAGTTTAATTCACGATTCAAATTTGAATTGTGAATTGGGCGAAGTCTAATTTGATTTAGTCGATTCAGATTTGAATTGTAAAGGTCAAAGTTTAATTCACGATTCAAGTTTGATTTGTTGAATTGTGATTTTACTAATTCATAATAAAGCAATCCTGGTCCGTATTTAAGATTTCACATGAGTTCTCCCGTGAAGTGCACAATAACTTGGAAACATTTATTATGAAAACCGTTTTCGTTAAAAAGTGCACATAGAATGCATTGTACATACATTTTAGAAGGGTTCATAAAAGAAATAATATGATCTTTATTACTTCTTAAACGATAAAACAAACCATTTTTAAAGTTAATTGTAGCCTAATTTTCCTGGGTTTTAAATCAGGTGAGATTTTGACGTGACAATTCACGTGAGTTTTTTTTCAGTAGGACGTAAATATTATAAATACTCTCATCTAAATTTTATGCATTCATATTTTTATTATGAAAACTATTTTATATTGCAAACTTTTTTATATAATCTACTTAAATATATTTGAAATATGTTTCCACAATTCCGGTAATCATTTAAGTATTTAAGTGACTTTTTGTCTTAAGGGGGTTTCACCGAAAACGCCTTTTCTTAAAAATTTCTCTCAATTTTGACCAGGTGTTGATAATACTATTGTCTATAAGATATTTTTATCTAAAAACTCCCAGCGGTTTAGTTCTCGAGATATTAAATATCAAAGTCGCGCATTTTAACACAGCGCCTTATGGGACGGCCCGCGCGAAATGAACATTTTCGTTTGTAACTCGAAAAGTTTTCTTAGCAATTTTTCTAAAAACCGAAATGTTATTAATGACATCTATTAGAACAAGATATTCAAATCTGAGAAAGCCCAGCGGTCTCGTTCGTGAGATACATTAATTGAAAGTGCGGAATATCAGGTTAGATTTCACGCGCGCGTGAGACGCATGCTTCGCGAGGGGTGAGAGAGCGGGAGCGTCGCTGGCGCGCACGCTTGTTGCGCACACACAGCAGGCGTCTCTCTCTCGGTGCCTGTGCTCAGTCCCGTAGCAAGCAACTCTCAACAGAAAGAGAGGGGGAGCGCATGCGAGAGCCTGTACGCGTCGCACGGGGCGCCGTGCTCTGTGGGTTCGGGCCTCGTTGGTGAAACCCCCTTAGTGACTAACTCTACGTATAAGTCACTGGGGACGACTTTTCTTTTTTTTTTAATTTATCAATAATTTTTGTAACAAATGAAAATTTTAGATTATTTGGATGATTTTGATTTATATTATAAATAAAAATAATCTAAGTTTGTTACTTTGTAATATAGGATACTTTCGTGTGCCGCGCCATCTCAAGTAAAATGGTCTAACCCTGACCACCGGCTGTTGGCACCTCGCATTTTTATATAAAATTATCAAACGTCAAAACGGTTTATTTTCATTAATTTTTCAAATTAATCAAAATTATGCCTTCGCATACCGCGTGAATTGTCTGGGATTTGTTAGTCAGCTATGTCGATTGACTATTATGCAATTCTTACCCCCTGTGAGCTATCATATATCGTTCCCCCACTTTTATTCCCAACTCCATCGGTTACCTTGCCACTGCGTAAGGACAAGACAAGCTGCGTCGCCGTGTGCAATCGTACGTCACATATACACAGTGCACACACATACAGGCACCTTGCGTGATATGGCTGCGTCGCTTTGGTAATAATTGCGGTTGGCGCATTCTGAGACTGCGTGTGCGCTTCTGCATGGCCGTCTGCCACTGTCTCGTTGTTGTTTATACTTTGTATAAGTCAGGATAAAGTATAATTTACGTTAAATTAGATCGGTAGATCATACTTCACAATAAAAAATTTATTCAAAGTAATTATAATATTATTATTGGCTTGCGTTGAGTGTTGCATGGGAATATGTGTTTATTTTAACTAATTTACGTGAGTACGTTGTGTATAACCTCAAACTTTACTTATTGAGTCCTGCATGAATTATTGTTCTAAGAAAATGAATTATTCTATGAGAACATTTATTGTGTTTATATTTATTGGAGATAAATGATTAATAATAGTTTGGTTTTGTTTATAGAATTTGATAATGTGGATAAAGGGATACATGTATAATGAGTGACTCGGATGATACTGATGTCTTGTTGTTGATACCTCCAGATCTCTTTACTGTGCCTTTATCTGATTCTGATGACGAATCTGACAGACCCAGTTTTAGAACAAGTAAATCTGGTGTTGTGTCTGATCTTATTGAGCATATGCAATCTCTAGAATCTAGGATATTGGCAATCGAGTCTAAGGATAGTCCTAATAATTCTTTTAATCTCAGTCGGCGACTATCGTTAGACTCTAGCATGAGTTGCAGTCAAACACTGCCGAGGACTAAATTCTCTGTAAGTCAAATTTCTAACTTACAGAAAACTCCTACTAAATATTCCCAGTGCTTGTCATTACCATCAACTCCTAGCATTCGACATCAACTATATCATACTAATGAATTACGTTATGTAAAATCTCATGGAAATTCTCAAAACAGTACATCAAATTCTAATGTATGGAATAAGCATGATAATTCAAAATTATTTTCAGAGCCTGTTCTTTCACAGACTGCTTCGCAAAATAATAGTCCTTTGCATGTCGGTAATGGGTCTTCTGAAAAAGAGTCATGCTCTATGCTGTTACCTGCATTAAATGTTTGTGAAAACAATGTTTATAATAAACCTTACAATTCCTTACCTGTATTGAATTCCCCCAGTTTATCATTAGGCCATTTTACTTCAGATTTGAAATCTATTAATGATATGAGTCTTCCTGAAGTTGATAAATTAATTCATGCTATAGAAACTAATGACAAGGACTTGACAGGGAGAAACGGCATTAACAATGGCAAGAAGCAATCTATGTACACAGATTCAAAAAGGTCACCTACTAAAGGAAACCATATGACAGAAAAAGACTACCAGGACAAAAGGAAAGCTATGGAATCACAAAAATTGAAATTTGGCCTTAATGGTTACAACACAGATGAATCAGTTTATCAGACTGAGCATGGGAAAAGAAGAGATATATCTGATTATACTTTGCCCAATGAGAGTTTTTCTTCTTTAGACACAGAAAAATTTATGGCTGAATTTAAGTCATGGACCCCTAGTTTTCGTGTTGAATTGAATGACAGTAAGATTACTTTTGGAGACCAAACAAATCATAATGAGAAAGAAACATTTAACGGGGTACAACATAAAGAAGTACCATCAAGTTTATGTCAACAAATAAGTGAAATTGACATTCAAAATTATTTACCTAATACAGACTTTTCAGCAGAAAGTAAGAAAGAAGATATTCATCAGTATCTCAATGCAAGTTTAATATCGAAGATTACTGATGATTTGACAAAAAAGCAAGTCATCGCACATGCACCAGAGATCAAACAAAATACAGCTATAATAAATTCTAGAAGTTGCCCAAATGTTTTTAAAATTCCAAGTTCTGTATCTATTCAAAATCCTTTAGATATTTTGGTAAAAAACACAGAATTTTCTAATAATGGTACCGCTAGAAATAGTGCAGAGCAGAATCCTGTTAGTGCTGCAAGTAACAGTGAGCTTCATAATCGACCACAGCGTTTGTTAACGCTTTCAGATTTTTGGAATCACGATTCTTCTAAATCTCAAGAAGAAAGATTAAGAATTAAACTTGAGGAAGAAAGATTTCGAAGAGAGGTATATCCTTTTGTTCTATTTTTGTTAAATAGGTAAAAATGTATTTTCTTATATAATGTATATTTAATCATTTTTCTAGCATTGTGAACAATTAATACAAGATCTGCAAAAAAAGCTATTAGAACAACAGGAAAAAGTAGCTGTCGCAGTTAGAGTCGACAATGAGAAAAATGTACTAATTTCTGAATTTCAAGTGCAATGGAAAAAAATGAGACATAGATTATGTGAATTGGAATCAGAACGAGAGAATCTTCAAAAAGTATTAAAAAGTATATCAGAAAAGCATCAATCAGAAATTGTTGATTCCCAAGAACAAATAAAAAAGTACAAGGAGGAATTATCAAAAGCTTTAAATTTGGCTACTGGTTACAAAGAAAAGAGTGATAGTTTGGTCAAAGAGAAAGTGGACCGACTGAAGAATCATGCTGATGAATTGGAGAGCTACAAGTCGTTGGTACAACAAGCTGAGAACAGATATGACGGAATGAAAATGGAATGTCAAAAACTATTGGAAAAGAATGAACAGACGAACGATGCTTTGAAAGCCGTCGAGCAAGACCTGAATAAAGAACTATTGAAGAGCGGCGAAGTAAGGACTGAAATGGCAGTTATACACAAAGCATTGGATGCTTGCGAGGCCGAATTGACCATTTTGCGACAAGA
Source organism: Torymus aiolomorphi (assembly GCA_036365515.1). NCBI lineage: Eukaryota > Metazoa > Arthropoda > Insecta > Hymenoptera > Torymidae > Torymus > Torymus aiolomorphi. Next base: position 25,489,617 of record CM070876.1, read on the forward strand.
AAAAGGAGGTTTGCAGCTTAAACTGAAAGAGGAGGTAAATAGAAGCAACATTCTCGAGCAAGCAAAAGCTTCGCTAATCGTAGCCCTCGATGAAGCGGAAAAAGCCGAGGTAAGCGAATCATTCGATTTATTTATAAATTCTAATTTAAAACTAAAAATAAAAAATATGTTACTATTAAAAAATTATTCAGAAGTCTGCAAAAATTGAGCTGAAAGCACTCACTGATCAGCAAGAAAAGTTAAGGGCAGAGCTTCGAGACGTTTACCAAAAACAAGTTGACGAAGTTGTGAAGGCAAAACTTCAAGAATTTCAGACGCAATTAGATGCCGCTGAAAGCCTTTTCCAAAATGAAATTGAAACCAAACAACGTGCTATAGCCGAATGCGCAGCCCGAAAAATAAAAAGCATTATCGATAAGTAAGTTTTGATGGAAAATTTTATCGATAAGTTTAACGGGGTGCAAAATGTAATGTTTACCAACTGACCAGGAGAGTGTCAGGAATCCAGATCACGAATTCGGCTCAAACTTTAGGATATGTTTTTGGATGTATAAATATCAAGAAAGCCGCAATATTAGATCCTCATACTCCAAAGAACTCAAGTTATGCACATTTTTAGGTTTATTTTGAAAAAATCTTTTAAAAAAGCCTCTTTTTCAAACGGTAACCATTTAATCTTGGAAATAAAACTAGAGAAAATAAACTTTCACTTGCTTTTTTTGGAATTTAAAAAAAATAATTCCTTCCAAAGTTATAAAAGTTTGAAGTTGAGGAATGAAAATGCTCCAAAATATGACGTTGAACAACGAATTTTAACGGGGTGGCATAGTCCTACCATTACCGACCGAGAAATTGACACAGTTTCAAGCTTATTAAAAAAAATACGTAAAATCTCAAAAAATCAAGAGAACACTTCGCTGCGATTTTAAATGTTCTATCACTCAGTAAAAGTTTGGAGTCGAAATATCAAGTTGTTTTTGTGAAAACTTTGAACGAAACCGAATTTTGTTTTGTTTAAAGTTTTTGCAAAAACCACTTAATATTTCGACTTCAAACTTTTACTGGGTGATAGAACGTTCAAAACCACAGCGAAGTATTCTCTTGATTTTTTGTGGTTTTACGTATTTTATTTTTAATAAGCTTGAAGCTGTGCCAATTACTCAGTCGGTAATGATACGGCTATGGCACCCCCTTAAGAATTGAACAGTGCATTTTCATTGCTCAACTGTAAGCTTTAATAACTTTGGAACGAATTAATATTTTTTAATTCCAAAAAAAGCAAATGAAAGTTTGTTTTATCTAGTTTTATTTTCTCTTTTTGAAATTTTATTTAAGACATTCCAAAATTGAATGGTACCGTTTCAAGAAGAGGCTTTTTTAAAGATTTATTCAAAATAAGCCTGAATTTTATTTTATGCATATAGTGAATTTTCTCTATACCGCGCGTTAAGTACGACCGTGCAAAAATTAATATTTTTACTTTAAATTTTTAAACTTTTACTAAATGGTAGAATCTGTTACTTATACTTGAAGACTGAACTTTTGATTTTGTATAAATTAAAGGTGCAAACTGAAGTATAGCGAAAAACACTTCACGGTGGGTATTGTTACGTAACCCATCGCTGCTCTCTAGCGAGCAATCGCTTTTAGTTAAAATTTTTCAACTTTAGCTATTTACCGCTGATTGTCAGAATTTCAATTTGGACAATAACGAGGGTTGGATGTTACAAAGTTAAAATAAGTTTTAAATATAATCAATAATATAACGAATTTAAAAAAGATATTTAAATAGTTAAAGATAGTAATTTGCTTATACTCGAAAATTATTTCCTCATATACTGGCTTCTTGTCTCTGTAAAACTACATAATGAGACATCTACATGCGATCTGATAACGACTGGGAGGCCTCCTCTACAACCATAAAACTGTGATATTCACTGTTTATCACAAAAATAGACCTAAATAGAAGAACAGATTCCCAAGGAAAAGTTTCATCTCGGAAAGCGAAGGTTCTTATCCCGACCACACGCGGTGCTAGTGTCGAGCACCCCAAGTCAGGAGTGTCTCTCCGCTGTGCAGAGGCCTCATGCAGTCAAATAGTTATACGTCCAAAAATCCCGAGTTAAATTAAATTTTTGTCTAATTAACTTCTTATTACATTTATTTATCCTCTTTATTAATAAAACTAATAATGAAATGAACCTAAGTTGAAAAAAAGTTCAAATTTCAAGGAAAGCCTGAAGGGGGAGTCGATGTTCATAAACGATCTCGCGACTGTACTTGTATACTCATCTTTGATGGATTCTTGCCGAATGTGCCTGCTGAGTTTCAAAATCCTGCAATCTCATTGGACAATTCGGGATTCCAGGATTTTGAAACTGAGGAGGCACGTTCGGCAAGAATCCCTCAAGGATGGGTGTACATCGAAGCGGTAGCCGTGAGCGCTATAAGGCGTGGTATGCCTTTGCGTAACCTTTTGGCCTCGCGATCATAGGTTCGAATTATGATTGCTGTATTTTTTTTATTTTTTTTTGCGCACATTAAATTTTTTATTGTTTCTAGTCACGAAAGCTAATTTTTAATTAATTTTTTGATTATAATAAAGGAAAAAATATTAATTTAAATGAAAAAGAAAATAGTATACTTAAAATATATGTATCTATTAATGTAATCGAACAACACTAATTAACACATTTTTGTATAGTGGACTATTATTAACGTCAATATACGAGGGGTGTTCAAAAAGTAAGTTTCCCTGCTCCGGGAAAAAAGCAAAACACAATTTTTAGGTTAAAGTAACATATGTATTTATTGTTTGACTTATAAACTATTTTTCTACATAGTCCCCTTGGACTTGAATACATTTTTTATATCTGTTCTCAAGCTTTGACAAACCTTATTTATAAAAATCCGTGCCCTGTTTTTTAAAGAATAATTTAACGATGTCTTTCACTTCATCATTTGAATTGAAGTGATGGCCACCCAAACTTTCCTTTAATTTAGGAAAAAGAAAAAAGTCACTTGGTGCGAGATCTGGAGAGTAGGGTGGGTGATCAAAAATTTCCCATTTGAATTTTTCCAGTAAGGTTTGTGTTTTTTTTGCTGAATGAGGCCGTGCATTGTCGTGAAAAAGCAACACTTTTCTCGATAATTTTCCAGGACGCTTTCGTTTAACGGCACTTTTAAGTTTATTTAGCACTTCACAGTAACGATCTGCATTTGTCACCATAAATATGCACTAATTCAGTGTGAATTTCGTTGCCATTAAGCCCTTTTGCAGTTAAAAAGCGAATAACTGCACGCAACTCACAGGTGGACACGTTTTTCACAGGTAGCTCCATGGTTTCCGAGCCGGTACTGATGAAAAAAATTTTTTCGGCAGCTAAGACCGGTTCCGCTCTTATCGGTATATCCTAAACTAAAACTATGTTCGGTCCCAGCTCGCTAGATGGCGCTGGGGCAAAACGGCAGACTAGGGAAACTTACTTTTTGAACACCCTTCGTATTATGTCTATTAACATACATATTTTGTACTTAATACAGTGTTTTTCTCATAGCGTATAGACCACTATATATTAGACATTTTGTTTATATATAATTATAAAAAATTTAGTATTCTGCGTTCAGCTGATGTTAGTTATAATTGAAAGTTATATTCAAAAATTAAGTTGTACAGTTTTGTTCTAAAATATTCACAATTACTGAAAAATGAAAAAAATATTAGTCAACATTCAAATAAACATGATTATAACTATCACTCGATGGAAACTAAACGGGAAGGTAGCAGAATATCTTCCATCAGGAAAGGGATGGATTTAAGGAATTATATCGGGTTGGCAATAATAGGGGTTTTGTTGCTTCCTCTTGCAAAAATTTCTTTGCAAACATTTTTGAGACGACAAATTCGAAACCTTTTTTAAATTTCGTAGTACTTATTCTTTGGTTTTATAGCCAAATTTGACTTTCAAATTTTAAAATGTAATATACTTAAAAAACAAAGCAATTTTTTAAATAAGAAAAGTCATACTCTCCAAACTTGTGAAAATAATTCAATAAAATTGTGCATAAAAAAGTAATGAAATCAAATATAAAATGGACAAGTATTTTTATTCCTACTTTAATTATTCGATTCGGTGTTTTATTAAACATTATTATTACCCTGCATAATAACGTAAATGAAAAATTATAAAGAAAAATAATTTTTTAATCATTATTAATAATTCTTCCAAGCTCTCTTCCGCCATCATCCATGTCAATTAAGTTGGTTAGAACAAAACAAGAAATTTTTTAATAAGAAAAGTCATGCTCTCCAAACGGCGCTTCAAACCTTACTTGAGTCCGTCTTGAGTCCGACTCAGCATCTATAAATTCAGGCATTAATATATTGACGTTAATAATAGTCCATTATACAAAAATGTTTTAATTATTGTTGTTCGATTACATGAATAGATATATATATATTTTAAGTGAACTATTTTCTTTTTCATTTAAATTAATATTTTTTCCTTTATTATAATCAAAAAATTAATTAAAAATTAGCTTTCGTAACTAGAAACAATAAGTTAATGTGAGCAAAAAAAATACATCAATCACGATTCGAACCTATGACCGCGAGGCCAAAAGTTTACGCAAAGCGCTCACGGCTACCGCTCCGATGTACAAGTACAGTCGCGAGATCGTTTATGATCGTCGCTTCCCCCTTCGGGCTTTGGTTGAAATTTGAACTTTTTTCAACTTTGGTTTATTTCATCATTAGTTTTATAATAAAGGGGATAAATAAATGTAATAAGAAGTTAATTAGACAAAAATTTAATTTAACTCGGGATTTTTGGACAGTATAATTATTTGACTGAATGGGGCCCCTGTATGGCGGAGAGACACTCCTGACTTGAGGTGTTCGACACTAGCACGGCGTAGTAGTCTGGGTAAAAACCTTCGCTTTCCGAGACGACACTTTTTCTTTAAACTCTGTTCTTCTATTTAGGTCTATGTTGATAAAATCTAATGCATACAAACGAACTCCGTACAAAGTATATCATCGTAGAGCAACCCCCCCCCCCCCTTCGGGGTATAATTTTATTAACGTACCAAACTATACAACTGGCATTTTTGAAATTTACTTGACTAACCGCCATCAATAGATCGGTAATAATTATAAGTTTTGATTCGTAACTTCACCGTTATTTGAATTTGGAGCATTATTCGCCGCGACTAATTCTTGAAGTCGCGGTGGTTTGTCTTCTCTGCTGATTTCTAATGATTTTATCGCGGAGGGTTAAACGCCCCTTAAAGTATTTCTTTTTATATAATTTCGAAACCATGAAATTTACTTGGTTGGTAATAGTTTAAAGGGATGTCGGCGCCCTTATCGAATCACATAGTTACCGATATTTCAGTATTTTTCATTATTCTTTTTCATTTTTTATTTTCCCTAATTTTTTTTAGTCATCCGGTATTTGTTAGTTTATTACGAAAAGTAGATGATTGCTATAATTTTAGAAGTTGTGAAAATGAATTTAAATAATGTAAAATTCGATATAGGAATCTGCATTAGCGCCGACATCCCCTTAAGAACGGCACCCCCTATAATGTTGAAATGTGTAACAAATTAAAAAAAACATTTCTACAGGCACCAATTAGAAGTAAATCTCATTGAAGAGAAGCATAAAGAAGAAAAGAGGCTATATGAAATAAAAGTAGCTCAAGCAGTGCAAAAAGCTGCAATCTTGGAAGCTCAATTAAATAGTTACCGAAAAAGTAAAAATCAACTAGTAGAACAACTTCATACAATGATGCAAAAGCAATGGCAGCAAGCATTATTAATTATTTCAGGTAAATAATCAAATAGAATAAAATTGCGGTTTACCCATAATTTTAAAATGATTTTAAAATATGGCAATTATATCGTAGGGGGAAATGGCGACCAATTATCTTCCTTTAAAAAAATTAGCATGGATAAGCTATTTGAATTTCCTAGTGAGCCAAACCTTGAATTGATGACTAACCACGGGCGCATGGTGCAATCAGAGCCATTGAAGCTTGAATCCCAAAAGAGTACAACAAGCTTACAAAATATACAAGTTCAAGAGCATCAAAGTGAAAGCTTGGTTACTCTAACTTCTAATGATGAAACTCCTTTAACGAGTAGGAAAGAATCCAAAAATGATCTAAAAAAATATATCAAAATGGTATATATTTTTATTTTATATCCAATATCGAATTCCTATATATTATCTATGTAGATTTACAATATTTCTTTAACGTTTGTTATTCATCTTTAGATATTAGATATGCAGCAGTCAAGAGAAGATTTTTCAAAGCCCAAATTTATCCCTGGTAGTCCACCGTCGTCACAAAAAGATAATACCGGCCAGCAATCTTCCCACAAAGACATTAACACGTCAAATGAAGAAAGTTCTACGTGGCAGCCTGTTTCTGAAGTAAGCTGAAACTATTATTAAAAAAAGTTTGCCGTGAAAATTGAATAAATTTTTACTATGATTATTTTTGCATAGATATCTATTCATGATACTAGCGAATATTTAAGTGTTCCACAGAAATTTTGTCTCAGAAATGACCAACAAAAACACAAACCTCCGTGGAAATGACCTCTCTCGCATCACTTTAATGATGTCGGTATAGATGAAGTTGATTGTGTATATTGAGTATTATTAAATGTAAAAATTAATTTAACTTATTTTAATGTAATAACAAGATATTTTATACATTTATACTTTTGTAATAAAAAATTATGTAAATATTCCATGGAGTTTTTTATTCTAATTTTAAACAATATTAAAACGCCTGTTGCGTTTAGTAAGTAAAACATGTTATCTACTCTATAAAAGCAGGAACAGGAAACGTGATAAATTTATCATCGTAACATATTTTTTACTCATTAAAATCATAGGAACTCAACGATAGGTTTATGAGTATGAAAATATTTTTAAAATCAAAATGTTTATTGTAAGTTTATTAAAAACATTAATCAATTTCATTCGGATGAACTCATATTTATATATAAAATTTATTTAACAATTGATTACAATATACTTTAATTTAAAATCGTATAGAAGTACTACTTTAATTGAATAATTCGGGAATCAATGATCAATTTTCTTTCTGATCCCGAAATGGTTACAACTGAAAATCACGTTAATTTGCAATGCAAATCGAATGATCCTTCCAATTCTGCGGCATTCCGTATTGCATTTTTAGGCCGAGAATTTCGTTAAAACTGTATTTGTTTCTATTATTAAACAATATTATCGGAGTATTTCGCTAACATTTACGTGTTACCTATTTTTGTATATTTATCGTTATTTTTATATAAACTTTCACCGTACCTTAAAATATCACCATTATTCAACGCACTGTAACAGAGTTATTCAGCGCTTACGAAGATAAGTGACGTTTTCTGAATACGTGAATACCTATATCTTTCAAAGAAAAGCTCAATGAGTCACGATAGTGGTATACTTATACAGATAATAAAACAATAAAAACAATAAATAGCTCCCGGTGCCGAAAATACGTCACGGCGAAAGTCCGAATCACTTATGGAGTCGCTGTCTATTTTCACCCGAAAATATACGCCGCCTTTACCGGGCCGCGCACTACACTCGCTCTTTGAACGTTCTAAGCAAAAATTATCAACAATCATATATAATATTGAGTATAATATAAATATTGCCTTCCAATTGTTATTAAAATGTAGTAAATCGATCTGACGGAGGCAGGTAAAAGAAAAAAAAAATTTATTTTCCCTTTTATTTAAGCAACGTTTCGTTTGCATGTTCCACCAACCTCTTCAGGCTTTTTTGTTTCGTGTGTCATATATAACACATAGCGTCAATCAGAGATTGATATAACCTGAAGCTACATCAAATAAGCCTAACAACAAATAAGCCCGAAGCCTAACAACAAATAATAACAAATAAGCCTGAAGAGGTTGGCGGACCATGCCAACGAAACGTTGCTTAAATAAAAAGGGAAAATAAACTTTGTTTTTTTTTTATCTGTCTCCGTCAGATCGATTTACTACATTTTAATCATATATAATATATCCTCGTACACAAAATGACTTTTACCCAAGCTATTTATAACGGACGGATCTCGTCGTAATATTTTTCCGAGTGGCCGCATGCAGCTAAAAATAAAAACCCAAGAGATAACATATGCGCGTAGCGCGGACGCGCAGATAGCCGTGTGGCCGCGCGCCGAAAAGCAAAAGCCGGCGTCCGCATGCAGAGAGCGCGCATCAAATCTTAATCCCCGAGGTAAAGGCCGGGTCGCCACTGTTCCTCCCCTGGCGGGTATACCTATATATAACAAGTTCGCCGATAAGACACGCGGGCTCATCGCTGTAGGTATATATACGTACTACATAGACGCCTGTGTAACTTTGAAGCGCGCGCGTGTGACCCGACAGATCCTCAAGATAAGCGCGGAGCAAACAAGCTTCTTCCCTCTCCCGCGCCTCCCGTCATATCCGTGCACAAAGCTCTTTCAGCAATGAATCAGGCGAAAGGGCACTCCACATCGCATATAGGTATAGGTGTATCACTCGACCGCACATGAGACGACGCTCACGCGCGCACCCGCGCTCGGAAACGAGTTGCCGAACGAAAGGGAAAGTACATGCGCGCGCGAAGAATGCAAAGGGAGGAACGCGAGTGTCCAAGAGAGAGAGAGAGCCCTCATAAGCGCGTGGGTGTGCGCGCGCCGTATACGTGTGTGAGCGCGCGACCGCACGAGAGAAGTTATGGTGGTGACTCTCTCGCGGCAGTGAGAGAGTGGTAGTCGTAGCCGGAATACGCCGCCGCGAACATGTCGGGCATCGGGTTTTTGCTGCCGCTGCTCCTCGCGATCGCGATCGGAGCCGCCGCGGCTGGCGTCGGCCCTGCAGCGTGGAAGAGGAGAGAGGACAAGACCAAGTGTCCCAAAGTCAAGGGCATTCGGAACTTCGACATATCGCAGGTATTATTTTCTACTTTCTTGGACATTTAAAACGGCTTTTTCACATGGTTATCTTTGTCGTGGCGGAAATCGTACACTTTTGATTGTATATATATACGATTTATTTAATTGGAACAATTATTATTGAGTGTATTTGCGTATAAAGCGCTCGCGGTTAAATTGCTCATCACTTATGCACTTTCGAATCAGTATGATATATATTAGAGAATTCCTATATAATACTAAACATGCGAATAGCGTCGCACATATTATTACTAACAGAGAATAATATAATTAGCAGAAGTTGGGGTACGGGCTATTCTAGTTTGCCTATTGCGCATCGTAGTATATACCGGCGCATGCAAATTTTCAGTATATAAAGTGAAAGAAAAATGAACCCCCGTAACTCGGGACACGCGCGCTATTTATAGCGCAAAACAAGTTATTCGCGTTCATAATTTAGATGGCTTAGAAAGGGAGAGCTGCATGGTGCAGCGCTACCCCGGTACCCTGCATTGATTTTAATTTAATACTCTACAATTATGTATTTAATAATTCTGCAGCGTGTATACGAAAGGGCAATCATTGATATTTCAGCTCGCATAATGATATTACATAATTATAATATCTGACAATAGCTTAATTGCGTCAATAAAGTCAATTGTTATTTTAATAGCCTTTATATTAAAAACATTCCGCCATGAATATAATTTAGTTTAAACAATACGGTGGCCATTAATTTTGTATGGGAATTAATTGTATATTGTTTTAACCAGAAATAGTGAATGTATACATAACCGAGTTTTTCGGGGTAAATTTAGATTTTTATGCGTCACTTCTAACGCTTCATCAGTTCAGTGTTTCTATACAAGATTGTCACATGAAAAGCTTTGATTCTCTCCGCTGAAGAATTGGAGTACCATTATTTTATTTACAGCAAATTCATTTCTTCAAACGCTCGGAAATAATTCTTGTTGAACAGTGTCAATGATTTTAATAAATTAAAGTTTAATCAACAATCAGAGTGCAAGGCCTCTTTGCCTATTATCCGTAACTCTGCCAAATTGATCTTCATTTCTCGAAATATATAAAAGTAAGTTCTGGTTTCTAATCTGCATTATTTTGTTAAAACTTATATACATCCTTTGTTCAATATAATTTTGCAAATATTTGCTTTACACAAACAATGAAAACAGAGTTTTAAAATAGTCAGAACATTATATTTACGCATTTTTCAATATAATCTTTGAGTGATCACAACTTTTGAAAAAATTGATATTTTTCGACATACAAAAATTCAATTAATAGTTCTTTCTGTCTATATTTAAAAACTCTTTTTTTTATTGTTTCTTAAATGTAAATATTTGCAAAGTTATGATGAACGAAATAGCGTACTTATATCTCGGAAAAAAGGACCCATTGGACAGAGTTATAGGAATGAGAAATTGATCCCCAATAATTAATAATCTTACTGATCATAATTGGTACATCGTACCATTGATAAAAATACACAATACTCTTAAGTATACCCTAGTACTTCTAAGCAAGCCTCGCGTCTTCCCGTCAATTAACATGAAATCGCGAATTAACACCCAACCCACTAACACGGCAATTAGGCCGCCGTAACAACGGTCATTACATCCTTGTAATTATAATTCGAATGCACCTACTCTATTACACATGTATGTGTATATATGTTATACGGCACTGCAGTTCCTTGGCGGCTGGTACATCGTGCAGTATTTCGCGAGCTCGGAGGAGGCTATCTCGTACAGATGCATGCGCGCTGATCTGTCGGTGTTGCCCGACAACGCGGAGGTGACCATGAACTTTACGTACAGCTTCACGGACGACCCCATCAACGAGCAGCTCGTCGGCAACATCACCTGGAAGATACCGGCGCCGGAGCTCCCCGCCCACTGGGTACACGCCGAGATTCCTTGTACGTATAATCTATATGTATATTTTATGTATATACACGCTCTCAACGGAGCCGTGTGTGTGCGAGTGCGGGTTTGCGCGTTATCGTTCCGCTTTGCCCGCGCGAGAGAAGTGAGTACGTGCTCTCGAGGTGCTCCAAAACTTCATTTCACAACCTACACGGGCGCTTGACCTTAGTAGGATACATATAGGATATACTTCACCTCAGCGCTGCACGGTTTAGAATACAGGCTCTTCCGTGTTCTTTTCTGGAACGCGGTTAAAGTTGAGTTTATATATAGTATGTATATATACATATTATGTATAAACTCAACTTTAATCGCGTTCCAGAACGTATAATGTATGTATATATATTATACTTTTGTTTTATAATATTCCTTTTCAACTGGGAGATTTCATCTTAAATTTTCATGTTTAAATAACTTTTCAGAAAGTTTTAAAACGAAAACGTTGCACTGAAGAAAGTTCAAAAGTTTCAATAGAGGAGAGAGAGAGAGAGAGAGCGAGGGGAGCGGGAAGAGAGTATACAAAGTAATTGTAGATATACAAATAACAAGTTTTTAAAAATGTGGTTAAACAAAATTCCAACAAAAAAGAAATCTACACGGAAAAAAATAATGGGTTATTCTAAGCAACTAGTTGCTTAGAAAGGGCACAACTAAGAAGGATAATTAGTTTTACTAACAAGTAGTGGTTCTGCTAATTATTTTCAAGTAGTTAAAATAACCAATCTATATTTACTCAATGTAACCAATAAAATAGTTACCATAACTATTTCATACCGTTAAAACTACTAATCTAACCGTTACTTAATGTAACCAATAAAGATGGTTACGATAACTATTTCATATCTTTAAAATTACGATTTTATCGTTGCTTAGTGCAACCAATGAAGATAATTACGATAACTATTTCACATCGTTAGACTTACTAATTTGCGTACGTACCTATGCGTGAATTCAGCTTAGCTAGAAATATTCAGCCTGACTGTCATGTATTATTAAATGAACTTGTTGCTGACCACCATAACTTATATATTACATTATTTAATGATACACTGAAGCCCAAACATCATAATTTATCACATGCCTGGTTTATATTAAAAAAGTGTGGTCCTTTAGTAAATTTAAGTACAAATAGAATGGAGTCCAAACATAAATTTTTTACTGTAGTACTTCAAGTCGAAAGAATATTACCTATATATTAGTTTTAAAAGAACAGTTAAATTTACTGAACAGGTCAATAGAACAGAATGGATTTTTAAACAATTCAGAGTTTGGACCCTCTTCAGTTGTAAATACAGATAATTTTGAATATAAAATATATTCAAATGTAAACAAATTATTATTGTCAAAAAAAGATATTTCTTGTTCGCGATTATTGATTAAGCACACGTAAAGATAGCTATCATCATGAATAAAATGGTTTGATCCCCTTTAGCATAATTTATCTTTCTGTATTCGATAGTTAATTTAAAAGAATTGCCATAGATAATATATTTTTTTTAATGAATTTAATTGATTAGTTTTACAACATTTAACAGTGTTGTAATAAAACATCCATTAACTCGTTAACTCGAAGCCCTTATCATTGAGAATGGCTTTCAATTTCTTCTAAAACAAAGGGGAATAAATACGAAATACATATTGTATCGCTCATTTGGCTTTTTTGAATACGAAAGAATACGGTAAGAATGCGATCGAACGGGGTAGAATTATAAAATTAATAAAGTTCTATGCTTTATAGCTTTCGAAATAAACTGGATCCCTCAGGATATCTATACATATACATCTACAACGGATTAAAAAAAAATTTTCGAAATTTTTTAAGGTTACTTTAACTAATAGAATTAGTAATTGTTACCAGTTAATTGCTTACTGTAACAAAAAAATTGATAGCTGTTCCAACCAAAATAAAGTAGTTGGTGTAACTATATAATTGCTCGTCGTAACTAACTTTTGAGTAGTTATATTTTTTTTTTTCTCCAACAATCCAAGAAATAAATTGGTTGTTTTAACCATTATCAACCGATTACCAATTATGTTGCTTATAGGCCAACTATTCATACTTATTACTTAGTTGTGCTATTTTACGCAATTTTAATACTTAGGGTAACCCACTTTTTTTTTAGTGTATGAAGAATGCTACTTCTGTGTGTACTTGTGTGTGTGTGTGTGTGTGTGTGTGTGTGTGTGTGTGTGTGTGTGTGTGTGTGTGTGTGTGTGTGTGTGTGTGTGTGTGTGTGTGTGTGTGTGTGTGTGTGTGTGTAGATGAAAATGAAGACGTTGATCTATACGTATATTTCGAGGGGCAAAGCGGTAAAGCACATAATATTTTTCCTTTGTTATTGTGACAGAAATTTTCGCCTCTCTCTCTCTCGGTGAATAATCGATAGGATTCAATCTCCGTCCTTTTTCTTCCTTACAGACGAGGGTGTGTACAATACCTACGTGCTGGACTCGGACTACAAGTCGTGGGCGTTGCTGATGCACTGCGCCGAGAAGAGCAAGAGCCCGCGTTATCTCTCGAGCTTCATTATGAGCCGAGAACCAGGCCTCGCTGGCAACGTCATTTCTTATCTGCGCGAGAAACTTCCTAGGTATATTCCTGTATCCGTATATCTAAATAAACGTCTATCAGTTTTTTTTCTCATTATTATACCATTTCTTTCATCGCCCACAATAACAACCCGTCTTTATCATGCAGATACGACATCGATCTGGAGTACATGTTCCCGATGGACCAGGATAACTGCACGACGCTCGACCCGTACACCGGCGACGCGTTCGTTCCGCCCGCTATCCTCGCCGCCAAGAGGAATTACGTGCAGCGACGGCATCCGCTCAAGAGGAAACACAAGCGAGGTTGACGAGTGTCAAGATGGTCTTTTCCCCATTACCTGAGAGAGACAAATATACACTGATCAACTCAATCCCGAAGGGCTGTGTGAAATGTTCGTTAATGACGTTTGCTTAGCGTTCATTTTCTATATTATTACCAAGATATATATTATACACCACTGCGTGCTTACATCTTGTGTGCTATACTGTTGTTGTTACAGATACATATATAATATACGTAAAAACAATAAAAATTTTTAATATATTTTATATTTCGTACATATACAATGTGTTCTATGAAATTTTTTAATTAAAGTGAAATTAAAAAATATAAGCGTTTCTATTCTTTAGTGCACAACTATTCTGTTGATTGATTGGTCATGTATATGTACACACGTTTATAGATTATCGATAGTACAGATTAAAAAAATTTGAAAGTTATTATTTATTAATATCCGAGATATTTAGAGGGCTTTAATCCGTTTAATAAATTAAATTAATAAATAAATATTAATTATAATAATCAAAATAAATAAGATATTAAGAACCGTGAAACAATTTAAAAATCTTTTGTTCTACCTAAGCGATAACATAATTTTTATATAATTGTGATAGGTATTATATAGGTACAACTTTTATAATGCAAATAGTCTGACTTTGTCAGTACAAAATTTATTTTTCGATATTAAAGGTGATGGCTTCTTATCAAAGGTCTTTTATTTTTTAAAGATAATAATTATAATTGGGTGAAAATAATACTTATACTCGTTAATATTCTTTCGATAGTGAAAAAAAAAAATTATGTTTTCTCATGTTCGAAAAATATATAGGAATAATATATAGGAATAACATTTTATGTAGAAATCATTATGAACACATTAACGTGAATTTGACTGACAATGGACAGATTTAAATACCACAGATTTAATTTTTCTAAAGAATATAAGTTTTATACATTTTAAACTTAAAAATATAAAGTTAGGTTGTTGAAGAGACCGATCAAAACGAGCCAAATGAGCAAATAACAAATTTTATTCGGACGTTTCCTATTACCTTCATCCTATTGCCTTCATCAGCTATAAATACAACGAATAATTAAAACAAGGAGTAACAAAGTCTTGTTATAAGAATGTGTATGAGTGGCCTAATATAATAAGTACGTAGCAAATTACCCCGTCAATTGAGGAAAAAAGTACAATTTCGTCACAACTTAAACTAATCGTGACTTACAAGGAGAGTGCACACCCTCCGGGAAACGGATTTTCGCGGGCATTTAAGAGTCGATTTCTGATATCTAAAAATGAAGCCCAGTGCTCACATTTCCGTCAAATGGGCTATTTTTCTTAAGATATGGGCAATCTCACCTCAAATAACCCCTACTTCGCTAAAAAATAATGTCTATTCTGTATGTTATTTCTCTTCTATTGACTGTCACATTGCAAGTTTTGAAGATACGAAAACGAGGAAAAAAAATTATATAGTAAATAAAAGTAGACAGTAAAAGCTAAAATTTAAGGTCTGATTTGTTTGAAAAATATTATTTTTCAGGAAATTATAAGCAATCAAAGATAGCGTAAGAAAATGGTTAAAAATTTGTCTTCATTTTAAGCGATTAAATGGATTATATTTTTAACCATTGTCTTGCACCATCTTTGATTACTTATAATTTTCTGAAAATAGTATATTACATACCTAGGCCAGTAAAATAAGAAATGTCTCAGATCACATGTAATTGTCGGCCGAGGCGAAACCGAAGTTGACAAACATGTGATCTGAGGCTTTCTTTTTTACTGGCCAAGGTGTGTATACTATTTTTTTTAACAAATCAGAGCTTAAATTTTAGCTTTTACTGTCTACTTTTATAATTTTTTTTCCTCGTTTTCGTATCTTCAAAACTTGCAATGTGACGGTCAATATAGAAGAGACATCATTTTTTAGCGAAATAGAAGATATTTGAGATGAGATTGCCCATATCTCAAGAAAAAAGGCCCCTATGACGGAAATGTGAGCACTGGGCTTCATTTTTAGATACCAAAAATCGACTCTCAAATGTCCGCGAAAATCCGTTTCTCGGAGGGAACTGTGCACTCTCCTTGTTAGTAAAGAATTTATCGGTGCCTACAATTTTTTGGAAATTAATATAAAGAATTGTATCTGAAAACAAATACTCTCTGTTGCCGGGAGGAACGCATTACATCGGACCTCGCATCAGACTGTGTAATAAATGAAATTTTCGCGGCTTATATACGAAACACAAGGTGGGATCCCGGGTCATTGCTCTAATCAATGGTAACTCACTGTTATTATTAGTATGCGCGTTGAATTAGCAACATATTATTATTAGTATTATTGAAGAATATGCACATTACTATAGATGACAACATTTTTTTTTATTAATTAATGTTAAGAACAATAACGTTTGGTTATTAAATTGATGGAGCCTTTGTAAATGTTTTTAAAAAAGCAAGTATCCTTAATGCTGTTAAGACTACTTTTTTACTATGTATATGTATCATTTCTGAAAATAACCGTTAGTTATTTTCAACATCCAAAATTGTTGCTCTGTTTCTTCAACAAGGTTAAAAATACAGAGTTATTCCAGAATAATGTATAACTAACTTTTATATTGAAACTTATATGAACTATCGACTATAGCAATTACAAAGTTATTATAAGACTCTACATTAAAATATTGATTTTTTATAATCTCTACTGCTTTATTATTGTAATCGTTAACCTCCATTTAATATGGAATGGAATAACATCGTTCCAAACTTGCAAACAACAAAAACTAAATAATGGTGGTTAACGTTGTTAACGATTACAATAAAGTACTATAGATATGCCAAAGTCGGCCAAGTCACCTTGAAAGGAAGTCGGATCTATTATATTTTCAGATCATATTTTTTCTTATTCTCATTTAAATTTAGTTTTTCATTTATGATTCTCATAGCATATTAATTTCAATAACTTGAAGAGCATTGGATGACTAAAATAATAAATTTAAAGTTAAAACTGAAAAAAGAACAAGGAAAAAATACAAAACTAACTGAATACATAATAATATAATACAATAATATTATTATGTGTATATATAATTGTATACAAACTTTGGCATCTCTTTAAAATACATTATTAAAAATTTGTTAACTTTAAATTTATTTAAATTAAAAATGACCAAAATATAGAAACTCATCAATCTGGATTCCTGTTTAGAGATTAGGAACGACCGAAAATAAGGGCCAATGAAATAAAAGAAAGGGTCACTTAATTTGGGCTAGTTTTATTAATTCAATTAACAACGTCTTTATAATACTCTTCGTCTGTTTCTCTCATTTATAATCACATAATCATAATGAATTGTTTATTGTTTTTTTTAGACCCGTCGCCATTTCGCATGTCACCTTAATCAGTTTCACAAACGCATACTCCCGACAGAACGAAGGATGTCGTTGCGCACGCGATCTCAATCATTCATCACCTCTTTTGCGATTCATTATCGTAATCATACAATTGTTTATTTTATTACATTCAATCTTATCTTTACTCAATGCACGCTTAATTGATTTTTCATTTATTTTTTTATCATTGGATATGGCAGCTATAACTTATAAGAAAAATATTATAAAATCACTCAGCAGTTGATGAATTGTCATTTATTATGCACAAGGCGTTATTCACACAATTCGTCTTGCATACACATCTAACATACCGACGGGCTTCGTATGTCGCGCACACTTTGCTTTCCGATTACTCTAATCGTTCAACGATTCAAAACGTCCGGATTCCCCGAACGCGCATTCCCCCTCATACAGCGCGCTGCCGAAATAATTACCTTTAGATAAACATTAATTTCTCTGTTTATAAATTTCATTTTATAATAATTCACTTAACACAATTTTACTAGTCAGATACCCTAATACGAATCGAATTGCGATATTTCTTTCTTGCAAGACAACAAATTCGATAACAAAGTGAACAATTTACTTATAATAATAAAATATAACGAAGTACAATACGCTACACTCTTAATTTGAAAACCAATTCAATCAACGTACATTAAAAATGGAAAATTTTTTTAGCAATTGTCGCAAACAAAAAAAACCGGATCATTACCACACCCAAGCAGGTGTTCTGTGCGTGTGGTCCCAACTTATAATTTTTCGTCCGATTGTTACAACTGCGCCCGCACATCTATTACACACTCGGTCTGACACTCCATAATGGGTTCGAAATTCGCAACTTTTCATCTATGGTCTCTAAGGATTTTAGTATTTTCAAATATAGTGAACCAATGAAAATGAAAAAATGTATAACATATTATCGATGAATCATTTTATGCCCGTCAAGGATAAACATTGTCGTTTTTTCTGCCTTTTGCCTTGTCGCTCTTTTTATTTTATTATTATTAATCCTCAATTACTTTCTGACTCTGTTTTCCATCATATATTTATAATTGCTCTAATTATATATAACTTGTAAATTATCTAACTATTCACGTACCCTTACAAAGGTCTCCTACTAAACAGCATTTTTAATTGCCGTCATACGTTTATGTAATTTTAAGTTTGCAAGTAATAAATTTTTTCAAACATGCCTGATTCTGTCGTAAAGTAATTGTCATGTCGTGATTATTTAAATCAATCAGTCGGTGTGCGTTTACATCTCGCATTGTAATATTTTGGGTTGCAAGATAAATTCTTGAATTTAATATAAAATAGAAAGATTTGGCTAATGTAAAAAAGTCTTAAATACTCATAAATGGTCTTCACTCTGTACAAAATGGTGCGTAACAATCTTTAATAAAAAAATTAACGTAAAAATGTTCAATACTTTTAATCTATAAAAACAATTTTAACAGTAGAATAAAAAAATCGATAAGAAAAATTAATAAAATAAATGCTAGTTCGATATAAGTAAATGCTTATTAAATGTAGCAGCTCAAAATTTAAGTACTAAAAATTAATTTGTATAATGGATACTTAATGATTCAGTTCTGTATACTATATAGAAGAAAACGAATGCAAATGAAGGAATCGACCAGTAGCTCAATGTTAGTAGAATTTGTGAAATTTAAATTTTACATATAAATGGTTGTGTATTTGTAAATGTGTATCGAAGTGCTACGAAATTTTTATCTAAATAGGTAAATTCCTACACTTCTAAAATTATAGAATATTTACCGTCTGTCGTCTAGTTTGTTCAAATTCGTACAACGACAGACAACGGTGTTTTTTTTTTCTTTATTGCAGTAAGATCTTAACTTTTGTGGTAAAGGAGTAACTTATGCGTTACAAATATAGTAGATTTAAGAGACGTAACGCGGAACAGTAGTCGTAATTTAATAATTCGTTTTGATCCTTCGTCTTTACTATACATATACATTCGGGAGTTGCTCTGTACCACAACGAAGCAACGAACTTATGAGATCGTCGTTCCAACCTAAAGAATGAGTACGTTATCCTTGTATTTATATAACTAGAAGAAGTTTTTCATTAATTTTAATTTTTTTTCTTATAAAGCGCGAAGAAATATACAGCTTTGACTAACGGTATTCCGAAAAAATCGATCCGGTGTATTGTATACGTTATCATTAGGGAACTCCGACGAAAACGCGGAGAAAATCCAAGAAGAATCGTGCCAACCCTTCTCTGTGTTCCTTTCTTCACATCGAGAGCGAGATTCCCTTTGGTGATTCGCAATGAATGCAAAACCGCAATAATGCAAATCACAAGGTTTTTGGCGTTGCACAAACACACTGAATGTTCGATCGTTGAGTATATAATAATAACTTATTTTTTGTTTTCTTTTGTTTATGAACACGCAGCCACAATCACTCATAATTGTTCATCGTCGTTGCCGCTCTTCGGCAATATTTATATTTGATTGGTCTAGTGTAATATATAAGATCTGTATTATATCAATTGCTCTTTTTTATGTTATTCACTAACTCTTCTCCACGTGACACTTTTTTTTCTTATATATAGAACTCCGTTCCTTCCACTTTCGCTTTATCATCATTTTTTTTCTCTCATTAAATTAATTTATCGATTATTGGTTTCAAATGACTATTTTCCCCTAGAAGATCCATTACAATCTGACGTGTAGACCGTGCGGGTCGGGGAATTCCGCTGTCAGTAGACCCAGGAGACCGGAACCCATTGTGGTGTCGTATGAAACCGTTCGATGGCGTCCTCCAGTTGGGCGATTGTTTCGTCGATGTCATTGTTCACAATCGTCAGGTCAAAGAAGTGGCCGTACGCCTGTTTCAGCATGTCCGACTCCTTGGCCAGGCGCTCCAAGCTTCCGTCGTACTGAAATATTTATTATTTACGCGTTAATGCGTTTCTGCTGCATCGATTACAATTACTTTCTAAAGAAACAGTATTATAAGCTTACGTCGGCAAGATTTTGCAGCGCTGGAGCAGCTATAAATACAACGTAAGGGGCAAACTCAGCTGTGCGGAGGACCTTGAGAGAATGCGGCTCGATATCCAAAATCGCCAGTCTACCCTCTTCGAGAATCTTCCTGATTGTTTCTATCTTCGTTCCGTACATGGCATCCTCGTGAGTTCCTATAAGCACAAAACAAAATAGAAAAAATTAATTTTTTGTTCGCACTTCAGCAGTCGGTGAATGTCGAAAATTTTAAACTAACCATATTCAAGGTATTCATTAGCAGCAATGTCCGCCATCATCTCTTCGTGAGAAACAAAGTAATAATTTCTTCCGGTTTCTTCGTCGTTACGCGGCGGTCTCGTTGTATCTGCAAACACAAAGTAGATTAAAGCTTATTACGGTTAATGATATAATGACAGGGCTTATAAGTGTAAAATGACTTACGTGGAATAGGATAAGCATATTTGTCGGGGTGCTTGGCAATGATTGTATTTTTGATATGCCTTCGTCCGACACCATGAGCTCCAAGTAGCACCAAAGTTTTCCGTTGAAAGGCAGAATCTGAAATTACGAAGTACTCATTAAATGTACAACGACATTAAGAAGATTATATTTCATATATTGAAATGCAACTCACAAGGAAGCTTCACGACCTCCTCGTATGTGACCAAGTCTAATTGGTCGAATACAGCATTATGCTTTGCAAGATATTTATCCTTGTATTGTTTCTTCTTCCGGCCGAAAATTGAGCAATTAACTGAAAATAAAAATAAATTAGCATAAAAGAAAGTGTTCAATGCTCTACAAATAATTATAATCAAATCTGAATTATTGTTATTTATAACATTGTGTTGGCTAGTTTTACTGAAAAAAGTGGCTTCACCTCAAAGCCTATACAATTACAAGTCCACGTGGCTTTATCAGCTACAATCTACTGATATAAATATTATTATGTCTAATTTAAGTTTTTATATTATTTTATAAATTTTAATAAAATGTGTTGAAACAAAATTGTTATAAAAAGTTTTTTAGTTAGATTAGTATCGACATTGATAATCACTAAATTAATTTTATCAAAAACCCTAGAATCATAAAAAATAATTCATTTTGTTGTAGTCGCTAAAAGGAAAAAGCTTTTCTGCACTAAAAATAAGTAAATGTGATTCTATACAGCATCTATGGTTCCAGCAGGTCACAACGTGCACAGTTGGGCTGATCGATATAGTTCGCGTGAACTATAAAATATTGATTAACATGGAATATCCCTTTTTTTACATGTGCTTTTTAGGATTTACCAGTATAAAAAAAAATCCGAAATGGCCGATAATGAAATCAATGATGGGTTCACTAACATGCAATGGTTTTTGGGTCAGAGTCGTTAAAATAAGTGCTCGTCTTTTTTATTACAAATGTATAACTTGTATAAATGTATAACTGTATAAAAGCTAAATATTTCTTGATAAAATAATGAAAAAAATTGATATGTGATGTTTTCTGAAATACAAGAAAAATAACTTTATTTTATGTAAAAAATTGAATCTCTCAATTTTTTTTTATTTTCTCATGCTTCAAATGCATTTTGTTAAAAAAATATTGACATATGTTTATGTAACAATATAAAAATATCTCATATTAAGCATACTACGGGAATGGAGGTAATAAACATTCGAGCTTTTATACATTTTTAAAGCCTAACTACTAATGGAAAGCTGTAATAGAATATAATCAATAAATTTCTAGATATGTAAACATAATTCGGTGTATTATAGTAGAAAACAGTGAAATTAAAACTATCCATGCTTCTACGTATCATGTTAATATTAATAAAATATTTTTTTTAATTTCATCGCACGTATTAAATTTATAAAAATATCTATCGACCTATATGCAACAATCCTGAACTCAGTTATTAATAAATTGCATTAAAAAATATTTAGTGCAAGAATGATTTCCGATACTAAATTCGTTATATTCAATAAAATGTATTAAGTGTCGTAAATATATATATATTCTGTTTTTATTTATCATGCTGCTACTGTAATACTCGTATACGTATATACTCTACATGAATTGTAGTTTCTCTACAGCTGCAGGCAGAAATATCGTACCTGTCGAGCCGTCACATCCTTCAGTGTGAGACGAGCAGCCTCCCTCTCCTTCAGCGTCTACAGCCCGGCACAACATACAATAATATCACGTAACTGCAGCTAATATTCTCCTATGCGTAAACTTTATTCGCGCTATTATCACTCATTAACTCGATAACTACTATTTCTTTGTTCTATTCTATCTCTCTTTATTACCGCTTGAGATGTACTTATACTTATGTACATGAAATGCATGGCACAAAATTTCATAGATAATCATATATAGTAAAAGTTTTTGACATGACTGTATTATGCTCTTATGCAGTGGATCATTCTTATGATAATGGAAAAAATGCAAATTTCGTATAATTCTTTTTCTTTAAATAACGAAATTGCCGAAATTATGAACAATTTGCATGTATAATGTAATGACTTAGAAACAGGGAAGAACAGTTATGATTGGTCACAGATTCATGATACCGACCGGTCTAATACGACAAGAAGCATGCGTCACGGGAAAAGAAAATTTCATACAGCAAACACTTAATGTATGTACAATTGATAGCGATATATTTTACACAAATGATAAATGAGCGCATTCATTTTATAGTCAAACGACATAAATATCGAATCTTACACAGGTATATACTATTGCATATATGAACACATACAATATCGATATATAATAGACTTGACGAGACGACGATAACATATTTTTTAAACAGTAGAAATAGTAAACGAACGAAATAAAATAGAATCTGATTCTCATTGAAGGCATGAAAACGACATTTTTCTATGCGATCTGCTGGAACAGATTTGTCAATCTCGTTGAAATCGCACGTCACACAATTACGGCTATGTAGAACTACTGTTAAATATTTACACTGAGCGCACTTTTCAATCAGTGCACTCGGAAGAGAAGTGAAATTTACCTTGTTCCTGTTTATTCTTCTCCATTGCCATGCAGGCGATTCGCCACTCCTGCAGCTCTGGGGACGGTATGAGGCCCGCGGAGCCGCCCGCCTGATCTTTTCGCGCCTGCCACCAGTGGTGATCATCTTTGCTGATGATTTGCAAAATGTCGCCGATTTTGAATGATATTCCAGCTTGTGCGCACGGTATAAGATCGTCCTCCAATGGATCGTAGTCGAATTGCGCACGTACGAAAATCTGCAAGCATAACGGGTCGCTTTAGTTTTTGCACGAACTGTACGGGCGTTCGTTTGAGACATTTACATAGCGAACATAGCGTTGTTTATTTACAAAAGACAGCTTCGAAGATGATTGACAGAATGGGAGCATGTCTATGTCTCATCTCTCGATTTTTACCAGTAACATTTATTATGATCATTTATGGATGAAATAAAAATTTACAAATTTATGCACTGTTTCACTCAAGTTCTTTTTTCATTCATCGTGATGTAATGTTACTAGTACATTATCGAACTGTGTATTTTGAATGAGTACTTATATGTGAAAGTGTAATGAATGTAATCTATGTTGCATGTGCTGCTAAAACTACTTTCGAAAAATGTAGGGTAAAACGTAAACACACGCATATATTGTCATTCCTTCGCCAATAAGCTAAAGATTGTTAAATGATAAATGCTGAATGTACCAATAATCATTCGCATAATGACAAGTAGTCATAACATTAGTATGCCATATCTATTGACAAGACTGACAAAAACAATTACGTAGACAAACAAGGCACATGCCATTGATCGTATAAATATCAACCAAAATTTGAAGAAAAATGTGGCAAATAAAAAATTAAAGAAATCTAATAAAAACATAAGGAGAGGTCGGAGAGTGACGGGCTAGAATAGCAGTGTGGCAAAGAGGATGTCTGGATGTAAAAGTGAGATAATGAAGGAACCTAGTTTTATGGACAAGAGCATGTTTTCATATCTTGAATGATTTGTCAAATTGCTATGTTTTGATGATATATAGCCTAACTTGCCGGTCAGTTGAACGTGTAAAAACAATTGTTACAAGGAAAACAAGGATAAAGAGAAAACGCATAGCTTTCTAACTACAGCAGTCCAATCACACCAGATCAAGTGGTGGTACTTACTAACACTGGCAGAGGCTTAATCCTGAACAACTAGAGTGTTGAAGAAACAGAAAAAAGGAAAACGATTATTAATTCGTTTAGATGCTTTTAGATAAAAAAAAGAATGAACAATTGTGGACTCAATCTCGGCCCACAATATAATTACGTCAATTCAGTATTAGCGTTCATTCGTCACGCTTTTTCACCATTTCAAAGTCTTTGTAGCTTGATGCGCGTTCCGGGACGCATGCAAAGGCAACGCTAATGTGAGAAAAATCAAATAACTAGTCTTACAATTTGTCTAATAATTACAGCTTTGTCTCGATTCCCGATCTTTACGATGCATAATTGATCGTACTGAAGTGCAACGCTATGGTATCAAATGCATAAAACTATTGTGCTTTGGCTTACGCTATATTGCTTTTACCAACTTATCCATTTCATTATTCTTCGTAATCCTAAAATGTTGCGTTTTACTGTGCTGTATTCATTTGCGCCAAACGGCAATACCTTACACCAAAATAAAACGCCAGTGTAGCGTAATTTCGGATGCTCAACTGAGTTTTAATATTCCACACTTTTACAACATCAAAATTACAGTTTAAGGTCCGAAATTATATGGAACTGGGTGATCATTTTAGTAAAGGCAGACTGGAACACATTTAGCACATTCATATTACCATTAATAATTTCACCACGCACGATTTCATGCATATTTATTTTTTACGTCACAATAACCAATTGATACATATTTAACAAAAATTAACCAATCCATACCTGACTTAACATAGTAAATACAACATAGGACATTTTAATTTTACAAATTAACAAATCATATCTGTTTTTTTATTATACATAAGGACTTTACTTAAGTACTTTTATAGAAAATCGTGAGAAATTTTAATTATTAAAATTTGTGAGAAAATATTAATGAGATTTTAAGGATCAGCGTGCACTGGACAATACGATCTACAAATTTTAAGGGCCATTAAAAGAAACGGAAACGAATATTGTAATTACAGTTGTTAAAAAATTACTCGAAATTTAAAGCTTCCATTGAATACATATGACTTCATTTTTATATTACAGGTGCTTCGTAAAAAGCAGCTTTAAATTATGGAAACTTTGAATTTCATATCTTTTAGTATTAGAAAATTCAAGAAACACAAATTTACGAGTTAGACGCTGAGTTTATCAACAATTTTGACAATATTTAACATGATATACAACGTGAATATTGGTAAGGGTGATAGGAAATGGTGAGACAATTTTCTACACAGTTAGTAACAGTTACGCTATTGACAACTCGTCTGGTGGACTGACTGCTGCTATTGTCGCACGTCCTGTTGCATTCTTTGTCATACGGACGAAACGTGTGCTTTTGATCAAAGTTTCCGAGATAGGCCGTGTCTCTTGTCTCTTGACTCTCGAAAGCACGTATCGTCACGACGACTTTACAACAGTCGTGAATATCGCGATGATTGTGCGATGATTATAATAAGGGAAAAAATAAGAATTAGAAACACAGAAACATAACATTACCCAATTTATCCCGGCATACTGCAACAATACGATTGAGGGAGACCTTGATGGAGATGGAGGTGAATCAAGGATAAGAAATGGAGTTGATATTAAAAGATGGAAGAAATTAAATTTATATACACAAACGTATAAGAAAATAATCACATAAAAATATTAATAATTTTAATGATAATAATAATAATAATAATTAATTCTGAAAGTTTTGTTTGCTGAGATATTATTATGAATCCCTAAAAGGCTTTTAAATGCCTACTTAAATTTACTTTATCCAAGTTTACAACTTATTAGTGAGTGATGAATCTAAAAATTTCTTTTAATCTGGATTTATTATTTGTTTATTTCATGCACAGCCATAACCGTGCAGGACAAATTATAGAGAACAATGTGATAACGGTAACAGATACTAAATGTGAATACGTTTACTCAGGAGAAAATTCATAGCTATCTTATGATTTCACTAGTGAATTTTAACATATCAATTAGTACTATTATTATTGCATAAGAAAGGGTTAGTTGTAGGCGATACGTTTTGACAAAGTATTTTCCAGCAGCTCATGCTTTATTTTATCTTCATACAATACGTAATCGCAGTAACACTGCTATATTTCGCTCGCGATCTAATAATGCCATTGACAATGTAATAAAAATAATTGAAAACTAAATTTAAGGCTTCCATTTCGCTTATTTTTAAGACGACATACATTATCGTTGCTTATCTTGTGTTACAAACATAGCAAAAACACAAACAATATTGTTATCGTAATGTCGCTATTATAAAAGATTATTTTAGTAGCACTGTTAAAATTCATTTTATACTTGCAAATGCAAATAATTTAATTGAATTTTATTATAAAACCTAATATACTGCGTTACTTCACTACAGTCTTATCTTATAGCCATACAGTCTCGAAATTTTCACAATTTGTTAAGACATATTTTTACAATAATAAATAAATCTTACCGTGAATTATAGTAAATTTTTTTAATAAAAAGAGATAAGTAGCATCGCATATAATGTTTAGCTGACTTACAATGATTAGATAAAATTTTAGTAATTAATAATGTAAGCATTATTACAGTTAATTTATGTTATCTTTATAACATTCACATATTTCTCAGTGATGCACAACTATATAAACATTTTACATCATAATGTATATTAAATATTATTTTTCTGTTCTTTGGAGCTACATTCGTGTCTCCTTATTCGCATGAGATGTTTCGGGAGACAATAACAAGAATCACATAAAATTTAGTATTACCTTAAAGATATATATTGCATATATATTTACAAGTAAATATAAATAACTGTTTAATACGTATTTAGTTCATAATCTCGCCATTTTAAATACATTAATATATTATGGCTTTTGACTAGAATAATAAAATATATCTGAAAACTTTTCTAGTATTTAAGTGAACAGTGGGAATCAATACTACAGATTATGTACTTTTTCTACCCTGTTTCCTTATAAATAAACTAAAATTGAAAACGAAAAAAGTAATTGTACCCTCAACTGCATGGGTTATTGAATATTATTCAATTCTTAAGAAGTTATTAGACGTTCACATATATAGCACACATTAAAACAATATTGTAATGTATCACTTTGATATTACTACAAGAATATTAAAGTTTCTAAGTAAATTAAAATATTACTAAGCTTTATACTTGGGGGGATTCTATAGACTTTTCCTACGCTCCTTTTTGGAAAAAAGTGTTGAATATTTTAAAATATTATTTTTTTTATTGAATGTATACGTGATATTTTAAGTAAAATAAATTTAAAAGAAAGTCAACCAATATGTTTAAATACACAAATACAACTGCAAAAATTTTATAGCTCAAAAAATTAAATTTGATAAAAATAAAAATTGGTGTATAATACAATTTTCACAAAATCAAACATATTTTAGAAGCAAATTTATAAGTGCATTACAATGAATAATTAATAATTCCGACACATTACATTATTTTTATAACAGTGTAACATTATGTGAATAATTTAGCTGAATGCGAATTTAATAAGTTTTTCAACATAAGTCTATTAAGATGCACAATAGCAAACGACAAAAAGCAAAATTAGATTCAAGATATTTTACCGGTCATGCAGGCGAGGGTCTTAACATAAATGTAACAAAAGCTTGGCTGTTTGTTCTATTGAAATTCAAGTAAAGTTAGAAGTAATTTTTAATAGAAAAAAGTATTTTAAAGTATAATTCATAATTTATCGTAAAAATCAATGCGTTTGTTACATTAGTCAAGTTTGGCACAGCCTCTTACACAGTTAAGTCACGATCTAATACAAGTCATTTAAATCCTCACTAGAAAACTTCATGTTACGCTGGATTTTTTTTTTTTTTTTTTTTTTGGAATCGTACCAAGAATTATTTACGTAAAACCGAACGGGAAAAATGATCATTCACAGTTTAAGTGACAATTTAACTTTGACAAATTATCATAAAACTTCGAAAAAGATTTGAATTTTCTTCCCCGTGCAGTTTCAGTAAATTATCAAGATATATTCAATGTAAGAAACAGACAATCAACGAGCAGAGGCGTGCTTTTTACGTAATCCTAAGAAAAGGAAGAAAACTTGTTATACCATGCACTCTCTTCGTACATTGTACAATTGAAGCAACGGTCTATATATATATATAGGCTATATATATAGGCTCGTCTTAAACGATGTGATGGTATCAACTGTATATATAGGTAAATTCTGTGAGGATTATGAGAATCGGATGAAAGTGTTTTGGATGTGTGCTAGTGCATTTATCAACGTCAATCAAAGAGCAGCGATTAAAAATTAGAAGATATTTTAAAAACCAAATAGATTAGAATTATGTTCATTGGATATATTTTACTATTTAAGAAAATTAATTTAAAAGTTAACTTATACACAATTAATTTAATAAACATCAATTATTATTCAACAATAATATAGAAACACTTAAAAACACACACATTTTTAAGAGAAATTTGTTTTCTGGGCAAATATTTGCAACTGACAAACTTTGCTACTTTGCCGTTTGCGTGATAAGTAACTTTATTACACACCATTTTGCGATATCAAAATGTTATGTTTATCTTTCATCTTCAGAAACAAAAAGAACGCGCTTTTCAAGATTTTAGTTTGAATATCGCAAATATTGAAGTCCGCTTAAAATCCGTCTTTTAATTAAACTCAATTGACCCACTTAGAATCTCGTAACCAGAGTTACGGTTATTTTCCATGACTAGAAACCCTCGAGCCAGTAAATTAAGTATACTTTGTTAAAAAAAAAAAGTTGAGGAACCCTGAACTATATCTTAGTCCACGAAGTCTCAACAATTTGCAAGCGAGTTGAATACCGCTTAAGTACACAGAGAAAGATACTAATGAATTCCACGGGCAATGTAGGTACGTGTAGTGATAATTACGAAAAATGTAGCATGTACACATTGGTTATATATTTTTCTCATCCTTGAACTACAAACACGTCCACCTTTCTTTTGTAAAAAATCAGCTGCCGCGCGTCAATAAATTAAAGCAGTAGTATCAGAGGGGTAAAAATTTTTAATGCCTTTTTGTAATATAATTCATCCTTTTAACAAGCTATCTACAGATTTTTTTACTAGATCATGAGTATTATCAACGAATATATATATATATATATATATATATATATATATATATATATATATATATATATATATATATATATATATATATATATATATATATATATATATATATATATATATATATATATATATATATATATATATATATATATATATATATATATATATATATATATATATATATATATATATATATATATATATATATATATATATATATATATATATATATATATATATATATATATATATATATATATATATATATATATATATATATATATATATATATATATATATATATATATATATATATATATATATATATATACACACCTCTACACATGCGAACAATTTCTTTAAATATATCTCTAAAATGTTCTTAGGCACAGCTACTGCACTTGCGTATGCAGTAGCGTAGGCCCTAGTCATAAGCTTTGGTATATATGTTACAAGGAACAATTCGGTAAATAATTCTATGTATCTGGGGTAACGTAGTCATTTACTAAAAACCCTAGTAAAACGTCTTGATAGATTATCTTTAAGCAAACTCGGTAGAGTCCATCAAAAACCAATTTGATATCTGAAAATTTAATGCGCACGTTTACTTTGTACGTGGGTCAAGGCGCTTTAAGAAGGAAACTACATAGCTGATCAAAGTTCATCAAAGATGACGACTAATTAATTCAAAGCCTTTCTAATACCGTAGAGCAACTTGTAAAAGGTAAATTATCAGCTAGTGAGTCGAGCAAGCGAGCCCAAGAGTGGTAGATAGAACCGGAGCGCGTCTAGCTTTTTGACTTTCGCGAGCGTAGAACAGAGAGCGGATTGAGACGGCGCCGGGGCGTGTTCTCGGTGGACGAGGAGCTGCCGATTTTCAGCTTCGGCGCTTTCTGCGTCTTTTGTGACTTTAGATCTTTGGGAGTCTGAGTTTTCACCGATTTTGAATTACCCGCAGCACTAGGGGCTGTTGTTACAGAGGTGGATGCGGTTGCAGTTGTGATATTGGTGGTGATAGTAGTGGTGGCGGTGGTGGCGATGGTGGTTGTGGTGTGAGATTGGGAGTAGGTTTGGTTTTTGGGGCTTACTTGTACCTCGCAGGGAGGTGGTGCGCTCCTATACGACGGTACTATCTTGAATGTTACTGATCCACGAGCTTCTCGCTGTAACACAGAAGAAATCATTGCGTTAGTGCAACGCTCAATTTATATACAATTTATCCGTCAAATTTATTTTTAACAAGTTTTATGCAGTGAATTTTGCTTGATAGTTATCTTTTAATGAATATTTATTTAGATGTTCAATAATTCCATGTAAAGATTTAACAGTATATCAGCGATGGCATGGCACGAGCGGTTCAACCGAAGTTTGTAAGCACATCGATCGTTTAATCTTTTCGACAGGAATTAAGGCACGTACACAGCGGATTATACTAATTTCACTCGGTTGCCATGTACTTGGTGACTATATAATCATTGCAATTTAGGTATTGGAAAATACAGTAAAGAATATTATCTGCATAAAGGACGTGTTGAAAATTATAATTCCTTTATACTTATTTAAGTGCATTTCACATGCAGAAGTCAAGATTACAGTAATACAATTAAGTTAAATGCGAATACTCACAAGAATCTTCTGTAAGGCGTTTACTGACTGATTAGCTACTGCAATTCCGTTGATTTCCCTAATTTCATCACCGACATGTAAAGTAGCTTGTCTATGAATCATTCCACCGTGCATGATTCTCGCAACAATGCATTTTCCGTCTTCGTTCATTTTGAGCGTTATTCCCTGAAAATTTTCATGCCATAATTAATCTCATTGATTATTAAAAAATATTTTTGTGTGTGAAAAATAAAAATTTCAGGTATTATTTTTTTCTAATTGACCCTTCTGTACATTCGATAATTTATAGTATCTATATCGGGCAGATGTGTAATTTGTAAGAATCCCTCTGCACCAGAAGGTTAATTGTATATAGAATTACCATGCAAAACAACTGTGAGAAGCTATTTTGATTTCCAGCGCAAAATACTTTTGAGTGAATAAATTCAGTTACTCAACTACGAAATAGCTTATAAAATAAGGTAGCAGAATAATGAAGAGTTAATTTAATTAAATGAGTGAAAATCTTAGTGTATACGCGCTGTAAACAAAGAGAGCTTACAGCGCTACTAGTAAAGAGAAGTGCGCGGTGTGCGTGTGCGCACGACGAGGTTGGACTTTTCTGCGAAAGAGTTTGAGGGAAAAGTGCGACCATACACCTGGGCTCGCTATTATCCTGGCCAACTTCCTTGTCTGATTCCTGATATAGCCACGCTGGGCAAATACCTCGCATTTGTGCAATGTAATTAAAAGAAACAGGGCGCGCATCGAACGCAGCGCGCAGATACACACACACATTCTCATTGTTTTTACGCCGTTCTAACTAGTGCTCCTATACCTATTTCAATGAATGTAATTGCTGTTTTCTCCCTTCTCCAGCTTCTTATTTAACGTTTATAAACAGTTTAACAAAGCGGGGCTCGATATTTATTCTTCCAACGCGATATCCGTTACAATTTTGTCCATGAGCAAAAGAGAGCAACGACGATGAAGCTCCGCAGGCCACACCATAACCCATTTCATGCCATTTACTTGGGCCGACCGCGAGCGGGATCGAACGTTATGACCAATCGTGATTGAATCTCCGCGTCGGTATATATATAGTGCAGCCGTATAAGCGCGCCAGTTGATTGACTCTCTCGACTTTGTATCTTCCGATTCGGTCCATCCCTCCGGGATCGAGGAGAATAAGGGAAACGAGACTTTTTAATCACTTACCATGGGTTCGTCGGTGTTCTTTTGGAACTGGACGAGCCTAACTCTCGTGACGTTCTCGAGTTCAAGGTCGCCGTTCTGACCCTCGAGATCATCGCCGCCGTTGAGGAAGGGAAAGATGGGCGGCGGCGTCGCTCGCTTAGCATCCTCACCGTACACCTCCTGGCCCGTCACGTCTTGCGCCTGGAGTAGAGCCTGGGAACAAAGAAGCACAAGCGCGTGTTAATATTGCGCAGCTAACAGTCACAGAGGTCGATACCTGATCGATAATAAGGTATATTATGCGCCAATATATGTGTGTGTGTGTGTGTGTACAGTTATCGATACACGTGTAGCGGGCTCTTGCGAGACAAGAGCGCGTCGCCGATAATTTATCACCGAAGACTGAGCATTACGGATAGGCTATATATACGGGTGGCACTTTTAGAGATAGGAGAGCGAGAGTGAGCTATTCAGCGTTTTAGATAACTCTTTTGCTGATGTCGATTTTTTTTTTTTGCCAACGGCGTAATCTCCCGCTCTCTTGAATAGATTTACATGTGAAAAATGAAGGACGCGAAAAATAGGGCATCGACAAATTTTCATTATTCGATACAGAATAATGAACTTCTCGAACTTTTTCTCATAGTATATTACGATACTAGTGCCATAAGTGCCCCATTATTGCACGACGTGATAATTCACGTCGTGCAGTGGGCCACTGAAGGCACTAGAGTCGTATGATATTTTATAGCACGTTTACCTAAATCCGCTGTCACGCCTATTCGTGTCTTAAGCAATTCATTATTGCACCGTGCGGTAGCGCCCGAGCGTAGCGAGGGTAATGAACACGGTGCAATTATGGACCACTTAAGTCACGAATCGGCATGACCTAAGTGCGAATTTAGGTCACGCAGTGCTATAATAGTACATCACCCGCTTCGCTCGTGCGAAAAACGTCTCATGCGGTAAATAATCACCTTCCACACCAGTGTCGTACAGTATTTTATACCACGAGAGCCGAATAATCATATAAAAGTTATGATTCTGAGGTGAGAGTGGTATAAAGAATTTTATTCACCAAACGTATATATCGGTGCAGTGTGTACTTATATATAAATTTATCGAAGCGTTTTAGAAGTCCCGATAAGGAGGAAATACGCTGCTGTCGATAAAAATATTATGATTTCATTATTTAGATACGTAACATATCGTTCGTTGCGTGAGATTTATTGCACCGATGTTGCTCGCAAAATATCGAGGGCGTTTATTCGAAATGCGGTCAAACTTGTCACCTGCGTGCATCGCCGATAGTCCACTCCTATTTCCCCAATAGGATATGCCTTTTGCTCCGATGACTTCTAATTTACATGCAAATGTTTTTAAAAAATATCAACTATAAAAAATTGCGGGAGTAAAAGCCGATTTTCATATTTTTAATACTTTGAGTTGGCAATGTGAGAAAAACAGGTTTGTTTTCAAAAATTGTGTTAAGGTTCCAGTATATATAAGCTCATTTAATGTAAGGAAAATATTTTTACAGTTTTACTTGAAGCAGCTTTTCAAGTTTTATTTTGAAAGAATAAGTATAATAGCTTTTCAATAAAATTTATTGACGACAATTCGGCTTGTTACAGGTATAAAGCACGGATAACATTTTTGTTTCTTTTTCTTGACTGACTTTTCTCACATACCCCTTTTGTTTTTTATAAAACAATTTTACTAAGTAACGTAACTTTCGAAATACAAGTGCCTCTCAGCCCCCCCCCCCCTCGTTCCCGTATTATAGAAACCTTTTGAACTCTACACCCCAGTCTCCCCCTCCTCGTATCAATATAATCGATAACTAAGGGGATAGCGTACATCGTCGATTTGGTCAATCAAGATGCACACTTTACGCAACGTACTAATTACATCACGTCGACATACCTATATTTATTTAATAAAGTTAATACCCCCCTTTATAAACTAAAAGGTTAAGTGAGAAAATCCAGCTAATTATAAAAAGCGTATATGTCCGGAACAAGTACTAAACTTTTGTTTACACAAGACAAATGATGCTAAGATAGTAATTTACATAATTTTAATAGAGGATGTTTTTGTTGGAAGCTAAGATAATGGGACCATGCATCAAGAGAAAATATTTTGTTACGTAGAATATATAATTCATAACCAGAAAAATTTTCATTCAAATTTTAATTTTAATTTACGCAACTATTTGCCTTCTGACTCCGTCATAACTCTAAACTCTACGTGTTAATTTTAATAACAAAACTAATACCTTCTAAAACTAAATTCATATTAATTTTAATTCCCACTGGAATATTATTAAAAAGCAGGCTGCGCAAGAAAGGTAGAGAGGCGAGCGTACTTGGAAATTATGCAAACATCAAGCATCGTACGCACAGGATTTTCGTCGAGAATACAGCACACACACACACACACACACACACACACACACACACACACACACACACACACACACATACACACACACACACACACACATATACACACACACATACACACACGCACACACACGCACACACACACACATGCATACACGCGCGCGCGCGTAGGCGCATACGTGCGCATCATGGGGGCCAAGTTCTAAGTACTTATTTTTACCTAATCAGTTTTCGCCTCCGTTTTATGCTTACATCGCCTTCCTATTGCGGCCGAACATTTACGTCCTAAAAATGCAACGTCGGCAGGGCCGGGATAAAGGGGGCAAAACATAGCTCGCAATTAA
Source organism: Torymus aiolomorphi (assembly GCA_036365515.1). Lineage (NCBI taxonomy): Eukaryota > Metazoa > Arthropoda > Insecta > Hymenoptera > Torymidae > Torymus > Torymus aiolomorphi. The sequence continues at coordinate 25,524,619 of CM070876.1, forward strand.
AGTTAAAAGCAAACATGCATATCATTCTTGCGCATGAAAAGACTCCCAGAGTCCATTTTTCGTATTATTCCGAGAAAAGGAACGAAAACAAGAAAAAAAAATCGTTGGGCAGAATATTTTGCAGTTTTTAGTCGAGCTGCGAGATAAAAAAAAAGAAGGAGAGATGCACAATACGAAGTCTAGTCAAAATTCACAAAGTAACTGTGTCAAAAAATTGCTACAAAGAACGCATTCCTGATTTTTCGGCGATAAAGCAAACCTCGTTGTTTTTCCTTATTTTGTTTCAGTGCTACACCTGCAGGAGAAGAAGGGACACACACACACACACACACACACACACACACACACACACACACACACACACACACACACACACACACACACACACACACACACACACACACACACACACACACACACACACGTATAGCGAGAGGCTGGAAGGAAGAAATACTAGTTTCATCACGAGATTCTTTTGAGAGCTCACGAGAGGAGGAAGACTGCTTCAGTCGAGGATAAATTCCACGACCTTGACACGGTTGCAAATATCGCGAAAGAGAGCTTTCATAAGCATTCGACGTCGTTGTCTCCCAGTGTCTCTTGCGCGCCGACGGGTACACATCCTCGAGGACCCGGGAGAGCTCCGCGAGGCATTATGTTCTTATTTTTCCGAAAAGAGGACAGGAGAAATACAACGGCTAACTGGTCGTTATTAGCTACGCCACACTCGCTCGGCATTTTTTTTTCTTCCTCCCTCCCCCTAGTTAATGTCTACCCGAGAACAATGGAACCTAGCCAGGACGCTGCAGCACACGCTACTCTATATACTTGTTCGGTGCCATTGCGTGCGGCGAGACGATTATTATTATTATTAAAGAGCAACAACGTCGCCCGGGCCCTCCTCTCGATATATATAATTATTCGCGTGATTTATCACGGCTGCCCGGGCCCCCCTTTGAATCAACAAGCAGCCAGCCGCGAAATAATATCGCCCGTTTATTATAACCTGTCGAGAAAGGGGATTGCGCGCCCCCGATATACAAATGGAAATCTCCGGTATAATGTATAGCCTGAGAATTACGCGATGAAAAAGAAAAAAGAGAGTGAGAGAGAGAACGCAAAAATTTAATATTATATATATGTACACACATAAAGCCTGCGAAAACTCACATAGCAGAGCATCTCTTTTGGCGCGGGCCTTTCTCACGCTGGAAGATATATTATGCTCTTCAGTTCGCGCTTTTTGGTGCGCCTACGGCTGGTAGCAGCAACAGCAGCCAGCGAAACCGATAAGCACCAAACATTTCGGCGTCGCTCGCCCGGACAAGCTGAGTAATTCGCGGTGCTGAAATCGCACGTCGCGACGGCCGGCTCGCCTACTATACATGTATAGACATATACACGGCGGCCAGTCGTCATTCAGGTGTGTGTACACGCGAACGAGCGAACGCGCCGCGCGAAAGGGAGCCCTGCAGTACCGTACCGCACGTGCAGACGGTTGGCCGAGCACTGACTGAGAAGCGCTCAGCACATGCACACACACGGACACACACACTAACCCGACGCCATTCGCGTCATATACCGCCTCTCTCTCTCTCTCTCTCTCTCTCTCTCTCTCTCTCTCTCTCTCTCTCTCTCTCTCTCTCTCGCTTATACCTAGCCTCACTTTGTTCGAGCCGTATAGTGTGCGCAATGCACGGCGGTTGGTTCCTATATATATATATATATATATAGGTACCTGTTTAGTTAATTGAAATTTACATTGGTTTAACGAAGAAGATGAGAGAAAGAGAGAGAGAGAGAGAGAGACGCTCGTCATTGTTGCAGTTTGGCATTTATTTTGTATTTTTGGGTGCACAATACGCGATTGTGTTTATTATAATATATATAGATGGGAAAGCATTTGTTTTTATTTAGCGGTACGTCCGAGTTCACAGGTTTAATGGTGAATGATAAAACAGTTGTGCGCATAACTAACGGGCAAACTTCGGACTTAGTGGTGCGCCAAAGAATAATGACGTCTACGGGGATGAACTTGGAGAAATTTCCAAGTTCTGCTAATTCAAGTTTGCTCAGTTGATAGCTTAATTTGATAACTTGACTAGCTGAAATTTAGTTGCAAAAATAATGGTAAGAGCAACTTCGTGTCCGCCCGAGAGTACCCAAATGTAATTTTAATTTGTCCTTTCACAATTTAAGCACACCACGTCGACTCGTGGAAATGTGTGAAAATATTTAGTGATGTTAAATATAATAATTTAATAGCTGTTAATGTTGGTTTAATTAATGAAATATTGTTAGGTAATTAAAATTAATTGCTTTATTGTTAACGTTAAATGCAATACATTAATCCTCGCTTTGATTTACTAATTGAATTATTTTATATTAAATTATTTTAATAACTAATTTGTTCGCGAGTGCGTTAATGCTCAAGTTGGGGGCTGAACAAACTGTGATATTACTACTGAAATGAAAACGTTGATATTTTAACGTATTAAAGTGGCCAAGAATATACGCTAAGACGTGATTATTTTTAAATCTCTCGTGAATGCAAGGGACTACAAGTGTGACACTGTGTGCCTTTGTCAAATTTGAAATGAAATAATTCATTTGAAATCTCGACTCTTGCACGTTAGTTAAACTCGGCCTCACGACACTTACTTAGTTTTACCCGAGAATCCTTACACTTATTGTGTTCTCTCACCCTCTTTATTCTGAGACGAGCGACCCCGGCGTGATTACGTCGTCATTTGTGCGCCAAAAAAAAAGGAGCAAGAGTCAGCTTCAATAATTAACATTTACTAATTAGGTCGCTGAAAAAGAAATATGCGAACGCATCGTAATTAGCAAACCTTGACGCTGCGGACGCTCTCATTATAGTATACTCTTACACTTGTAATTCGAAAAATCCCTTCCCAAGTACTTACTCGGTGTCGAAACTAAAATTAGGCGCTGCCGTAAAAGTCAATAACTCAAAGGACTTTGCCAAAGCTCCGGGAAAAGTCTGCAAAGTCGAGATGTCGCTGTAGAGCGCGCGCACGCGCGTATTTAGGCCATGTTTCCATACAGACTTCCAGAGGGTATTTAGAGGGTATTGTTCATTCCCCAGTTTCAGAGAGTTCTCGCGTCGTGCGAGTGATGGCGCTCCACGCCTGGAGCACTTTGCCCAAAACTAACAAGCGCCCGCCGTGCATTACAGCGTTTGCCGTCATATTTTCCGCGTGTGTTAGTATTATAGCGGTTCATTAACGGGGGGCCGAGGAAAACAATCGCGCCAGTGTGCGGAATAACAACGGCTCGCATCGCGCGTGCAGGATCGTAAATTGATGATAACAAATATATAAATTTAGAAGTGCACTTCCTGTGTAATTTAAATTCATTAATCAAATTGGTGATACGCCAAGAGCGAGCAATGTCGACAATTGAATTAAATTTCATTCATCAAAAACCGACTGTTACGAATTCATTACGGCAGGGTATTGATAAATTAAACAAAATCTAACGAGAGTTATATTTACATATTGCGGTACTCTCAATAGTTTTCTTTTTAAACTTGTCAAAGTTACGATGCGTTAAACTCAAAGCGATGAATAATGAAAATGTTATAAAATCTAATTGTCAATTCATAAACTTTACGTTATTTTAATAAAACGACAAATAACGATGTATTCATTTCATAAAAATAGCTGTAACACCGCTTCTAATTACATGAGCCAGATTGCTTTCTCAAAGAGACAATGAAAGTTCTCCACACTGACAATTTTCTCTCCTTACTTTTTCATTTTCTCTTTAACTATGAAACAATGGCGTCAGGGTTCAAAAAGTATGACAACTTGGCATCATATTTAATATAAATTTATTTTAATTGTAACACGTTTTTTACGTATGAATAACAATTTTTATTGGTCGGGTAGTATAATCATGGCTACATAAAAAAATTCATAATTTTCTTTAAATAAATGGGATTTTACCTCTTGCATTTCTTTCTTTACAAGTTTTTTAGGCGGAAATACTGATGACCTTTTAATACATTTTCCATATCGCAACAATAGTTCGGAAATACTGACGACACTATTTCGAGGAAATACTTATAATTTTAGTATGTTACGTGTGCATAAAATGCACAACGTGATGAGGCGGATCGGATTGCATTTTTATTGCATCTAGGCATCGATAGCTCAGAAGAAGACCACCCATCGCGAAAATATTTTCGCTCAGAAGTTGTAATTGATATTCTCCAAAAGATGCGTATTCTGACACAATGAATTCGAAAATTCGAAATTGATCAGAATTCGGAGTTAAAATAATATCACCCTTACAAAACTTTCTCTTTGGAAATTAAAGAAATATAAATTTTGTTTTTAAAAAATGCAACTAATAGGTTAAAATTAATATTTAATATTTTCGTTTAACACTAAATTCTTTTTTTCTTTACGTTTCGGCTAAAATATATTTTACGGAAATTCTAATATCATAGGGACCGTACATTTTCGAAAAGCTTTGCACTTAATATTTCAAAGCCTCAAAGGGGCTTAAGGACTTAAATATTTTTTTGCTAATCGCGTCTCGTTCATTCAGGCCCTAATAACTGCATTACCTATAAGATCTTTTGAAAGTTATTGGAATGGAAGTTAAAATCATTTAGTTATGAAGAGTTTCGTCAGTGAATTAAAAGTGACTAATTTCTTTGTGATCATGATACCTTATCCATGAAATTGAATGTGTTTCAATTAAAATGATAAATCTATTACCAATTAAGTATTAAATTTCAAGCGTAATTAGCCGAATCCATCTCAAATCGAACAGCCAAGGTATGCCTACCTCACCGATCATTTTGGAATCAAAGTATTGCTGTCTTTCTCGAAAATGATTCGACACATATTTTTTCATTTTTCGATTACACTAAAATTACATCCGGATGGCAATGTCAAAAATTTTTTACAAAATCCTGACTTTCAAATTTTATTTTTCAAGTTCATCTTCAAGCAGCGGCATGGTGTGTTTGTGCACATAAGAATTATGCACATATTTATTGTGCACACTTTAGCATTGGTGTATATCTATATCTATGTGTATACTCCAATGCTAAAGTGTGCACAATAAATATGTGCATAATTCTTATGTGCACAAACCACACCATGCCCAAGCAGCTACCAATTTACAAGTTTTTTAAGTTCTTGAGTAAACTACACGCGATCTTACTCATATTAGCACCTTCTTTTATGTCCTGCATGGCATTTGCATAAAAATAAAAAAATACATAAGTTAGGGTGACTTCATCAGTGAATGAACAAATAAGGAAAGTGTAATTTTTGTTATTCAATTAAGAGTCTTAAAAATGGTTTAGAAGTAAAAATCTTTTTTAATTAGTATTTTAAAATCTTCAAACTTTATGTCAGTGACAAAATTTTAGATAAAGAATAAAAGTAGAAATTTTGTTTAAAAGAAATCTGTAAATATCTCCTAAAAACCAGTAAATGAACACGTGATGCTAGTGACCGAACACTTTCAAACCAGTGAATGAACACTTACTTTGTATGTACTTCTGTAAGTTTAGTAACAGTAATTTTACAATCTGAATGTTGAAAGTTGGTACCAGGATGATAATGATACACTTTATGTATTAAAACTAAATATTAAATATTAGACATTATTGATTTTTCATAAAGTACAGCATGAGGTGCGAATAACGTTCGTTCACTGGGTTGCCCGGATGAGACTCACGACCCAGCAAAGAAATGATCGTTCGTTCACTAGATTCAGGAGTATAAAATGAACCCAAGTTGGAACACGTAAATTATATTTAAATACTTAACTTTTTTCTTAAAAATAATCTCGAATCGTCAACTAATAAGTATAAAACTTCATTTAGACGTAAGTTTTTAGCACAAAAACTTTCGATTTTGAAAAAACTTCAGCATATGCCTACAATGCATCTCGTCACCCTTATAGCGAATGGCGTATATTTAATTTTCATCACGATATCGCAATATTAATAATTTTTTTTCATCGAAGGCATTCATTTCATAGCATATACAATATATAAAATAAAAGGAAATTTCTCAAAGATTTCAAAATCATGATTATATTTGATACACAAAATGTACAAATTTTACAATTTTGTAAATATAATATCAATTGTAAATATAATATCAAAATGTTCATTCACTGATGGCTGTTCCAATACTGGTGCAGTCACCCTATGCAGTTTTTACTAAAAAATACACATTGGAAAAATGCATTTTTCTTAAAAACCCCACTTTTTAAAATGAATTTTTTACTGGTGGTAGGGAATATAAATACCTATCCGGCAATAGGTGTCGGATATTGTAATTTTGCCCATAGAAAGAGAAAAACCACTGCTAAGCTTTAGCAGAATGCTTTCTCACAGAACTTTGTAATGTCCTTTCATTCTATGCTATCATTAAAAACGAAACTTTTTATTACTTTTTTCTTCATATATGTATATATATATATATATATTATTTTTAATAAAATGTGTTTTCATATAGTCAAAATATTTTAAATAAATTTGAGTATTACTAACTGGAATCCTATTAAGGTGATGCGATACCTACGCTATTGCTCAATTCCGGGTTCCCGTTTTTCTCCTTCAATTTTAAACTTTTTGAGAAAAACTCTTTGACATGTTTTAAGTTTAATAAAGAACTATAACGTATCAAAGAGTTTTTTTCTTAAAATTAAAAATTGAATGAGAAAAACGGGAACTTGGATACTTATAACTGCGATACGTCTCCATATATATATGTGCGTATCAACATTCACACATATCTATATACATACTCATACACGCTCTCACGTCTGTTTAAAGCCATAAGCAACATGTCATGAGCCGCGCTCGTCCTACAACAGCGCGATGCACGATTCCGTTCGTTTGTTGTACATAACTAATTTAACTCACCAATAAATATATAGTATAATTAAGCTACTGGTATCTCATTTGCGAGACTACCCGATTCCTTACATCTCGAACTTCATGCAAATTTTATCTATGCTATGACATTGCCCTAAGGCAAGATAATCGTAGTAGTTCAAGTTTTTTCCAGCTGCGCACGAGATATCTATGATTCTAGACCTGTGAGCTAGCTGAGCTACCTTAGAGGCCGTCACGTGAGGACACTACTATAAATCTATCCCGATTTTTGTGCACGCTGCAACTCGAAGCAAACTCTTTCGGCCTGGAGAGGAGGTACTCGCTCAAGTCGTCGAGTCATATATTATGAATTGAAAATAATTATGTGCTCTATAACACGGTTTTATCTACAAATTTCTGAATATCTTCTCAATTCTTTATTATTATTTTTTTATTCAACGTTTAAATTTTAAAAAATTTCGCCGATTTTCAACTAATTGCCTATCATCTTTTTGACTATCTATCATAATTTTGTTATAAGAGGATATGACAACAATGAAACAAGATATATGATACTGTTACAATATACGGTACATTGTCGACAGGGTCTACGACATATGTCTTTTTCTACATAGTTTATTTTTAGGCAATTTTGCTCATTTCTTAAGCACAATTTCCTCGTTTTAGTCACGCCAGCGTCAATTACATTCTGATTTAGCTTATCATAAGCATCATTTAGGCTTTACTTAGAAGATTGTAACGAATTTCAAATAAAATATTCCTCTTTATAAAATGGTAATTATTTTGTATTTATTGTCAAAAATCAATTCATCCTCACATCGAATATTAATCAATTGAAAAGCCAATCAACCAATAATAGCCATAATATTTCTTAGATCAAATATATAAATTTGAAAATATTACATTTCGATACTAGTGCGTGAAAGTGATTTATCATCGTTTGAACGCCCGAACGAAGCGAATCCATTGAAATAAGATGTGTTAATAATCAAATTTTTATCACGATTATTTTCTATTTTTCTTAAAAAAAAAAAAATATGAAGTAGTACATTACTTAAAAAGTGCAAAAAATTGATGATAATACGAATCGTACGAGTCGAGAGTCATTAAACCAGAGAGCAGGTAATGCAGATTTAGTACATAATCATGATCACGTTTATTTTTCTTCATTATTTTTAACCGACTTAATAATATCCGATCGGGCCGACAAAAATATGGGTAGATAGGTAATTTGAAGACCTTTCAGAAAATGGATCTTCTTTCGACCGATATCCAAACCCAAACAAAAAAAAAATTATTTTCAATTTTTCTATATTTTTCTTTATTTTTTTTAACCGACTTAATAATATCCGATTGGGCCGAAAAAAATATGGGTAGATAGGAAATTTCAAGAACTTTCAGAAAATGGGCCTACTTCCAACTGATATCCAAACCCGGCGATGAAAAAAATTATTTTCGATTTTTCCATATTTTTTCTTACCCGTATTTACTGATTTTTAAAATTACTGTGTTAATCTATACAATATCTTTCAAACATTCTATGTATGCTTTCTCTTTGCTAAATTATACTATTTTCTTAAAGAAAATTGCTTCAATTTCTAAATAAATAATAATAAACAATAATAAATAATGAACACAAATGATTAGTTTTATATGAACTCGTTGTTTATACTGCAAACTCTCCTCATCTTTAATTATACGTTCTTTTAAATCTTACATTAATTTCTTGCTTTGTCTTCTGCTCATATTTATATATTATTTTACTAAATTACTTCTTTCTTATTCAACTAAAATTATATGAACATATTCTATTCTAAGCTACAATTCAAAATCTCAACTTTTTTTACATTTTTTCCATAACGCATCACCTTTCAATTTGCTTATATATCCTTGAATAATTTTTATCACTTGTCACACAAACCTTATACAACTTTTAAATTTATGCAGTAAATTCAAAAAGTTTCATTATGAGTCAGCAGGACGAAATGTGGATTAATAATCAGATAAGTGCACCAAATTTCTTTTGTAAAACAATTTTTTAATAATAGGGATTGATACGTTGTGTAATTTTTTATTTACAGGTAATAGAATAAAAAACGAGTAATTAAATCTCTATAAAATACAGTGAGGAAATAATTAAGTTTTATGAAATCCAGTGAGGAAATTTTATTGCAACCAAAAGAAAATGCACATTACCGTAAAAAGAACTTTCAAAATTAAAATATTGGTAAGTAATAAAGATATTTAAACTCTTTATTTCATAGAATTATTATTAATATTAACAAATGAATAATTAAGCATGAAAATGAAAACAATATATGTTTTGATGTTAAAATGTCAAATGTTGGGTCATTATCCATTAGAAATAATTATTTTAAAAGTGTTTTAAAAAGAAGAAGTGTTTGAAAAGTGTTTTAAAAGTGTTTTAAATTTAAAAGTTGTATAAGATTTGTGTGACAAGTGATAACAATTATTCAAGGATATATAAGCAAATCAAAAGGTGATGCGCTATGGAAAACATGTAAAAAAGTTGATATTTTGAATTGTAGCTTAGAATAGAAGATGTTCATATAATTTTAGTTGAATAAGAAAGAAGTAATTTAGTAAAATAATATATAAATGTGAGCAAAAGACAAAGCAAGAAATTAATGTAAGATTTAAAGGAACGTATAATAAAAGATGAAGAGAGTTTGAAGTATAAACAACGGGTTCATATAAAACTAATCATTTGTGTTCATTATTTATTATTATTTACTATTGTTTATTTCGAAAGTGGAACAATTTTCTTTAAGAAAATAGTATAATTTAGCAAAGAGAAAGCATACAGAGAATGTTTGAAAGATATTGTAAAGATTAACACAATCATTTTAAAAATCAATAAATACGGGTAATCTATATTAATTTTGTAAGTTTGTAAATGCTTTAAAGTGGCTCAGGATAATTTTGGCAAAATAGTGAAGTGAAATTTAGCAAAATATTAGGTGAAAAATGTAATATTAACCATTATAGAAGACTCCCGTAATTGCTTACGGTGAAAAAAGTGTTGTATGTCAAGTTATTGGTGATACAATTAATTATAGCTAAAAAATCACGAAAAAAATAAACTATTCTGCTTCATTAAAGTATGTTCCAGAACCCATTGGACAAAATCCTGAGACACGTGTCTATTCTTTTTATATTTACTATGCTCTAGTGTGGTCAGAATTGAAATTCAGGTTCTGAAGGTTGTGCACTCTCCTTGTAAGTTAAAGACACTCTATGACGTTTCTGTTGAATCAAATGAATCAACCACAACTCTGTCATTTTACGGAATGGGTACAAAATATTGGATTAGCCCTACAAAAATGTTCTACGGTATCAGAAAAAATATAAATTCTGACTTTGCTACCTCCATCCTTTACAAAACATGAAATTTTATCTTTATTTCCAGAAATAACAATGTACATGATCAATAAATCGAGAAATCTTGTTAAAGAAAAAGGAATTTATTCAGAACCAGATGCATATTCAGGTCATCCGATTGATGAAAACACAGAAAAAATTGTTATGGAATATTATATAAATGTTATAAATTATAATATAAATGGCTGTTCGATTTGAGATGGATTCGGACAATTATACCTTGGAATTTCTCTGTGAAATGACGTATTCGCGAGTGCGTAATAGAATTGCGATGACTTCGATGTATTTCCAGATTTTGCTGTAATAAATGCTACACCATATATTTGGGAAATGCTTTAGCCATGTTTTTATACAGCAACCACATTTCTGTTTAGAACGAAGTGTAATAACGGTAAAAAGTCGTTATTAAGGATGAGATCTTAATGAAATATTGGGCCAAGTTTTACTATATATTGCTCATTTCCTGATGCTCAAAAGCAAAGCCGCTTTAAATCAGTAATATTAAGCTGCTTTTTGTAACATCGAGAATTTTTCGCATTCATCTGAAATAAGTTTAAAAAATACATTTGATGTTAATGTAAAATAATTACCAAAAAATAATTTAGAAAGTCTGCGAAAAATGGAATTAAATATAATGTGTTAGATGATTCTCAGCCGTTCTTACAAAACTATATATTCAACATAAAAAACATAGCTCATAAGTATCGAAAACTACTATGGATTAGATTTGCCAGAGTTTTGTGTAAAATTCGAGTCGAAGCACATCTTTATGATAAATTCATGACTAGTATAACTGTCAGTAAGCGATTGGATTTATTGGAATCATGATAGCGCGATGTTTCAATTCCGTTGAACATATGCATTTATCAAATACACCGCAGGTAACTTCACTATCATAAATTGTACAATAAATAGTGTCAAATTTATAACCGGGAAATATTCAGAAAATTGTGTTTTATTGCTATCTGAATATAACGAGTGAAGTCATACAAATATAATATTTTATTAACAAAAGCAAAAGAACAAAATCGAACAAGCTACAGAAGAATTTAAAAAAGCATGAGCCATAAATATTAAGCGAAAGCATCTGTGAATCGTGACTCACTATATAGTTTTTAACACTCGTAAACCCCTTGCAAAATGTACGAGCGTACGAAAAAGTCTGCAATATATGTACCACATCAGACATTCAACTCCACACTCCGTTCGACCACACCCTATTACTCTGAATTCTTCCGCGGGCCGCGCGCACAGAATTTTCCTACCCGTACATCATCGCGCGTGAATAATTAATCGGATTCGAGGAAGCTCTCGATCCCGACGGATTGGCAGTGATTTTTCGGCACAGAGTATTAATAAGCCGAGCATTGCGCTGATCGACAGCTGCAAGAGGGGGACGAGAGAAATGAGATATCCGAGTGAAATGCACTCTCGGTGAAAATGTATCATCGGTAGAGGGTGAGAGTATGTATTCCGCGAAATCTAGAAGATAAATTTGCGTCGGTATGTGTGTATGTCTGTGTGTATGTGTATGTGCGGCTAGGTCGGGCCGCGCACGTCGAAGTAGGGCGATTTTCTGCATCATTTGCGGTGGCATGTATGTATATATAGGGATAAAGAGCGGGAGAGTCGGAGCCAAACTTTCTGGCAGCGAGCCTAGGAACGGGCGTCTCTAATTGATTTTTTTTTTTTTTTTTTTTTTTTGGTGGAATCCGAGCAAAGTCGAATGTCAAATCGAAGCGGTCTCAGGCTAATGTAATGTATTTTCATTAATTTCTTAAAATAGCTCGGACTTTCGTTTGAAATGTTCGAAATTACCGAAGTATCCGAGATTAATTAATGTGCATATCGAAAGGACGTGGACGACAGTCACGCAAAAATGCATCAATTTTGCTAAAAGTTATACTGCCACTCCAGTGAGCTATTCCTACTGCTACTACTCTCGATACCAGAGGAATGCAATGAATTAGCCTGGAGCTTTAAAGCGCTTTAATGAAATATGAGCGAGCAAAAGACTCGGAGCGAGATAGCGCTATCGTCTTGCTCTGATTAATCTAGCTTTCGTCCGTCGCGTCCCTCGTGTCCTTTCTACCTCACCTCTCTAACATGAACAGGAGAGAGAGAGAGAGCGAGAGAGCCGAGATAGGGAGTAGTAGCTAACTTGCATTTAATTGCTCGGCAAACGATCGATCCGAAAAGCCAGCTTTCATCGACTGTGCGCGACTCGCTGCTTCCGAAACACGCATTAATTGACAGAGTCCTTGATTGGATACACGGCAGTAGAGCATCCCGCGCTGCCCGTACAGGGAAATAGTCGCTGGTCCCGGAGGTGCCATGCTTTATGTATCCCGCCGTCAATGCTGAGAGAGAGAGAGAGGGATGGAGAGAGAGCAAGTATAGTTGATAATTCACTAACTGCTTTCGCCACAGGATGTTTCCTCCCTCCTTGTGCCTCCGCAACGTCGTCTAACGTTCAAGGTTACATTCACGGCTGTGACGGCAACATCCTCGACGAGCTGCTCGCGCATAGTTACCTAACACGCTGTCCCACCGCTCGCTTTACGTTCCCCTAATACTAATGACGTGGCATCGCGTCTTCTCGCAATACAAGAACGCACATATATAATATGCGTCGAATAGTGCATATTTAGATCGGCAGCGTCGCGTCTATATATATGATTAATAGCCGAGTAATGCTGGGCTCTTGTTAATACGTCAGCTGAGAGAGAGAGAGGAGTAGTCTATGTGTCCCGAGACTTCGGTTAACAATTAATCAAGAACGAACGATCCGTGTCGCGGCTTAATCCGCATTTACTTGTTTCGCCGACAGAGGAATGTACTTAGACCATCCCCCGGGCGGGTTACCTATACGCGAGCGCGCGCAGAGACACATGTACACACATACGCGCGCTTCTACGACATCCTTGAGATGCAATCGCACTTTGTGACGCTGCTCCCTCGCAAGGCACTAAAACTTTTTACGGGGGGAAGAGGAATCCAGCCGCGTGTGTGTGGGGCCAGATGCTCTGCCGTCTATTCTTTAGCCAACGATACGTTCTTTATATTTATTAAAAAGTTGATGACGGAGCATAAAAATTCCTGTTACTTATATCAAACGCTGCGGCGGTGGTAGTGGATGGGTATGCGTGTACAGTAATGCAACTGCGCAATTCAAAGGGAAGATGAAGGTTTAATTTAATCTGGTAATAACTCGTGCATAATGCTCATTAAACATTAACTCGACGTACTTCACCGATGAAAGACAAACGAGCCATTTATTTATTAGGTATGTATATGCGAATACATGTATGTATTAGGTATGCATATGCGAATAAACGAAAAAGGTTTCGTGCGGTCGCGCGAACAAAAAGGGTGAAAAATTTACTTAATAAAAACTAGCTGGCGCGCGAAAATTGGTTTAAGTTTTTCCAGATGTCGAGCCTTTAATTGCTCCTCTTTTGTTTGTGCTCGCATTGAAGTAAAAGGTCTATTCGATCCGTCCGCCGAACTCTTTAATATTGCAATGCATCAAAATAGGTCAGTCGACTCAGCTCTCTTGTGAAACACAAAGAGGCAAGCTTGTCTATATAGATGACGACGTGATTTCTGCTGCAGTACTTTCGCGCATGACCGTGCGAGTGTGTGTGTATGTGTGTGTACAGATGTAGGTATGTGTGTGCGCGCTAGCAGCTACAGCAGGACATGGACGCGACAGAACGGGCAACCGCGCGCGTGTAAATGTATTTGCCGGTTGAAAAAGTCTCGTGTGCACACTGGCGTGAGCTACAAAGTTCTGGGGTCTATGTCACGTGGATGTACATGGGAAATTCCAGGAAAAACATCAAATGACTGGATACAAAAAATGAATGGTAAATTTTTTGAAGGGGCACTTATCAGAACAGGTTTTTTCGTTCTCTGGATTTTTCTGAATATATCAAAAATCGTGGACACGGTCGATCGGGTAGCAAGCTTTTTTGCGGATAGTTTAGAAATAAAAGTAAAATAAATGGTATTAGAGAATACGAGCTTTTGTTTGCTTTTTACATGATAAAAAATATTAAATCCTTGAAAAGCTACGTAATGTCACAGATGTGCGTAAAATATACTAGTTTTTTGGAAATACATTCGAAAGTGGTAAAAATCCGCTCATTCGCATCTTTACAGTATTCTGTGTATTTTACACTCATACTTACTTGAACTTATGTAACTTTTGATATTCTTTCATTCTGTAAAGAGCAAACAAAAGCTCGCATTCTCTAGTTTTGTTTCCCTTTTTTTAAATGTATGTGCGACAAAATGGTTTATGTCTGAAGGAGGTCATTTTTAAGCATTATTTAGAAAAAAAGTTACTGTCGATAAAGAAGGTTGACACCGATTAACCGTGTTCCGATTTTTCGTATATTCAGGATGCCCAGAGAATAAAAAAAAAAAAAAACAAAAGTTGTTTGATGTTTTCCGTAGAATCGCTCATATTATATGCGTAGTATTACATATAAACAGCACGATCGAATCAAAATCTACACGACAGAAAGCAGAAAGAGAGAGAGAGAGAGAGAGAAAGAGAGAGAGAGAGAAAGAGAAAAAGAGAGAGAGAGAGAGAGAGAGAGAGAGAGAGAGAGAGAGAGAGAGAGAGAGAGAGAGAGAGAGAGAGAGAGAGAACGGGAGAGCAATTCCTTCACGGCCTGTAGTCGCGTAATGTGCTTATTATTGAAATTCGTCCAGAGCTCGAGTAAGCTAGTGCGCCCTTCTGTGGCCCGGAATCTTTTTGCAGCCTCATCGTCGAGCTCTGACGACTTGTTTAATACACGTATACTGCACGTGCGTCTCTGAAATATTGATTTTTTCATTGGGCATTTCAATTACACTTTGAACGAGCGCGTAGCGCCCAGAGTAGAAGCGCCGGAGCGCCAGGAGTATGTGAGAGAAAATTTTTCGCAAAGCTGCGTTACTGAAATATAAAACAGCTGCAAATAGATATCTGGCAATTTGCAAAAGCTTTATCGGTTTCCTCTTCTGCATGAAATTTCAGAGATAAATAAATAAAATAAAAGTAGGTAAGGCGAGCTTTTTCGTGCTCTTTTTTGAAATTGAATAAGTTATTTTCTTTGAAAGTTACCCCTTTTTCAAAGCCGACTGTCAATATATACACTAACAAATAACAAAAATCCGCATTACATTTATTCGTATTTTGACATCCAATTTTGAAGAAATAGAGGTAATTCCATAAATGTTTCGACAAAAGAAGCAAAGCTTTACTTTTTTTCCATAGCTCTTTTCTTTATTAAAGGTTTATTTCAATCCTTTGGTTAGGGGCTTTTATAAACATTGCTAACAATGGCGTTTGTAAAAAAAAAGGAACTATGATGGTAAGTCTTTTTTAATGACTGAATATTCCCTGCCTTTGAAAGCAACATTGCAGATCTTCTTGTGTAAGAAGAACGAGCCTGTTAGAAATTTTTCAATGGCTTCATTTTATCAAATGATGCACGGATTTTTACGAAACTGTAATGCATACACGTAAATAATAATAATTCGCATTTCATTGGGTTAGTAAAAAACGTTCCGATGATCTAAAGAGACAGAAAGATATATAGCGAGTCGCCACTGCGCATCTCTGACGCTCCGTGTGAGAGCGTGTCCGTACGTGAAGTACGATAGGTCGAAAAAAATTCATTCCGCACGTACCAGACTTATAGATATATCCCTCGGCCAATTTACTAGTACAGCTCTATCTACAGATTCACCTATACACATATACGGATACACATAGCTACGTAGTCGAGCCGTAAAACTAATTCTACGTAATGGACGATTTCGTCGCATTAACTGCAGATTTTCGAGCAGGGCCGAATCAATAATCGAAGCAGCAGTAGTCGCAGTAGCAGCAAGCGCGCAGTAGCGCTGCTACATCCACCCCAAATCCCGCGCGCCGTAAGCGTCGAATGTTCAAAGCGGATGAAATAATTGAAAAGAGAGAGAGGAGAGGAGAGGGAGGCCCGGTTTTCCGCAGTGCGTGTGCCTGGCCACTGAGGGTCCGCTTGACTGCCCTTTTATATGCCGAATTTAAACTCTGCCTCTCTCTCTTTATATATATATATATACACACACACACACACACACACACACACACACACACATCGTTAAAGTACGTTCGTGATACAATTGTTAGTTTATTTATCGGAGATGGCACTCGCCTTATCCGATAGTAATCATGAGAGAATTACGCATAAGTTGGTATTTGGTGTAGTTCTCGTGGATGTATGTGCGGCAGGACCGAATGTTTTAATAATGACTGAATAATTGTTTATGCCCTGAAGAGGGGAGTATATCTAACGCTCCCGAAACGTCGGCTAATAAAAAATAATATTCGCTTATTCATTGGTTCGTTTGATGTCCGCCTTTTCCAAATAAACACACACACATACTTTGTTTTTCTTTACCAAATACTGAATTTATTCCGAGGCTATACGGTATATCGCTCTCTTTCTCACTCCCTCTCACTCCCTCTCTCTCTCTCTCTCTCTCTCTCTCTCTCTCTCTCTCTCTCTCTCTCTCTCTCTCTCTCTCTCTCTCTCTCTCCATCTCGCTTCTCAGTCAGGTTACGCGCGCGAATGTGGGACAGGGTTGCCGCTACCTGCCTGTCGTCTCCCGCTCGCGGCGAAACGAGCATCTTAATCGGCTTCTTGTTACGCGTTCACGCGCAAAATCCGCTCTGCGCGCGTTTTCCCTCCTTCGTGTGTAAGGCGAGAGTTTTGTACGTCGTCTCTGCCCGAGCGCACAGCAGAGCTCGGCAAGGGCATTACGGACATAATGGCTCTCTTGAATTTCGAGAAAATCTTTTCTTATTAATGCCTCCCCGGCTTTTTTCCGCCGCCGTCCCTTCTCGTAGTTTACTATTGTCCAGGCCACTTACACAATGCGGGAGATTCCTTTAGCAGGCAGAGCAGTTATTTTATACAGTTATTCCGAGCTTTAGGAGGGTGTAATATATGTATAGCGGCGAGGAGAGAGTTCGTTTTCTTGGATCTTGCAAATTAAGTATTGCGTGCGTGCAATTGAGTGCCACTTTTTAAAATGTGAGGTTCTTTAGAGTCTGAACGATGTAGCAGTGTGCGCTTGCGATAAAACGCGGTAACGTGATTGTTTGTAATGCAGGCAAAAGTATGCACAAATCCTCTCTTAAAAGAATTCTCTCTTAAAAGAATGATGACGGAAATGTGAAGCCGAAATAAAACCTTTGCGAATAATCAAGTCCGTTTAAAAGGAGCCCGTGATTGGACAACGGTGACGTTAGCATTTCGCTTAAGGTCTTAGCTGATTGGTCCAAATAAAGTCCACAAATTATGGAATTATGAAATATTTAAACTAAAAATATAAGTCATAAATAGTATTAACAACTTAAAATTTGGTTTTGTACAACAAAAAAGTATTAAAATTTTATCTGTAGTTAACAATGAATGACTATGAGTACTGTTCTGATTACAATTAAATTTCTAACCTCCAAATTTTTGTATTGTAGGAATAAACTAAAATAAATACAATCCAGGTTTCAATAAAAAATATTGGATAAATTTTCGGATGTTAAAAAGTAAAATAAATTTTAAATTCATAATATTTCAATATTAATTGTATATAGGTAGAATCAAGGTAAAGGAAGAGCGCATGCAGCGCGCCTGAACTTGCTAGTTAGCATTAAATCTGTTAACAAACCTGATAACAATGTGCAGGAGTTCTTGAATTCATTTTTCGTTTAAAATATCATTCGTTTTTAACGAGAACACTCAAAAGATATATATTTCACGATACATTATTCATTTCTGGTTATAAAATGCTGATTTGACACTGGTTTTGAAATGTATACAGACGCATTACAGACCATGTACTGACATATGTAGAAACGCCAGTTTTATTTCGACCGACTCAATCCGCTATCAAAAGTCGTGGAAACTCGTACCGGTGGACGCAACTCTTAAGCTTTATTAGTTCGAAAAGTTTGAGAGATGCTCTTCTCGCGTCTGCAGTGAGATCTCGAAAACACGTTAGCGTATATACGATTCTCTCGAGTTTTACAGTTTCCTTATCTACCCAATAGCTGGCCATAAATTGCGGTTGAATTTCGAGAAGTACGCGTTATACTCGCTTAATATTAATCCGCGCTGTTTGCTCAACGACCGTCGCATCCCCAAAGCAAAGCATTATACTTTTCACCGATATTCGGCGCGCGCTTCCGAATCCCTCCAACTTTTTCCGCCCAAGAAATCTCATAACCAGGAGCATAACAACAACCGCGAGAACTCGAACAGCGAGAGCGCGCGCGCATTTGATTTACATTGCAAAACTCGAAGGGGGCGAAAAACAATTCCCCCGAGAAACGCGCACAATTTAACTTTAGGTGACTCCGCGTATGTTATCCCCGCGCGGGAGATGCTTTTACTCACGTATTTATTAGAGCCACTAAGTGCGCGTACGCGCGTCTCGTTTGACCCAGACTTTCGCGCGTGTTTATTGTACCAGCCGTGCATGGTGCGTGGGTGACGAGCGAGTCGCCATTGTGCTGGCCCGCCGCCCGCGCGTTTGTTTTTGTGCCTGCAGCAGTCTAGCCAAACCGGAAGAAAGTCGAGAAAAATTCCGGAGACAGGGGAGGAGAGAACGACGCGATAGTGGGTATAAGGAAAAAAAATTGGAGAAAAAGTAGCAGACCGTATTATATGTCTCCGAAGGGGAGGGGATAAACTAGACTTCATGATATTTTTCCGAAAGAGGAAAAAAATAACTATTATCCAAATGCAAAGAAAACGTTTACTTAAGCGTCCGGCTTTTCGAGATGATGAGATTTTTTTTTCGTTTCTTTTCGTTTAAAAAGTTTAAGAATGTAATTTTTTCGGTCTTAGTAAAAGCAACCAGAGATGACAACAGATAAACGTTTATTTTTTAAGCATAGTCAAATTTGTTATTTGTTTACCGGCAGATTCGTGTTGGACACTAGGCTCGCGTAAAACTACCAGCTTATGATTTTTATAACACTAACCTATTTTACGACATCGTTGCGTATTTTTTATTGAACAACATTTGTGATTTATGGCGCCTATAAAATCTACGCTCATAAAAACATGTATCTATAAATTTGTTTGCTATTTTTTACAGCAGATAATCTCTTAGGAGGCATTTCAAATGCAATCATTCTGTGTGGATCAATTTTTCAAGAGATACTTAAACGAGTATTACGAAGTCCCATATATTCGGCTAATATCATACAAGCTCATAGGCCCTAAAAGTATCGAAAAATAAAAGTTCGGAGTTATCGCTATTACTCGAGTCGTGAGATATTACGTACCGCCGAAATGTAGTCTTCATCTCGAAACTTTATGCTTACCCGATCTTTATGGGTAATAATAACGAAATATACGTTTTTTGCAAATAATAATCTCTTGTGTTTTCTTAAATACTTAATATTATTCGAAATTAAAACGATAACTAAATACAAGCTACGTTGAAAAAAAAGAACGAAAAATATAATCAAAGAGAAATCCGTACAAATCGAAATACATTAAGAGTATGCCACTGACCTAATTAGTAAAAAGTAATCCCGAATATTCAGAAAATTTTTGAAGATTTTAGTGCGCCGTGTTTCCAGAAGATATTAATAAATCGGATTTAATTGAATGCCGTGCATATATATATATCTTCAAGAGGATTAATTCAAATACTTGCTGACGAATAATATTTAGTAAAATATATTCTAGATAACCTGTCAAAAATGAAAAATATCGAACATCAAAATCCTATTTAGTACAAAATAATATAGGTATAATATGAATGATACGTATGACCTCAATTTTGAAAGATATAAAATTTTGTATAAAATATAAATTACATATTAATATTTTACGAGAGCGTACTTTTAAACGAAGGGCTTAATAAGCAACGTTCGTATTACTAAAACTTGCCAAACTATAAAAAAATGTGAAAGGTCTATCACAAAATATTGGAGTTCCTCTCATCAAAACTTGGGGATAAAAAACGTGAGTTTGTAGATTTTTGGAAATCTATGGTAATTTGAACGTTGAGCGTGACGCCTCCTGCTCTTGAACTTTATTATCAGTGCATTATTAATACGAATGAAAAATTTGCAAGATACTTGAAACCCAGACTCTGTTGCGCTTATCCTCTGTTTTACGACACTTTTACATCGCACTCTCATTTTTCTTTACGTGCTCCTTGCGTAAATCTCACACACCTAAAGCACATTATTAAAGCCACTGCAACTTTAACCACTATAAGCCGCACGCCCAATTCGTTTCATCATCTCGCACGTTTCCACTCTTTAAAACGTCTGAAATTTCCATTATTAATCCCCGCGTTCTATAAATCCTCCCGATACTACATATATATTACGCCCTAAAAATAGTTTGGCAATTAATATTTACAGTAAATACTTTATTATCGGCGACGCCATAGGAATGTAACCCGAAATAAGCGCACCGAAAATATCATCAGCACCCCGACCATTATATATATCAAAAAACACGAGGCAAGGGGAGACCGCTACACTCTCACGAGTGGCAGCAGCGGTGACGAAAAAAATTGGAGATCGCTTATACTGTTTGAATAATGTGTCAAATACGAATATAAATACACACACTGACATATATATATACACATACACGTAGGGTAAAGTTGATGATTCTATTTTCTACCCCAGTTCAAAAGAACGTTGATCGAGCGAGGCGATCAAACGAGGGGTGAGGTGAGACAGCGCGCATCGAGCCAAAACATTCGACCGATTTTCCTCTCGCTCTCTCTCTCTCTCACACACACACATACACATCCAATTCCCCAACTAGACCGTATAGTAAGAAAAAATTTAATTTCTACGCGTAATATTCCCTACGCCCGAGGTCCCGGCTGAATTTACCGAGGGATCCTCGACGCGGCCCAATATTAATTAAGAGGGAATAATCATAACCTCGAGAGACGACGGCGACGACGGCGGCGGCGCCTATACGTACGTGTACCCGGTTGTTAGACCATTTGCGGGTCCCGTCTTTGAGCGCAGTAAGAGAGAGAGACAGAGAGAGAGCGAGAGGGAGCAAAGTACGTAATGTCGCTGAACTTGTCACGTACGGCCAAGGCGAAGTGGATGAGTGAAGTAGGTCGCGCTGCTCGCTCTCTCTCTCTCTCTCTCTCTCTCTCTCTCTCTCTCTCTCTCTCTCTCTCTCTCTCTCTCTCTCTCTCTCTCTCTCTCTCTCTCTCTCTCTCTCTCCTCTCTCTCTCTCTCTCTCTCTCTCTCTCTCCCTCTCTATATAGTAGAGCAAATAAGCCAGAACTTACGGGAGAGGCGCGAGCAGGCAGGCAACACTTCCCCCCTATATACGTATGTTGTCGTTGCGCGTACTCGCTCGCCAGCTAGCTGCCAGCGCAGCAGGAGCCATTTCCCCGATGCGCTGCACTACAACTGCGCGCCGCTTTTCTCCTCCTCGAGTTACGGCGCGCGTTTCTTCTTCCTCTTTTTCTTTCTCTTCCGCGCGCGTTCTCTCTCTCTCTCTCTCTCTCTCTCTCTCACCCTCTCCCGGTAGCTGGCATTTAGGATGTTTGACGATAATTCAGTTACGTAATTTCATTCCGGTCTCCGCGAGCGTGGCTCCCGGGGGAGGGACAAAATGCCATTTCATCTCTATATTTTCTATTTAAAGAGCCGTATAGTCGAGCTCGCTCGTTCGCTCCCTCCTCCGGGAGATACGGTTTGCTCGCTCCCCGTTGCAATTCATATTTGAGAGCTTAGAAGATTTTTCCTCGGAGTTGTCCTTTCGCTTTTATCACACAGCGGACCAAGAGAAATACTGATAGGACTTGAGCGGCAGATAAGATCCTCTCCTCAGCCCTGCTCCTTCGGATATACTAGGTCACTCGATTCTCAGTTGCACCGAGAGAGAGCGCGCACTATCCCGTTTGGCTGCGTTCCAATCATCTTCTTCCCCCGCCCGCGTATATGCGGAGAATGCCCGTGGAAAATCGAGCGCTCCCACTGCATTCGTTAATATTTTCGCCATATTTCCAGCGCAGGAGCGGGGCATGTTAACGGCGCGAGTTATCGGCTATCGTCTTAATTCAATCGCCCGAGCCGCACTCGCGTTCACACATCTATATCCGTATATACGTACGACACGACGGCTTCTTGAAAAAACTTTCTTCGTCGCAAAAATGGAAAAAAGCTATACTTGCGAAGATTTATTGTCGCCGCTGCTGCTGCAACTGCAGAAGTAATGCAAGAGCGAGCATGCGCGAAATAAAGTTTCCGAAGAAAACAGCGGAATCGTGCAGCTATCCACAAAGCCGAAATTATTATTCGGGACACACACACACACACGCACACACACACACACACACACACACACTCACACACATGGTGCTGCGAAAGTTGGCTCACAATGCAAGCGCATGGGGTCACTCGCTCGCTTGCAATATACACACGTATCGCGCCTTGTCGAATAATACATTATATACATACATTTATACACTGACAGAAAAAATCTGGTAAAAATTCTTATGTTGTCATGTAAAAATTACCATGTTGGAATCGTAACTCGACCATATGTCGGATTTTTAGCAGAAATTGCAATACACGTAGGAAAAATTCCAAGTCTAACATGGGAATTTTTTTATAACTGATTTTAAAGAGCGAAAAAAATTATTACATCTTTTTTTTTTTAGGAGTGGGGGAGCGAGTATCAGACACATAATTATTATATTTAGACAATACAGAAGTTATTTTTGAATTAAACATGATTAAAGAAAATATATTAAATAAATTAAAAATTTTTGACGGCATCGAAACTCGAACCTGGAACCCTTGGCACGGTAGTCGGGAGCGCTAACCACTTACCTAAAAGACATATGTCCTACAAAATTTTGGAACTTGTATATCCCCAAACGTAAGTTATGCGCGCTAATTTTATAACAAATTATGCTTTAACTCGAATAATATTATTCTCTATTTTAACGTAATTTATTACAAATGTTATATATTAAGAATATTGTTTAACATTTTATAACTATTACCAATACCTTAAATTAAACAAGCTCATTTATTTATTAATGAATTTGTATTTTCGATATAATGGTTTTTCACAACCTTCCTTAAAAATATTACAAATAAACAATGATTTTAAAAATTGTCTTATCATGAAAAATAAAAAAAAAAAAAAAAAAAACAAGTATGTTGGATTAGAACGCACATTCAGTTGTTGCGTTTAGCGTTTGTGTTTTGTCTCGATGTTGCCAAGGTGGATTGAGTTTGTTGACATGTATCTGTCTGAATCTTTCCTATTTTGACATTGAAGAGGTCAACTTTTCGTGCACTCGCGGGGTGTTTACGATTGAACGTGTGAATTCTTACTCTAAAACTCTCTCAATTTTTACCATGCTAGCCTGGGAAAATGTACAAAAGATAAAGTTCCATTAGTCACGTGTTAATTTTTACTATGCTGGCATAGGAAGTTTTACTTGTGACATTGGACTTTTTCATATAAAAGATAGTAAATATTTCGATTTTAAGCAGTTGTGGGCAACTTCCAAGAGCAACATAGGAATTTTTCCCCGGGTTTTTCTGTCAGTGTACGTTAGCCATTTTATTTAAATTTCACCAGTAAAACACTCGCGCGACGTCCAGCGGCAGCTTTATTAAATCTGAATTTACGACTGCGCCCATGATGGTATATAAAGGATGCACACGCACGCGCGGCCCGGATTAGCACTGACTGGCTGATACATGTGTGTGTGTGTGTGTGTGTGTGTTTGTGTGGATGTGTGTGTGTATGTGTGTCCAACGGTACCTAGTAACCGCTGATAAAAGCTCGATATTTTTTCAGCGCTATATGCGTGTGCATATTACATCTGCGCGCCTCGTTGTCCCCTCGTCGATGCATCAAACACGTCCGCAGGCACGCGATTTTTAACAGAGCGTCTCGTGCTTACTAAAAAACAAAAAAAGAAGAGAAAGAAAAATATATGCCCCGACACGTATATACGTTCCTCTTTTTTCATTCACCCCATTTTGTCGCGCTTTCGTAATCACTTATTCCGGCCAGACGGCGGCCGAGTAACGCGCGCGCGCCGCAGGGTGTATACCGTGGCGCCAAAAAGTTGGAAAAAAGAGAAGGAGAGACTGAAAATTTGCCATCCCAACGGAGCAAAACAGAGGAGGCTGTCTCGCCGTAGAAGTAAGCGGACGGACAGTGATACGATGGATAGTACATACACACTTTTTTTATATGTATATATATGCGTTGGTGTCAATCTTAACGAGCTGTGCATGAGACTAGACGTTTTTTCCTCTCTCTTCTTTCAATCGTACTGCGCTGCCGCGTTTATCTAACGTCCCTCTCTCTCTCTCTCTCTCTCTCTCTCTCTC
Organism: Torymus aiolomorphi; assembly: GCA_036365515.1. NCBI lineage: Eukaryota > Metazoa > Arthropoda > Insecta > Hymenoptera > Torymidae > Torymus > Torymus aiolomorphi. The sequence goes on from CM070876.1 coordinate 25,549,326, forward strand.
TCTCTCTCTCTCTCTCTCTCTCTCTCTCTCTCTCTCATTTATACTTGACGGACACGTCAAGCGACGTCGTCGTCGGCGGCGGCGGGAGAAAACGAGATATCGCCGGAAGCTGTTTCATATGAGAGAAACGACGAGCCATTGTATGAGCTTGATGGGGGGTGGGAGGGGGGGAGATGACGACGATGTCGGCAGCGGCGCAGGCAGCGGCGGAGGTGGTGATGGTGGTGGTGGTGGCGGTGTCGAGGTGGGCTTCGTGCGAGACTTGCCCGGGCCGCGTGAGCGAGGGGGGGAGGGAGAAGGAAAGACGCGTAAAGAGCAGAAGAGAGAAGGAGACCCGGAGGAAGGACACAGGCCGTAGGGCGCTAGATGGCAAAGGACCACGCACACACACGTGCGCGCGCGCGTTAGAGAGGGGAAGGGAGACTTCCAAGAATGGCAGCCATCTGAGGGGAGGTGCGAGGGTGCGAGAATACGGTAAGAGAAAGGAGCAAAAGAGCGTGGCAAGGGCGCCGGGGGTGAGAGAGAGAGAGCCTACGGGCCGTGGGTTGGAAGACGTGATGGCAGCCATCCTCGCCACGTACTAGCACACGCACACTCACCCACACACAGACGTACTCTCACCAGCACAGGGTATATAGAGAGTGTCTGTACCTCTCGATGTTCAGACTAAAATTGCTGGAAGGCAGCATACATGCAGAAAGAACGTCGGCGTCGTATAGTCGTCGTCATCGCAGCGGTGTGATGTCGCCTCTTTGCCTAGGGATATATCTAGCATGAAAAATTTCGATCTTATCCGAGCTTTGCCAAAAAAGGTGAAAGAGAGAAAGAGAGGGAGAGGGAGAGAGTGTGAGAGAGCAGGAGGCAGAGAAATATCCAAGTGGAAATGTATGTAGGTGAGCCCAGTCCCTCACTCGTTCTCGCCCTCCAAAGTATCGGTGCGTCGCTCTGCGGCTGTCTATGCGTGTGTGTGCGCGTGTGTGTATGAGTGTGCGTACACGGCGGCGTTCAAGAGGGGAGAGATAGACGGAGAAAGGTCGAAACGAACAGAGCGGAAGAGCGAGCGCGCGAGACTTTGCGATTTTCTGAGCTGAAAAAAGTAGGCTAACTCTCTACAGGGAATGCGAGAGAAAAAGAGAGAAAGAGAAGCTACGTCGTCGTCGCCGCCGCCATCGTGGAATCTGCCTGTGTAATTGTTGAAGTTTGAGATCGTCGGCAGATCGTATAAGTCGAGTACCAGTCTCTCTCTCCCTCTCTCCTTCGCTCAATGATGTTTCGCGACGCTGTTTTCGCGGTCCCATTTTCTTCGCGGTCGCTGGCTTCTCTCCCTCGCTATCTCTCTCACTCTACTTTTTTCCCGCGCCCGCGCGTGGTCCTTCATCTAAAAGTAATGACTAAAGTTGTCGAGTGGCACTAAGGGCGCGCGTGAGAGAGAGAGAGAGAGAGAGAGAGAGAGAGAGAGAGAGAAAGATAGAGCGAGGGAGTGCGCGGGGGCGGCGGAGATGGAAGTAGAGATAGAGCGCGGACGGCACAGGCAGGCGCGGCAGTATACTATAGGTATACGTCCTCTCGTTTCCGTCAGAGATGCAAACCCCCCATGACAGGAGGAGAGAGAGGGAGTTGGCGCGTAGCCAAGTAACTCGGAGCGATTGGCTGGTTGGAAGTACAGTGCTAGAGGACGAGGACGAGAGTCTGCGGCTCTCGGTTAGGCAAAGTCTTTTGCGGCGTGTGCCCACACACACACATAGAAGGCAGGCCATGCTGGAATGTTTGCCGGCTGAATACGCGTGGGCATAGGTATATATACGTGTATAACGGCGCAGCAGCAGCAGCCGCACGTCACCGATCCGCTCCTCCCGGAATTAATCGCTCTCTTGCGCGGCGCGAGAACGCCCGGTAATAAATGATTACGCGCTGCCGAAGGTGTCGGAAGCAGGCGAGTCTCGGTGCATCCGGCCTTGCTGAGGGTGAGAGAAGGAGGGAGAGAGACGATGTGCAATGTGAGTGTGTGCGCGCACGGCCTCCTCCGCCTCCATCTCCGACGCTATCACACCCCGGCTGGCATGTGGTAAATTATAGGCAACGCCCAAACCCGCGCGCGCGGCTATGCAGCTGCCGCCATCCTAATACGCCGGATGAGATAACGCGTCCATGAACTCTCTCTGTCCCTCTGTCGATTGCCTCGGCGTGGGGGTACGAGAGATGGATATTTTTTCTCGTTAGTGATGCCGATTTATCTTGTGCTATTGTATACCTATACGTATATATATGCGCGTGCGAATGTCGCGTGCCCGCCGTTAATGTCGCGGCCGCAGATTAGTCGTTTTATGGTCGCGCGCAAAATTGCACAGCAATTTCAGCTAAATACATATATGCATGCAACGAGAGGAGGGAGGGGACGGTTTGTTAGCGGACGTGAGTGACATTTACCAAAAGTACGTGACTAAACGTAAATTAAATTTCGCACGCTCGCGGGTATACAAAAGTATCCAGCGCGAGGAAAAGTTCTACAGCGACGGTCTCCTGCGTGTGGGTATACATTTACCTATACGAGTTGGTGTTCGGAATGAGTGATGTAGGAGTCGTTAAGATTAAGATGTCTCGACGGCATGATCGATCATGTGGTCGTAAATCGGTTATCCATCTATTAATTCGCAAGATGTATTGTATATAATTCGGCAATCAATTTTAGAACTGGACACGGTATATATATGTGTGTGTGTAACTTTGCGGGCGTATAAACTATTTACGAAATGACCGAGCCGCACGTCGTCGCTTTAATATTTCCGAGTAGAAGGAAATGTGCGGCAGTGAATCGTAAATAATGGATCATATACACGGGCAAGTCGTATACTGGGAATTTAAAAGTGCTTTATGCGCCGCTCGTAAACACTGCACACGCGTGTCTATTGACTAAACGATACTCAACTTGTGCGGAGGATGCATCGCGATCTGCTGGACCTATAACCCGCTCTCAGCTATCGCAACTTTTCGGCAAAGATCAGATCTCCTTTTTCTTGGCTTGTGTGCGAGCGTACGACTCTCCTTTTATTCCGTATCTATATAGCCGTAAAAACAAAAACTATTTTATGCCGAAGGTGGCGCCGAACGAGTCCGATAAAATGTTCCCTGAATTATGGGCTACATGCACCGACTGAATTTTCCCGCTAATGCGTGCGGCATGCTGCGTGCTCACGCCACCGCAACGACCACGACGTCGAAGATTCTTACGTGGAAAAACTTTTGCGAATATAGTTAGTTCAATTTATCACCGCATGTGTGTCTGAAAAAGTACCCGGGAGCGATAAAAAGGAGTTTGATTTAGTCCGTCCGGGGAAAACAAAGTATTTTTTGTTTATCGAGATCATAATTTATCGGTTAATTTGAAAGTTGTTGTTTGAGGGCATAGATGTTTCAAAAATGATGGTTAAATCGTAGCTTTGTAACGTGCAGAAAGCAAACTTCGAAAGCCGATTGACTTCATTATGAGGTATTCCGCAAATTCTACACATATAGGGCAAGAATAATTCTCCAATGAAATATCTATTGACTACACGCACACACGCACACACACAAAACTAATTTTGATATACGTACACCCGTGCGCGTAGCTCCCCAACCAAAGCTAACCCAGTGATCCAATTTCTGCGTCGTGTGTCGCCACGGCGCCGGAGCTAAATATTATGGCCATTTCTTTGCCAGCTATTTCCCATATAATACCCATATATGTCCAATACTTTACGAAAACAATATATGGGACAGATATGGTTGTTATATGGGAAATAGTACGGCCGATATTTAGTTCCGGCGCCGTGGTTATATATAAGCCCATATGTACGGTGAATATGGCCCATATATTGACAATACTCTGCCCATACTATGGGCAATATATTGGTTACAAACCCATTTTTACCCGGACATACACGCACGCACACTGGCGATCGAGTGAAAACGAGTAAGTTCTTTCACACACCGTATTTGTATTTGTATTTTTTTTTACAGAATTTTCAGTCAACGGTGCAAAACGTTTGACATTATCGCTCATCCCCAAGCACTACAACTGTGTTCGATTGATCTGATGAATTTCGAAAAATACCATGCAGTATATTTATTATATTTTTTTTATATGAAGTTCGAGAATTCGATGGATTGAAGTGCACGCATTGTAGTTGTAATATTGACATATCAAAATTTATTTCATGACATCGTGATATAATATGGTCGTAAAAATTTCTATTTGGAAATTTAATCGATTTTAATAAAGGAAATTATTATTACTTTCCTAAAGAGAAAATTTCGAAACCATGAAATTCTTTGAATTCGAGATTTTAACGAGTTTTATTATTGTAGAAGTCACTAATCACTAACATAACTCAGATTATGAATTTTTTCAACTGTGTCTGCGTCTAACTATAATATATCTATTATGTATGTATGTGAATGTATGTACGAAATTTTTAAAAATGAAATGGAATTTTAATTCAACAGTTTTGTTTTTCAAAAAACAAAAAATAATGTTTTGGAGTTTTTTCTGACAAATATACTAAAGTTATACGAATACGTGGTATTTCAAATTTTGTTCCCATTCAAATTAATACATGATTATTTTGAAGCAATGTTGAGAAAAAAATGCAATTTTGAACTTTTATTCAATAAAATTTTCAGAATAATACCTTTTCAATTTTATTTTCGAGAAATTCGTATAGTTGTGACAATGAAAGAATCATAATTGTTTAGCAAATTCAACCATATTTCCGTTAACGTAGCTCGTATTTCCTGAACAATGATCCATTAGAATGAGTTGTATGGACTCGGTATCATTTTTAAGTAGGATAATTCGACACTAGAAACCTCGACAAGATTTATTTCCCTGATGGTGAGATACTCCTCTCGATACTCTCTTTGTTAGTTTATTAAAAAATACTTCTGTTACTCCATAGCAACAGTGCAAGCCAGTAATTACCATCATCGGCTGTAAACTATCTTCTCCCTTGAAATTACACAACTGAATATTTAAAACCACTTGATCCGACCTTTTCCGAATACAAACTCTGGAGTTGCGCCAGAATTGTAAAATTGATAACAACCACAACAGCGATTGAGAAAGTGGGCGATGAGAACGATCGCGAGATATCGCGAAGGATACAATAAAATTGACAAATCGAACGACGCTGCCAATAAAAATGAACTTTGTTCCGCCCCTCATCACGCGAAACACGATAAAAATTATTTTTATTATCCCGGCCCCGTCAGCGCCGAAATTGGATGAGCCAGGAGGGCCGAAAGCTCGGCCGACTTTTCTTGAATGGAGAATGAGCAATGAAAACTTCAAGGCCTTATCTTGATCTTCGGAAATGAGAAAATAATTCTGGTCTGAAGAAGCGCACGCGAAGCGGCGCTGAACTCGTTCGATTTCCTCATTCCGGACCTTGACGATTAACCCCAAGCAGATTCAATGAGATTATACCTAAGGAGAAACTCGTGCAAGCGCCGTAAAAGCTTCTTCTTCTTCTTCTTCCTCGCTCCTTCTTTCGCTTAAATTGCGCAGCGCCAGTTGTATATAGATATAAAGTATACGCAAGTCGCGCGGAGAGAGGGTGAGGTGGGGGGAGGGAGGGGATCGACTTTAAAGTACGCCGAAACGTTTGTTATTATACAGCAACGTAATTTAAGGTAGACCCCCCGCCTCCAGTGTTTAGTTAAGAACAAGAAGGCGAGAGGAGGAAGTCGCGGCGGGAGATAAAGATAAGCTGCGCGAAGGGAAATAAGAGAGAGAGAGAGAGAGAGAGAGAGAGAGAGAGAGAGAGAGAGAGAGAGAGAGTGAGAGAGAGACCGCTTTTGCGCACGCGAAGATGGTGGAGACGATAAAAACATTTGAGATTCCGAATATTAAACGCAGCCGAGAGATACAGGAGCCATTTTCTCGAAAGAGGACAGGAAATAGTATATTACACACCTAGGGAGCAAAAGTAAAAAATGTCCCAGATCGCATATAAATTGTCACCCGAGCCGAAGGCGAGGGTGACAAACATGCGATCTGAGGCATTCTTTATTTGCTCCCATGGTTAGTATACGATTTTTTTGTCTAGTGAGGACGAAAATACAACATTCGCGATCGGGCGCCGGGAGCGAAAGTGGTACTTTCGGCCCACTAGGCAAAAAAAAAAGTTTGTATACATAATCCAAAAAAGAAAACCGCGAAGCATCGTACAGCTATACCCGCAAAAACAGAGGCGTGGGCCGGAAAGAAAAAGCATCATTCGGCCGATACGGCACGTAAAAATCATTATATACTACGGACTGACGCGCTGGAAAAAAGGTTTTTCGTGTTCCCGAAGAAATGCGCGCGCGCGAAAGAATGAGGGATCGAACCATGCACGAGGCTTTTGGCGTTGTGTACGATAAATTGAGCGCTGCCAGTACGGGAGTAGGGAGCGGGCAAAAACGTTATCGGGAAATACTGGCGTTTTTCAAGGATGGGAGAAAGAGGGGGAGAGTGATGTTGCGCTATCGCGATATCTCTCCCGCGCGCTACACGCTTTTTAATTGAGAACTAGTCCTACTTCATTTAGTTTTATTTGGGGTTTAAGGGATGGATAGAGAATAATGGTACTTGTGTGTCCGAAACGCTGTGTGCTTCTGCTCGTTCTCTCAGGCGAATCACAACGAAAAAGGGCAATACAGAAGAGGGAATGAGATATACGCTTCGTATACGTTAATAAGTATTTTTTTTCGGCAGAGAGCTGACAAAAAAGCTAACTTTTCAGCAGAGCCGTAATAATTGATTGTGACTTTTTTCCCGCTAATTTACGACCAGACATCGATACAAAAGAAATATTTCGCGATTTTTTCCGCTACATATACCACCGCGGATACGAAGAGGCGGGGCGAAGCACACCCGTAAACGAATTCCATTTAATTCGGCATATAACCGGCGGTGGGCGAAATTTTTTCTCCCCTCTCTCGCGACGTACGCAAGAAATGTGGTGATCGACGAAATGAGAGCGAAGATAAAAAAAATGAAAAAACAAAAAAAGAGCTCGGCGCGCGAAAGTGAGGCGCGCGCACGGCGTCGCGGAAATGGAACGAGGAGCCGTGAATTGCACCGGGCATTGGAGATTGAACGTTAACCGGGTTGTCGGGTGGGTTAATGGGATTGTCAGCTTTCTTGGCGGAGATCGTTTGGCCTAATGAAGCGCCTGATGAAAAGATGGCACACGGGGTTCTCTCTCTCTCTCTCTATCTCCCTCTATCTCTCTTGCTCTTTCACTCTGCGAATCCGCCGTTTAATGATCACCGGGCGCAAGGTTGCGTTAGGGTGACGTTTTCGCGTGTCCGTGCGTAATACAGGTACCTCGGATGAGCTTTCGCTCGGCAGCTGCGAAATTCCACATCGCTTTCAATTATAATTAATAGAACAGTACGGGAGCGCGCGCACGTTAGCTGGGGCCTGGCAGTGCCATCGTTTTTTACGCGCTTGCGGGATAAAGTCTGGGGACAGAAGAGACTGGCGCGCGAATTTTATAAAAATATGATGCATGACGACGAAATCGGGCGTAATTAGCTCGTGTTTGTAATTTATGAGGGAGAGAGAGGGGGTCCCTGGTAATACAAAATGGTTATCGCCGAATAAATTACTAAATTAGATTCGGGTGATTGATGAAAAGCTTGCACGCGCTTTCGCTCTTTCGCTCGTTTCCTCCGGAGTCTAATTTCAAAAAGCCTCTAGCGCACAGTCACTTTTCCTTGAATAATGCATGCGAATGATAGAGCGATGGGGATTTTAAGCGGGATATAAAGTATCCACGGGAGCGCGGTTTGTGAACATGTGCGTTGGATGGAGTAACCTGAAAACTTCATAATTCAAGGACACTTAGGTTATGAGAGCAGAGCATTTGAAAGTACATAAGGTAACAAATTCAGGGTGGAAATTGTTGTTATTATAATTTGAAGGTTGTTAAATAACATGATTTAGGTTTGCTGAAATATCGTATTTCAAAATGAAGAATTGTTGAGGATGCATTTGTCTTCTGTAAATCATTGTTAAGTAATAATTTTTTCAAGTAATCGACATTAATATACAGAAGACGAAATGCTTAGCATTACCTTAAAGACCTCGATTATTTCAAAATTTTTGTTCTTAACCTGTTTATTTTAACAATTGTCAGTTCAGTAAATAGTTCTGTATTGTAACATGATTTGATTAATTATCAAGAAAACGTTACGCAAAGAGTTAATACTTGTTATTATCGCATTACCACAAGGGGCGTCATTTGCACAGTAAATATGGTAAAATACCCGATACCTGAACAGACCGAAAATTGGGACCATTACCTGCACAGCAGAGAAACGCTACTATTACTTTTACATATGATAACGGTGTCAATTTATTAGAGTACAAAATAAAAGATTTTGAGGTTATGTGGGATACCCAAACCCTTGTCCAGCTTAACATCCCTTTTAGATGGCAATACCCGATAGCTGGACACACTTAATTATATCCTTACAGAAATATTCCGTTGAATTTAACTGGAATATTTAACTAGAATCCAACTGGAATTAACTTTAACGGAGGTGGAATCAACTTGAACCCACCTTGGACCCGGTAGAATTTAAGTAATATTTGTAGTACAGGTTATCGCATTTTTAATGAATAACGTGGCCTTTTTTGATTAAATTGATAACACAGCCCTACAAAAGAAGAAAAGGTTCTGTGCATTAGACTAGACCACCATATCTCAGTGTATTTTGGTTTCCTAAGCATAATTCCAAGATTAAAATTAGTCACCACCACGTCTGAATTTTGATTTATCTGAGGTATAAGATTTTTGAGATATCTTAAAAAACAAGGCGAAAACAATTTTATTCACTTTTTCTACTAAATAATGTAACGTTGTTTGTCCCAATGAAGACCAGCTTCGAATGATCCCTCTACAATTTTTTTCCGAGATCTAAATCCGTGAATTTTGAAAACTCGCATGTGAGTAATTCCGCGGAACTTTTCAAATTTGAGTTACTCTACGATATCTTAATATACTTACGAAACGGAATTCTGCAAAGGTTAGAGTTCTTAAATCGCGTTAGAAGAACGTCATCTTGGTACCAAAACCCGATTTAGAATCGTACAAATTACGTATAGTAAGAAGAAAGACTAGAATTAAAGGCATACTCAAGTGATACGCGTACAAATTATTATCTTCTTTATGAAATTAAAAAAATGGTTTTTCATTAAATGATTTGAGAATTTTCTTTACAACAGTTTTAACATGTACTTTCAAGAAGTCAACTCGAAATATATGTTTTTAAAAATGGCTTTACATTTTTTAAAATCTTTATAATGTCAAAACCTTGTTTTAGCATAGCGAATAAAATAATTTGTTACCCAGCAGTGTGCCGCTTATAGAATTGATTTTGCACTACTTTAAATGTTATTATTAAAAACGTAACTGGTTTCAAAAAATACAATTAATCGCTGGCACAATGACAAAGTCTAAAAAACAGAGATGATTCGAAGAATGGGACAAACAATGTTACATTATATTGTAGAAAAAGTCTTGTTTTTTAAGATATCTCAAAATTCAGACGTAGTGGACCAATTTTGATCTTGGAATCATGTTTAGGGGGCCAAAATTCACCGAGATATGGTGGTCCAGTCTAATGCACAAAACCATTTCTTTTTTTTGTGGGTCAGTATAATCTATGAGGTGCATGGAGTGTCAAATTTAGCCCCAAAGTGGCTTTTGCGGTAATCTGAAGGTTCAGAGAACAACGTATATGAATATCAATATATATTTTGCGCAGAGTAAATAATTCGCGGAAATACATTGATAAACATAGTCCCGAAAATTGAAAATGTAAATACATTATTATTTTGCTAACGACAATAAATAAAATGAATACTTACAAAATGATCGAGCTATTGATAGATTTTTAGTAATCGCCAAAATATTAACTCACCTGAAATAAACAGAGAAATATACTATTAATAAAAAAAATTCTATTATAAAACATGAGATTATTATTATATACATAAATTGAAATAAGTATTTCGTAAACATACGTAGACAAATAATTTTCTAAACATTTTATAGGTCTGAAGTTGGCAACGTTGGAGTGCAACGAAATAAAAAAAAAATATTTTTCTTTATAGTCATACTAATTAATATTAATTTTGTGTGCAGATTTAGTGTTTTATAGAATAAAATAATTTTATAACAAAGGTTGAGATGAAATTTCCATTCTTTAATAACTTAAATTAATTGTAAGAAATTATTTCGTTGCATTCCAACGATGCAAACTTCAGACCCATAACATTTTATAATATATGTAAACCACGGGATAACTAAATCAATTAGATCCAATTGCAATCCTGGTATGGCCGAGAAGCAAATGGGTTTTCGAAATTACAGGAAAAAAAATAATGAAAATAATTCGTCGGCGTGGAAAAGAATAAAGAGTGACGAATACGAATAGAGAGAAAAATACAGAGGGAAGGATTTTTCGTAAGTCCTCTGCGCGCGCGCGTACATTCGAACTCAAAATTCCGCATTGCGGACAGTCGAGATGAATTCTTACGCACGCGATCCACATACCGGGTATTCTGTCACTTTATTGTTCGCGCAATTAACTTTTTAAAGCATGCATGTGCGCAAGTGGAGGGAAAGGAACGCGAGTCCTTTATTTAAACTTGGTTGGATTTTGAAAAATTTCAGCTTTTAGAAACGCATTTATTAACAAAAACAAACGACACTGACGACGTTGGCTTTTTCTCATTCCCTCCTTTTGTTTACGAAAAATAAAAAGAGATCCAAGGATTATTTTTAAATTATCGTGAAATTTACATTTCATTTTGCGGATTTTCTTTTCTTCGAATTTACATCGCAAATTTTCGTTCTCCGATCAATATTATTACAGTGGAGACGAATACCGACGGAATGATAATTTAATAACGCCGCGCTTTCGTTGGCGAACATTTTTAACTTTGATCTCTGAACACGCGCGTGCACACAATGTAAAAGTGCTTACTCTACTATTAATTAATGTATGAGTTACGTATAGCTCAAAGATAATATTGTCATGTATTTTCAATCAAGCAAGTCGAAAACTTTTGCAATTAGATTCATTTTCAGTCGCAACGACGACTCGACAGTTGCCTCTCATCCAACTTGTCTACAAGCAACTTCTCGCGGTCTCTCTCTCTCATCCCGTATACATATACACGCACATAATATCTATTGGGAGCATAAATTCGACGGCAAATACCTGGGGACAGAAGGACAACGACAGCAGCGCGTCGGCGCTGCCGGGACAGTCAATATGTTATTGGGCGAAACTCGCGGAGGATTAAACAGAAGGAAGCGATAGCTCTTAGGTAAACCTACCATAGGAGGGACTTTTCTCCACCCTCCGCGCCTTAGCCCGGTTTTACTGGGGTCAGCCCTATAAGAAAAGAAAGACGCGCTCGCTCGCCAAAGGTAATTGTTAGAAATGGCCTTCGTGGACCTTCAGCGAGAGAGCGAGCGCGTGTTACGTGTGTGTGAACCGGAATTTCTTCTGCTAAATTAAGATTTTCGGCCTCGGCAACATAAAGAGAAAAGTAAAGTTGGCACACGCCATGTGCCTGGGAGAGAGGAATTACGGGCCGCCCGCCGTATATAGGCGCGCTGTGATCCGAACTTTTCGGCTTTATCATAGTTAGGCTTTATCAGGAAATACGGATTCCTCCTTCGCCAGACCGTCGATGAAGTATTGTTTTTTATTAGAGCGCAGTCGTTTTGTTATTATTTTAAATTCCCGGAATAAGGGAGACAAACGTTCGAGGTATACGGAGTACGACTCTCGCCAGTCAGCGCTTATTAAAGCAACTTTTTTCATATCGATCCGTTACCAGTCGCCGGCGAAACTTTCATAATTAATTTCCTGCGATTTTCGAGGTAATGACTTATCCACAAATCGCATCCTTAATCCGGAATGAAATATAACGTTGGACTAGCATACTATACGTGTCCGCTTGACTCGAGCAAATTTATCACACTTCATTTCTTCGATTCTCTCGTTCTTTCCTCTCTGGCTTTGATATACTTTACTTACTCTCATTGCTCAGTTTCTGTTCACCCCTTCTATATACACAAAAGGAAATGAGAGAGGGAGAGGGAAGGGCTCGACCCATCTCTCTCTCTCTCCCCCACTCTCTCTCTCTCTCTCTCTCTCTCTCTCTCTCTCTCTCTCTCTCTCTCTCTCTCTCTCTCTCTCTCTCTCTCTCTCTCTTTCTCTCTCTCTCTCTCTCTCTCCAGTCGGCGTGAACGCGTTTGCATATACACTTGTGCGCGCACTTTTTCCGCGGTATAATTGCATGCATAAACTTTGAACGGCTGGGAAATTGCCAACTCCCCAGGGTGCACTAGAGAGCAGAGGAAGAGAGCTTTTTATTTCTCGCGCGACACTTCGCTTCAATATGATTCGCTGCAATTGTTGCTAATGTATATTTATATGCGCGGAGGATACTTCGGGAGAAGGGAAGGGGACGCGAGGGAAGAGTTTTTATCTAAGTGGATTGCCTTTATTTACTTTTGCCATCGCGATCTATACGTGACGGAAATACAGAGCAGGAGAAGCAGCTGCGCAGACAAACAGACAGGCAGGCACGGCAGTATACGTTAAACCATCAAGGCCTTTACGTTAGGAGAAAATGTTAAGGTGTAATAAACTTTTCAACTTTATTAAAGCTGTTCCGTTCAAGTTTTTGAAGAAAGGCATTAAAAGGTGGAAGAGAACCGGGGGGTGGGGGGAAAGACGACCTCCGATCCTATAACTGCGATCTCCCTATTGTGAACCTTTTAAACGCGAGAGAGTGAAAAAGAAAGAGGAGAAGCGAGATGCGAACGATTTTCCCCATTGCTCACAGGTACTAACTCAATAGTTCGAGCAAATATTTTCCCCCAAAGAGTTGAATTACCAATTCAAACATGTAATTTCAAAAGAATGTTCAAGCCTGTCTCTCTCTCTCTCTCTCTCTATCTCTCTCTCAATGAATACATAAACTACTCTCTCCCTTCTTCGCCGAGCCCTATTTCTAATGCAAAGGATAAAAGAATAACGGGGGAGAGGAAGAAGCTGCTGCCTGCCATGCATAAGGGACAAAAAAGGGGCCGCCTTTTTGTGAATCTTCATGGAAATAACTACGCGCCTGCTCGCACGTATACATCCCCACACGCCCACACCTACCCCACATACACATACACACACTCACACACGGGGAATACGCCAGGGGAGAGAACTAGCGAAGCTCTCGTCGTGCGAGATAGATGTAGTCTATTGATCGACCTTGCCATTCACGGGGGTTTACTCGTCGGAGCAAAGGCGGCCGCCGCTTCCCGTAATATACGGGCGGTCACCGTGCGATGAGGGAGAGAGAGAAAAGACGCAGGCGATTCAATATTCCATGCTGCGGTCGCGGTATCGGAGAATGCCTACGCTCGGCGCCACCTCGACTTTGGCAGACCGCGGATTCTAAATGAACCGGCGGGTCCTCCCCGCGTCCACGACAATTTCATTATGCCCTCCCCCCTCCCGGCCCTATACCTGCGGCACTGGACATACTCGGACTTTGTGAATTTTCAAACGCGGGCGGAGTAAGGCAAGCTTTTGGCGACGGAATAACTATACACGCGCGAGCGTCGCCAGAATGTGTGTGAAGAAGAATATTGGCAGACGTGATGACTGTTATTAATTTATTTAAATCCTCGCGGCTTCGTTATTCCAACTTTTCATTAGACTTAACCTACATTCTTAATTGACGTGCATTAGCGATGACGAGAGCTTGCGCGTATAAAGTTCTTGTCTATGCACCAGTGTGTTTCGCATTTGTTTTTTATAACGCAAGACAATTTATCCGATTTATCGAAGTACTTATTTATTAATTTATTTATTACTGTTATTATTTATTATTGTCAAATTTTTAATATCGCGGTTAAATAAAATGTTAGCTTGTTTGCATGAGAGAGAGAGATACATGAAAATAGGTCGAATGTTGCGCATTAGCAATGTTTCCACGTTTTGACCTTTTCAACGTAAAAATAAAAAGTGCAAAATAAGCTGTTTTATTATATAATTAGAGAAATGCACTCATTAGCGTAAAAGATGCTTTCTCGAACCGTATTAATCAACGTAAATATGGAATTAAAATATTTACATATATGGAAAAAGATTTTTGAAAATTTTTTTGTATTTTTAAGCTTAAAAAGTGTAATACTAATCAAGCGGAAATGTGCACGAATTTCGCTCCTTCCTTGTTTTCTAATTTCACCTTTATAGTGATCAGTATCAGGTGAGTGTTGGGAAAATGTGATTAAAATGAATTAACTCGTATAAACTTTTTAAAAGTGCTGCTCATTGTTGAAAAAGTAAAATGTTTACTGTAAAAACTTTTGTATATATTTGCTATAGCACTTTTTGTATTATATATTTAACCTACATATTTTACAATAGTTAATTTTTATTTGCATCTTATATATCGAATTTTTCGAGACCAGGAGAAACCGTTCGCTCGCGACCTTTAATAAACATCAAATTTTGTTCCACGCGCGCGTGCCGTGCACATAAATACAGATTCGAGAAGATATTGAAAAACGTGTAGATTATCCGACAGCTTCGTCCATAGCACAGGAATTCCAAATATTCCGAATAAAAAAACGCGCGTCTTTAAGAAGTTTCTTTTCCCAAAGGGAAACAATTTTTGTATATAAAAAAACATTTAGTACGACAAAATAAAAATCTATACATTTTTAATTAGTATTTCGTGGCCTTTCGGGTGCTCCCTATATTTTTGTGGCAGCGCTGGCGAATCAGTCTACAATACAAGAACTTCTTGCCTGCGGGCCAAGCGAAAGTTTTAAAAGCAGCACGCTCTGCCAAAATGCAGCGTTTTCTATAGGTAGACGAATTTTTTTTTCGGAAGGGTTCTGTATTACGACGCGAACTGAAACTAGCTGCCTATATATGGTTGAACTCCGAATTTCCAGAATAAAAATAAAATGCCTTTGTTGCGCAACGACCTGAAAATTTTGCTCACATTCAAAAAGTTGGTAAAATGTATAACTATATAATATAAATTATTGATACACAGAGCGAGTTGAGGAGAAAGATACTTGACGTATGGGCAAACAAAGTAACTGACGTAACATTTGAAAAGCGTATAAAAAGAAAAATCGTCGATATATAGGTACTTTAGCTGAGCTTTACTTTATTTATAATCAAATCTTCTATTGATTTTCTGCCAAGAGAGTGGAATATCATTCTTCAAAAAAGTGTCGTAAACACATATTGTAGTTTTATGGGATGCTATTCATACGTTTCATATACTGCATTGTAAAATTATAAGTTTTACTGGGTAGAAAAGTCTGGTTCATATTTCTTATCTTGTTTTATCAGAATAAATCATACAAAACCTGCAAAATCCGAAAATTAATTATCAAACTTTCTGAAAATTTAAACTTCCAAGAAATAAGTTATGCAACGAAAAGTATTTTGAAAGTTTTTGATTATATATAATGCTGTATAAACTCAGAAATTAAAGGAAATTTAAAATAATTATTATAAAATTTGATACGTTACTCAAGTGTTAACATACTTTTATGAAATTCCCTTTAAAGTATTTAAATAACATAAAGTCCTATAGTGTAAGTAGTGCGAAAAGGTATACGAAGAAAAAAAAGTAAATTAGACTTTTAAACGGTAAAAAAATATTGCTGCTGAAAAATGCATGCAGGCTTTCCTTATTCTCTTATAAAGCTTATACGGATAGGCACTGGATGCCCGCCAGGTCTATAGTATGTATACGATAGTTGTATAAAAGCCTTTGTAAGCACATGTATTATGCAAGCCAAAGTAAAACTCATACTTTGCGCGTATTACACACTGGATGAAAGCATTATTAATATCATTTTAACTGTTTTCTGTTTATTTATCTTAAGCAATAGTTGTTCTCAATAGTTCAATTTAGTTGAGTTATATAAATATGAAAATATGAAAGCGGTGGTTATAGAGTTAATGTAAATAAGTGGTTAATAAAAATTAACAAGTGTAAAACTTTTGTAATAATTTAATAATCAGCAAAATTACATGCATGTTGAAAATGCACTGTTAACAATTTCTATAACCAGAACTTCACACATGTACGTGTAGCAGTCTTACAAATACGCATATTGAATTTTTAATACATGTATTAACAAATTTTCAAACGCTGTTTTGAATTTAATACATGTACATTAAAACTGTTATAAAACGCGCATTTTAAAATTAAAATACGTGTATTAATCATTCCTCCGCATGTAAGTAAAAATTCAAAATGTATATTGAAATTTCTTTAAATTTAAAAACATTTTGAATCACATTTATGAAAAATTAATAACAGTATTGTGATTTCAAAATATTCTTTTAATGAGTTTGAAAGATCAATTCACAAATGTGTGAATTCTGAACTACAATACCATGTTTATGAATAAAAATTCAAAATGTTTAGTAAAAGTTTCTTAAAATTAATACCATGTTTAATAGTGTGGAACTGGTAATTGACTACATAAAATTTACACGAGATACTGATTGCAAGAGAAATATTTAGTAAATCATAAATAACAGAGAACAGACTACCTTCAGTATGAGGGAATATATATATATTTTTCACACAGCACATAAATCCAATACTAGACTAAAAAGGCCATTTATTTAAATTACTGTCAACTTCATCGATGTCATAAATTCTTACGGGTCGGACAAAAAATTACCTTAAAAGCTTCTTTGAAAGTTTTTTTACTTTCTTACTTTTTATCATTAGTATATTCCAACTTTTTCATACACTCTTTTACGTGGATACGGATTTTTCGAAACCAACTCATAATCCCAAATAGTAGTCCATAAATCTTTATGTTCGCTCTTATTAAAATGTTTTTGCATTCAAAAATTGGATACTTGGTACAAGTAATCGTGAATTATTTTATCGAAAATTGCTTATTATCACAAAGGAACTCGTGCTTTTGAATAAAAGCGCAAATATCGCTCCTTAATTCCAATGGAGACAACACATTTACGGAATCACCGCTAATTATTTTTCGATCATGCAGGCAGGACGATTGTAGAAAAGCTACACCCGACGCAAAAACAGCTTTTTCTGTTCACACGCAAGTTATCCAAAACAACGTAATATTTTTTGTTCGCCTCGCTGGTCTATTTGAGAAAGTTAGTCATTTTTTCGACAGGAAGTATTTTCATGTAAATCACTTTGTGGTCTCTTTTGTTTTAGGCCAATACCGAGAGAAGAGCAACAAGACAAAAACGAGCAGTGACGCATAAAGCTGTATCTGAAATATTCTTGGCTTTTGACTTTCAATGAAGGTCTAAAAATCCGTGGCACATCAGCAAATCGACTTTGCGTCGAGAGGGAGCATGGTTTATTAATTCGTCTCGTGATCCTCTCTCTTTCCTAGCTTGTTTTCTCTCTCTCTCTCTCTCTCTCTCTCTCTCTCTCTCTCTCTCTCTCTCTCTCTCTCTCTCTCTCTCTCTCTCTCTCTCTCTCTCTCTCTCTCTCTCTCTCTCTCTCTCTCTCTCTCTCTCTCTCTCTCTCTCTCTCTCTCTCTCTCTCTCTCTCTCTCTCTCTCTCTCTCTCTCTCTCTCTCTCTCTCTCTCTCTCTCTCTCTCTCTCTCTCTCTTTTCGCGATATAGAAGTAACGATTTTCTGTCAATGAATACTATGTCCTCCAGACAGAGACGGCCGCTGCTGCTGCCTGCAAGAGTGGCGGTACACGGGCGGAGTGCGCGCGGAGAGTCGATAGTACACGCGTGTGCTCCCCCGACATAGAGTGTGAGGAAGAACACGCGCGTGCGGCAGAACAAGGGAGAGGAAGGAGTGTGAGCGGCAAGGGGGGGGGGGGGGGATAGAGCCAGCCAATGGCGCACTTGACGTCAGCCCATGAAAGCTAGACGTTTTCTCTAATTAATGCGATAGTGCGATTTAATGACCCCATTAGTCCGGTGATGGAATATGATCCGGGTAAATTACGCTGCGGCTCGCGCTCGCATCCTTAGGGACACCCGCAACAATTCTCCGCCTCTCTCTCTCTCACTGGCCTATATATAAGCGGCGTACACCACACGATGAGAGAAATAGCCTTTGCAGTTTTTTACTAAGGCGAAAGAGAGAGATGGAGTAAACGTAATTATTTCACCCGTGGACATTTTTACGGCGACAGACTTAACGCTTTTGGCCTTGTCGTGGGCGTCGACTATGGCCTGACTCTTTTCTCGGTCAGTTTTACGAGCATGCGTATCTTATTTGGCATGTAATCTCATGTAAGCTAGCCGTCAGCGTATGCTTGTCTCGCGTTCTTTATCGCTTTTCGAGGCAGAGAAAATGTTCTCGCACGAAATTATGATATACATACACACACACACACACACACACACACACACACACACACACACACACACACACACACACACACACACACACACACACACACACACACACCTGCGGTACACCGCTGCCCTGCGAACCCGGATTCCGTTCGTAAAAGTTTATTACAGTTATTCATGAGCACGTGTGAGTGAGTTTGTACATGCGCCCGCGAGCACCAAAAATTCGTCAACGCATTGATTTATTTATACACTGGCTCTTCATTAAACCGACGTCAAAGCTCTTATACCCTTTTTTTGTTATTAATAATACTTATCATGGGAAATTTGTTAATTAACCTTTTTCTCCGCAAGCCCTTGTTATATTGAATTATACTTCATTGAGACTTCTATGAGCCAATGGGCAAAAGTATTGGATAATTAAATCATTTATAACGAGTTTTTATCAACACGTCAATTCAATTTAATGAAGTGTACGATTCGTTAAATAATAGCGCAACCTTTATTCATAAACGCAAATACGATCGCGCGTGCGTAGCCCTTGAGACGCGCAATCAGCTCTTTAAAATCGATACTAATTAAATCACGCAAAACTGTAGAATGTATAAAGACAGTGTTGACTCGTCGAGTACGGGAAGTGCGCCTACGGTGCGGCCCGTAACCGTTGGCCTTTCCTATTAAGCTTTAAATGCAGTCCTAAAAAGCAGGTACATAACGCAGAAAAGTTTCAACCGACCTGCTTTGAATCCGCCTGCGCGCGCGAACGCCCCGTTGTAAACAGTATATAACCTAAGTTTTGACTCGCTGCACCGAGTGCGCGCGCGCGCACATCCCCCCAGACAATCTCTCTCTCTCTCTCTCTCTCTCTCTCTCTCTCTCTCTCTCTCTCTCTCTCTCTCTCTCTCTCTCTCTCTCTCTCTCTCATGCCCTCTTGCTCTCGCTCTTTCTGTTTCACCCACCCATGTTGTGTGGTTTCGCGTGAGTTTATACCTTACGCGCCGAGCTTCGGCCGCAAAGGAAATCTGATTCCATACGCTTTAACTCGCGTGGGTTTGATCCAATTTGTGCTTCTATTCCTCGCGTACGCGAGTTCCGTGTTAGTCGCTATCACCGTAGTCACTGCCTCTGTCTCTGCAACCTTATATCTTTGCGAGCACACACAGAGCACGTATTTCACCCGCTGCCTCCGAAGTTTAGAACTTCTCAAAGATACGCTAAAAATCCGTCGTCGTCGTCGTAGCTCACGTCTTTTCAACTTATTAAACATTTCTGCGCGAACTCTCTAGAAAAGAATTCCTCGGGCCGAGCAAATTGAATTCGTAATTCCGCCCCGGTTTCGGGGACGAGGGCACGGTCACGACATGCGCTCGCACATTACATGTTATATATATCGTGAAAATCGCCTCAATAATGTACCAAGAAGGCACGTTATTTACGGGGAAGAGAGCTTCATTTATGCGCTCTTGGCAGCGTCAGTAATGTATTACATTGAAGAAATGCGAGGAGAAGTTATACGCGCGTGCACCAGGCGCAACAACAACCTCAGTGCTCTGAATAATGAAGGCGTGTCGCACTTGTTGTGTGTACCCGCTTGTAGGCTCACAACGATGCGGAGGCCGAAAGACGGCCGACAAAATCTTGTGTGTGTGTGCGTGTGTGTGTGTGTGTGTGTGTGTATACCCTGCTGGAAATCGTCTATTTTTCACAAATGGGAGAAAAATGGACGATTTCTAACAGGGCGTGTGTGTGTGTGTGTGTGTGTTTGTGTGTGTGTGTGTGTGTGTGTGTGTGTGTGTGTGTGTGTGTGTGTGTGTGTGTGTGTGTGTGTGTGTGTGTGTGTGTGTGTGTGTGTGTGTGTGTGTGTGTGTGTGTGTGTGTGTGTGTGTGGCTTCCAGGAATAACGACTGCATTTTTGTCAAAATTGAGTTAGCACCGGAATTTATATCTTCTAATTACCCTTTTTCACGTAGACTTGGTCCGAAAATCTGAAACGCGTTCAAAGAGCAAATATTAGCTAAGTGCATAACCACTTAACTGCACCTGTGCCTGGAAAAACCACTTAACTGAACATGCTTTATTTACAAATCAATATTTTTCAGAAAGGAGATTAGATTTCTATCTACATAATAAATAGAACTGACGATTATGACTTATTTTTATAGCAACAAAGATCAAAGGCACAATAGTACAATAGGTAATAGAAGGTAACACAACAGCTTTTATTGCCAGGCGATGGGGCGAGTGTGTATAAACAGTAAGTAACGTTCGATATTCAATACCGAATTCCGTTGACTTCACGCACATTCCTTTAGGAGGCGCATGCGCAGGAATGAATATTTAAAAAAGAATTCGTATTAACTGCACAGTTACCGCAATAACGACAAAGAATTATACAAAGAAGAACAATGTATTCTAGCAGCTGATAGTGGGATTCGAAAGATATTCGATACCTTTGTAAATGTCTACATTGTTATGACTCATCTCGCGCATTTCGATCTTACACACGGAAAAAAATTTAGGGTCTCCAGACCTCCGGTATATATGGGCTCCGTGCAATACCATCGATTGTCTTAATTTATGACGAATTTGGAATTAAGGCGCATCCCAAGTTGAACCTGTAAGAATCCAATATCTTCGGAGTCTTCACGATTCAAAAACGTATGTTCTGAACTCCAATTCGGTCATCCCCAGACTCCGAGATTTTCGGTATTGTAGCGATTCCACTTTGGATGACGTCTGAGGCCCCCATCTCTGGTATCGTGGCGCGACAGCGTTGAGAGAAGGGGAACGGTCCGCATTTGCGCGCGTTTTTCTCATATATATATGCGTTTCATCATTATATATCAAAGTATTATTATAGTATAATATAGCACACACGTTTTGAACCGTTTATATATATATTATATTAGTATATTTATGAAGCGGCGCACGTGAAATACGTCCGAATGTATAGCCGACCCGCCGAGATACCAAGAATGGGGGCCTGAGGACTCCATCGGGCGTATCCCGACGGTACCGAAAGTCTCGGAGTCCCCGCCATTCCAACATGGCATACACATAATCCCATTTTGAGATCCGTACACAACCGAAATTGTTGGAGTCCACGCAATTCAATTTGGAAGTGACTACATTCAATTTTGGATGCGTACAGATACGGTATTTTTTGGATTTCTGTTAATTCCATACCTCCGACATCCCAGGCTTCCAAATTTTTTTCCGTGCATATGAAGTGTCCTGACAGAAATTTTAAAACGGTGATTTCTCAAAAACACGTAAAATGCAGTTAAGTCGTTTTTCTTGGAAACCATACACTCACACACACACACACACACACACACACACACACACACACACACACACACACGCACACAAGGTAAGGTTCCAGGTATGGCTCGGTAAGCGATCTGAACGCTCGCGCCATGGTGAATTGTTTTTCCGGTCTGGCCGGGGACGCGGCGAGCGAATCCAGTGATGTATATTTCATAGTGATACGCGCAATTTTTTTCATTCTTTCGTGGGAGATTCGCGAAACGGGAACACGCACGCACGCGCGCATCCGCGTTAGTTCTGGCGCGTATAAATATAGAGGGGTATAGTGTACGTCAGGGCGCTATATGCACCGAGACCATTAGTTCTCGCAGTTTCGCATCCAGTAATGAGTGGACTCGGTGTTGCTGCCGCAGCCGCCAAGCTGCACATATATATATATATATATATTGCGTATAGTGGCGCGCAAGCGCTGTATTATTTAACAGAGCAACTTTGCTCTCCGCGAGCGCGCGTGGGACTTTAACCCACCGCGTGTGCCTCTCTCTCTCTCTCTCTCTCTCTCTCTCTCTCTCTCTCTCTCTCTCTCTCTCTCTCTCTCTCTCTCTCTCTCTCTCTCTCTCTCTCTCTCTCTCTCTCTCTCTCTCTCTCTCTCTCACCCTATGTAGGTATATATGTATAATACTGGCGCGTGTGTTTCACTCTCGGAGGGATGGCTGTATGCTCGAGCGCATTCGTGTATAGATTGTAAAAGACCTCGAATTCCCAAAGCGCGCCAAACACCGCGCTTTTTCAATGCGAGGATTTCGGAGCAGGTTTCAATGAAATTGAAGGCGAATCAATATATGGCTTCAACTTCGCTCGTCCCAATTTGCCTCGCGTGCGTGTTTTTCATTAAATTTTTGTGTTATCGCGGACAAGTATCTTTTGCATGTACGTCGAACGCGACCGCCCGCCCTCTAGCTGGAGAGCGCATTGTGTAGCAAAACAAATAGATTACACGCGTCGTTTGCATTTTCGGCAGGGAAAAGAGAAAGAGAGAGCGAGAGTGGGAGCGAGGAAAAGGGGCCGACTTTTACAGATAAAAATAAATGGCAAATATCGACGACGTTGATCAAGTCAAATAGAGATAATATTTGATGGGTCGACGCAATCAATATACGTGTAAGTGCGCGTTTGGAATTACAATTTATTGATTAATTGAACTTTTTTACTTGATAAAAAGTTATTATATTCGCTCCCTTGACGGAGCGTATTTTTTGCGACGTGAAACAACGTTTTCTGTTGCTGAAGCAGGGAATAAAATAAAGAGAATCCTACGGAGATATAGTCAGACATTAGAATACAAGGGAGAAGAAACGAGTGGGAGG
Source organism: Torymus aiolomorphi (assembly GCA_036365515.1). NCBI lineage: Eukaryota > Metazoa > Arthropoda > Insecta > Hymenoptera > Torymidae > Torymus > Torymus aiolomorphi. The sequence continues at coordinate 25,572,365 of CM070876.1, forward strand.
GAAGTACACAAAACTCTAACTAAGACAAATAAATTCCTAAAAAGAATGGGTATGAGGGCGGCGGGCGGCACAAAGGGAGGGAGAGGGGGGGGGGAGGAATCAGAGCGCATCAAATAGAATCCATTCGCACGGGCGAGCGGGCCCTTTTATTTTACATGCGCACATAAAATCTTTCGTTGCCAACGAAATTAGATTTTAAAAAGCTTACAAACCCGCCCCATCTCTCTCTCTCTCTCTCTCTCTCTCTCTCTCTCTCTCTCTCTCTCTCTCTCTCTCTCTCTCTCTCTCTCTCTCTCTCTCTCTCTCTCTCTCTTTATATCCTTTTTGTCCTCGATCGTTTTTCCATACAAATAAAATCGCCGCTGCCAAATGGTTCCGGACGTTCAGTTTGATTTGTTTATAAATGGTCGAGCGCGCTCGTGCGGGCGCACGCAACGAAGTTAACACAGGCACGCTATGTATATGGTTACCGCCTGCAGCACGAGTTTGGCCAAAGAATTTTTCCCCAAACAAAATATAAACGCCAGACTGCGCGCACTTTATGTACACACAGCAGCACCACCGATAATTCCATATCATCCACCTTCGCTCTTGGGTATAACAATCAACCGGCAAGTTAACAGACCATTATGCCGTCGCTTCAACGAATCTATCTCGAGAGATATAGAGAGATGAACCGATGGAGAGAAAGCTTCGGTACCCATAGGCGCAATCAGAGAGGGCTCATCAATACTGAATGTAGAATCAAGGAATAGATTTGCATACACCCATCCATACACTTACATAATTATAGTGAAAGCGATGGGTTTTGGGGGCAGAAACACAGTTGCGAACAATAAGCCAACAATGGCGCGCTGTTTACTTTGAAAACTGGTTGAGACGAGAACTTTCTCTGACGCCCGCCTGCGAGAGCACAAAGCGGATGTAGGTGGAGGGCGAAGGGATATCACGGCCGCAAAACACTGTCGAACGAGTAACGGGTCGAGGGGGACGGAGGGGGCAAGAGAGGGCATTACATAACACAGCGGCGCGAATTAAGGAACACTCGACAGACAAAATAATAGCAATACCTGGTGAGAATGGTAGGGCTCGAGTGCGCCGTTGGGCGCCCTGAAGCGGAAGGGACTGTGCACGGGACAGTTGAGCCTGTAGGGGCTTTCGGTCGGCAACATCGGCAGCGGATGCGTGTGGGGGCCGAAGATGACGCTGTCCGGAGGCAGGGCACGGCCCGCGCAGTCAAGCGACCGGCACGAGTGGCCGATCGGCCGGTGGCCCTGGTCCAGTGGCCGGCACGGCGGCGGCATCGGCTGCTGCTGCTGCATGTCGTGCGGTGGTACCCGGTGCACGTGGTCGGCCGAGTGGCAGCTGTGCGGCGGCGGCGGCGCCGGCACGTGGCCGTGCTGGCAGTGCTGCTCGTGGAACTGGCTCGCCGCGTAGTCCATGAGGCGGCAAGGCCGGTCCAGGGTCCGCATCTGCGGGTACTGGTCGAGGTTGCGCATGCTGCCGGCGGCGCTCGGCGGCCGGTGCATCTCCTGCACGGTGGCCGGCCGCTCCTGCATGGAGCGTATGGATTCGACCGAGCGGGACTGCAGGTGCGAGTCGACCATGCCGCCGGCGCCGACCACGCGCATCGACTCGAGGGACTCGAGGCCGGCGACGGCCGACTGCCGCAGGACGACCGAGTCCATCGACCTCATCGAGTCGACCGAGCGCAGGCTCTCGGCGGAGCGCATGCCGCCGCAGCTGTGCTCGAGGGGCCGCATGGGCGAGGGATCGGTGGACCTGCACTGCCGGTCCCAGCAGCGCGGACCGCCCATCGCGTGGGCCTGGGCCGCCAAGGGCCAGCCGCCCCCGTAGGCGTCCATCGGGCTCACTTGCGGCCGGGGACGGCGAGGACGTGGGCCCTGTCTGGTGCCATGCTCCGCTCTCGCCCGCTCTCCGCTCCGTGCTCCCGTTCCTGCGCCTCCTCCGCAGCTGCCCTCTTGGCGCCCAGCGCGCTCCGCGAGGCTTCTTCTCTCGCTGACGGCCCCCACTTCTTGCTACATCCTCGTGCGCGCCACGGCGAACGGGCCTACGGAGATCTGACGAAGACGGATGCCTCTGTCGATGTGCAGCACGGTGGAAGAAGAAGATGATGAAGGAGACGGAGCAGCCGACGACGTCGACGAATTTACAAACTCACGCGCGTTTTGCCCGTGTCGAATCGATAACTCGCGGCTTTTCGAACGCGTAAAGTGAAAGGGCGATGAGGGGGAAAGACAAGCTCGAGTTAGGGGTGTGGAACGAGACGGTGGCCGCACTAATTAACCTTCGCGTCACGTACTCTGAACGTCGGGGCGGGAAAAACAAACACGCGACGACGGTAAGACGGCGACGGAAGTGACGATAACGACGACTGCTGCGGCGCAGTGGCGAATCGAGGACGACGCATCGCGGTGCCGCGCTCCCCAGCACTGAGGCTTGCGGCCTCGACTGTCGCGCACTCGCTTCCACGCAAACCAGCGCGCGCGCGATAGACCAACGAAGCGCGACCCCTACCACCATCTATGGCCCCCCCTCCCTCCCCCCAACGCGTGCGCGCCAGCGCGCTCTATCTGCGTCCCACCCCCGCGCGCGCTCGCGATCCACCTCCACTTTCGCACAGGCGCCACACGCTCCTTCATCCCTGCGGACCGCAACGCACCACTACTATCACGGCGGTGGTAGCAGTAGCAGCAGCAACGCCACCGCCACCACCAGCGGCGGCAGGCAGTAGCGGCAGCAGCAACACACCGATACCGTCGTGGTCGCCACTGCCACTGTATTCTGCGCATCCACGTATCTACGTCGATTTTTCCCCGCGACAGCGCCGAGGTAGACCCCCCCCCCGTCGCCACCCCCTCGACGTCTCTCTCGATCTGCGCGAACTTTTTTCCCCTGATCTCTCTCGCTCTCTCTCTCTTTTTTCCTCGTCACTCGGAGAGATTTGGCAGTTATTTCGTTAAGCTCGATGACAGAGCAGCACAGAACCGCGTGCGTCACTTTTTTGTTCTCGACACGGAACCAGCATGCACGGAGCACTGCCGTCGCCGGTACACGCGTGCGGATTGTGGCGCAGCGCGGTAAAATTAATTTTTCCACGTGTATCTTGGGGAAAAAATAGAAGAGCACGAAAGCGAGAGAGGAAGGGAGAGAGAGATCGTCGTGTGTGCGTGGTATAGGTGACGAAGAGGCAGGCGCGCGCGCACACGTAATACGGCCGCGTGACGTCCGTCGATGAATAAGGGAAGTCGAGCGCAAGGACAAGCGTGGGATATGCATGCCGTCCGCAGTGGATTACCGGGTGAATGAAAAATGAAGCATCGATTTTTCACGAGTGTAAAGTCCAGCGAGAGAGAGAGTGAGAGATTGCGAAAGAGAAGGTGTGCGCAGGTCCCGCTTTCGCACAAGCATTTTGCGCAAAATCCAGCGCGTATATAGGTACATGTGTGTTGTCCTACCACGCGCACGCGCACGTGTATGTGTGTACGTGATTGTGATATATATACACACGCGAACGTGCGCGAAGTATCACCTGGCGCTCGAAATTTCGATCATCCAGCAGGGAGCATGTCTGCTGACTTAACAAAGTCGCCTTAGAAACGTTTACCGGAGATTTCCACATGCACTTTCTCTTCTTTTTGCTCGATCTTTTGCTCTCCGACTCCCTCGCACTCACTCTCTGTCTCATTCACCGCGAAGAAAAACGAATGCGCGAGTTATTTCCCGCGGCAGCACACACGTGTGTCAGCACCAATGAGCGTGGCAGGATGTAGTTAGATCAATACGTCTGCTAGTTCTCGCGCGTTCATAAAAAAATGCTCCATTCCATTCTTCCTTTCTCGTTTGCGGATTTTCGATGGCAAAACATTAGAGAGTGTGTGTGTGTGTGTGTGTGTGTGTGTGTGTGTGTGTGTGTGTGTGTGTATCACGTTATGAAACTCGAATTTCAGCTGCAAACTGACAGCGGTTATAATTCCATTTATTACGATTAATTTTTGCTCTCGCTTCCAGTTTTTTATCTCGGGAATACTGTGTTCTCTTTCTATCTTCTTTCCGCTCCTTTTTTCTACGCTGGTGTGCGAGAAACTTTCCTGCAGTCGCGGGCCGTTAACTCTTTGAGCGTCCGGGCACTAGCTGCAGTCACCGCCATCCCATATTCCGATCGGAGGATCATCCCCGTGTCTTCCATTTCACGCGCAAGAGGATAGCTGTATCTTAATGCTGGTTGACATGGGCGTCGGAAAATAAGGAGCGACACTTGCGGGCTGCGCCATCATCCCGCTGTGTCGAGGGCGAAATCCTCGGGTTGCAGAGAGCCAAACCGATTTCACAACCTGGCCATCAAAAAACGTCGACGACGGTGGTTATCTTTTCATCCTGCCGCGGATTTTTCGCTCATTCATCCTCATTTTTTATCCCACAGAGGATCTAAATGTCGGGCGTCAAAGGTAAACACTCGCGCATCATCGCACCGCCCCCTCCCGCCTTTTTTCTATTAAGAAAAGGCTGAGCGTATAGAGACGTCAAGTGCTTTTTTTATTAAAAGAAAATCGCAGAGGGGATGTTGTAACCGCGCTAAATGTGTCTTCGCTAAAAGGATGTTTGAAACGAGGAAGATGCAGGGGGGGAAAAAGAGAAACGTACAGCTGAGTTACCGAAAAAGCCCATTTGCTTTTCAGATATACGTTGCAAGTTCTTTAGTTCTCGAAAGGAAGTACATTTTTCATGCTGTAATTTCTTTTTCACTCGCGCAAAGTAAAAATGCGTATGCGAGTCTACAAAAGATAAATCTGTTGGCAATATTTCAATGAAGACGCATTAATGGTATTTTTATTATAAAACAACTGCTACGATGAAAGACGAAACAAAAGTAATGAAATCAAGAATCGCGAAGGCTCTCCAGTGATTAGTTATTTTTGAATTTTATTTTTGAAAAAGTTTTGTAACGGTGAATTTTTTTCAAGTCCAAGATTTTGATGAACTTTGGCTGGGTGTGTATCTGTGGGTGTGTGCGCGTTCGTGCGTGCGTGCATGCTGGACAACTGAAAAATGGGGCCTGTACTTGGACAGAAGTAAAAAAGTACTACAATTAATGAATTCGTTAAAGATATTAATTTATTAATATGATTTGTGAAGTTAATAATATTATCAAGAGGTTATGTGGGACAGCCCAACTCTCGTACAACTTTACATGCCCTTATTGTCCCGGTTTTGAGTCCAGAGTAATGTCCCGCTATTCCTCCCAACTCGGCATAGTGTGTCCAGCAATAGCATTCGTGTACATATTTTTCAAATTTGCTGTTCCTTTCATTAAAAAATGATAACGGAAACGTGAAGCCGAAATATAACGAAATAAAACATTTGCAATTTTTCAAATCCATTTAAAAGGATCGGTGACGTTAGCTTTTCGCCCAAGGTCTTAGCTGATTGGTCCAAATAAAACCCATAAAGTTTGGAATTATGAAATATTTAGACTAAAAATATAAGTCATAAATAGTATTAATGATTTGAAATTTGGTTTTGTGTAACAAAACAGTATTAAAATTTTATCTGCAGTTAACAATAAAGGATTATGAATATTGTTCTGATTACAGTTAAATTTCTAACCTAGCTCCAAATTTTTATATTGTAGGAATAAACTAAAATAAATACAATACAAGTTTCAATAAAAAATATTGGATAAATTTGCGTATGCTAAAAAGTAAAATAAATTTTAAATTCATAATATTTCAATATTAATTGTATAATTCAAGATAGCATTTTAATTCACTTGCTAGTTTAATATAAAAAGGCATGCAAATAAATGTGTCTTTGTATAAACTTGTAAGATATGTTCTAAATCAATCATTGGATTTGAAGGTTTTGAAAATATTTGCTTCTGAGCTTCAAAAACATCATGTGGTTGTTGTACACCATACTAAACAAGTGATTCGGTATCGGGTACTTTGAAATTTAATAATTTAATTTTAGAGTCAATCAAATAATATTAACTATAGGTTTTGAAATGAAGTTAAAATCACGCTGAAAAAAAAAATTGGCACTTCCGTTACTTTTACGAGTACGTTAGATATGCCAACTGTAGGACAGAGTCACCTCCTTGGTTGTGTTAATGTACGTAGGTAGTATGTTGTGGCAGATAGCGAGCGCGCTTGTCCCTTTTCGGGGGACCTCTTCTGCCCCTGAAAACGGACGGGAAAGCTCCCAGACTGGCACTACAGATGCACATAATCTGGGTGTCCTCGCTATACGTCCATAAACTTATCTTTAGTGCCAACTTTATTTCAGAATCAACGCACGATTAACTTTTGATCCATAAAAATGATCCTAAATGACATATTAATAATGATTCAGAAACTATTCAATATAAATATTAGTTTTACAGGTTACGACCATTGTTACTATTTATATTGTAAAGCGCGTAAGCAACAGACAGAGTAATGCACTATAAGATTATATCTCTCTCAGATTATGGAACAATCAATCAATAAAGATTCTATGAGTTCGATAACGTACAGTCATTGCAGTTATTGGATTATTGATATAGAGACAAATGTGATCAGGACGTTCACTCATATAGTTCTCATAAATGGAAAATAAAATTTCAAATATATTTTTTACGATATTTTTTGCTACAAGTAATGCATGAATTAATTCTGTAAAATATTCTTTCTTTCGAAAAATAGCTCGGAAGTTAAATCACTACAGTGTAGTAATTTTCACAAAGATAAGTTTAATCTATACGAAAACAATCAAAGTTCGGTTATGAAAATGCAAACTTCTCTTTTACCAACAATTTCAGATAATTTTCTAGTAAATTTAAAAACTTTTATTACGAAAGAAGAGGAAAGTTTATTATACAGGAAATATTTCAAATCTGTTTGTAAACTCATTAAAATTTAAGTTTCCACACGCCCTGCGTGAAAATCGGACTTTCCCTCCGTCGTTTTGAAAAATATTGTTCGATACGCGTGCAAGAGATGATTGCCTAAAAGTACTATACACGCTCTCTGTATGCTTAAGCACACCATCAACGTGTTTCCTAGAATCTTATCTAGAATACATCTAAAAGATAATTCCAATGGCTGGATATTTCCGCTTTTCTATTCTTTTTTGTACAATTGCTATCTGATAGGTGCTATGCACCTCATTTGAGTAATACCCACGCGACATCTGTACTGATAGCGCTCACAGATTATTATATGCAACCTTAATTTTCTTTTCAAAAGTACACATATTCAGCGCTGAAAATACTTCAAATATTTCAATTTGGACATTGTATTATAAAATTAAAATACTTTTAAGCTGTTATGATTTACAGCGATCCTTTGTCTGCCAAAGCGAAAGAAACGAGAAAAAAACGTTATCAATCTGTCACGCAGAACGAATGCGATATATTATTCAAATAATTACCATTGAACCTTTCGTTATCTATCAACAACTGCAGTAGAGGGAAAATCGAACAGAGCGCCGGATAAGATAAACGCGGCAATGAAACGATGCAAAGTCACACGAAATTCATTGCTCGGTGATAAGTAATTACCAAAAAAGGTAATATCCGATAAATGTTTCAGGAGCCCAGATTAGCCAAAATTTTCTTCCCAAGTACTTCCGCACGGTTCCCCGCATTGGCGATGCTCGGAGAGTATAGGCATCAAAAGACGAGGGTAGCTGAGCCTCTCTAGTAGAAATCAATAACGTTTCCAAACTCTGCGCGAGCCCCTGGCATCTCCGGGCCGCATTTGTCTCGATAAATCTTCGGGGCTATAGAGCCAAGCTCCCACACACGACCTGGCTCGATATACTATATACCACACACACACACGCGATATAATCAGTTTTGCAATAAGATAAGTCCCTCTCGGATCCGTTATTAATAGCGGCCTATATTTAACATTAACCCGCGGCGTAATTTCATTTATTCGCGCGGCAGTGGCTTAATCGAGAAACGCAATTTTTTTCGGGTCATACTCGCGCGGCGACGGCCACGGTCGGCAAAGTAGATCATCCATTAGCCACGAGGGAGGGGGGTGATATTGCAAGCGCGCGCTTCAGCTTCCATTGGGACGCCGCGGCGCGCGTGTTGCGATTGCTTGTCGCCCGAGTTAATAAGCACGCCGAGGATTCGTGTGGGGAAGGGAAGGCCGCGAAGGCGGCCGTTAATTAGAAAGTGCCTACTAATGCCGCTGATGCTCTATACCTTCCCTACTGCATAAGCTAATCTATGCGAGAAGCATTTGAGAATCAATTTACTCTAGAGTGTGCTAGAAGAAAAAGAAGACGAAGAAGAAGAAGAAGAAGTTCCGTATGCGGCTATGCTCGCTGGCACTTTGGATTTGCGGCATAGTCTGAATCCGCTGCCCAGGGCGATAATGCGCTTGAAGCTAGAATAACCGCCTGGCCGAGGAGATCGCGCGAGTGGTTGGGCAGTGAGATGGGAAAACTTTCGTAAAGCTTCCACTTAGCGCCGCAAAGTGCTACTCAGTGTCGAACTTGATTCTTCCGAGCTTGCACTTTTTTCCTTTTCTTTTTTAGGAAATCACTGTCGCTGTATAGGATAGCGGTATCCGATCAAGCGTGCGAGAAATTGTTAAAATATGTCTGGACAGGCCGGTCTCAGATTCGTAACAAGATTTATGCGGTAGTAGATGACAACAACATTCTAGGGGTTGTACTGCATATGCGTTAAGCGGGAAAGTACCGCATGTACGTTAAGCGAGAACGTGACGCATTTCATCGTTGTTCTCTTTTTTCTCAAGGATAAATTAATATTAATTTTAGCATCATAGGAAAATCCTATTTTTTAATATGCGCAACTACTACATGAAATTTCAAAATTGCTTATGAAATTCTAATGAAAACGCAAGTTTTATTGGAGGATTCAGTCGCGGAAAATTGGCTCAAAGGAAAAGTAATAAATATTTAATTGCATATGTCCGATGAGCTACGTACCTAGACACTTTTATTAAAAATTAATTAAATATATGCGTTTCGTTAATGTTTCGGAGTCGATTTGACATTCTACTTGAGATTATTGTACTTGAGATTATTGTAACGCATTCCAAGTATACAATTAATTATGTTTGTTTTCTCGTTTATTGAAGTGTTGAAGTTTCAATAGCTGGAATTCACATTCTGCGGTAATTGAGGTAATAAAGTTTCCAGAAATTCATTTAACAATAGATGATAATTAACCTGATTTCTTCTATTCATGTCGAAAACTGAATTATGTCTAAATATTAACAACAGGAAAAATTTTAATTTTATATTTTAAAAAAGTGTTTGATTTTTTATAATAAACTCTGCCATAAGTGTTGTTACAGAAATACGATGCATCAAAGTTATAACCAATCAGCCATTAAACAGAAATTAAAATCCATTAAGTATTAATGAAAATATTGGTAAATATGAAACAAAGTATATAAAAGTGCAACTTAATTGGAAAATAGAAAATTTTTAAATGTTTATATCACATTGGAAGTTTTCCGCGATTTTTCATCGACTACTTTCATGTTTATAAACGGCAGGTCATCTCTAATATAATATTCAATATCTATTTGAAGCTTTGCTGCACATAGATTAGTCAATACTCCATAAAATTTGGTATGATGCTTGATCGATTTTTTGAAATTTGTAAAGGAGTCTATTGCATAAAACATCTGCTTATTACAAAATTTTATTTTTTCTTTGTTATTTTGGAATTTCCAATTTTGTATGGAATTTGAATTAAACTGAAGCTCTATAGCAATAATGATAACTTACGATGATTTTCCAGTATACCAGAAATACTAAAACGATAATGTATTTTTTTCATTTCTTATTCTACAGATATAAGTCTTTGTTGCTTTCATAAGACAGAATCACAAAGTAAATATGCAAATTAACCGTTTATAGTATAGAACATTCAACATCCTCCAGGGAGATTTTAAGAGACTGATGTTACGGTTTTATCAGCATCTCGCACTTAATAAAAAAGGACTATATTACATTATCATGGAAAAGAAAAGTAATTAAAAATACACGTCTTATTATTATTATTATACACTTGGCTAAAAGTAAACTATATTTACTGCACTTAAAGGGACAGCTCGAGTTAAAACGTCGACAAAATTGAATTTTTTTTTTCATATTCTGTAGCAAATTTTTCCATTTTTGCAAAAATTTTTTTTTTTTTTTTTTTTGAAAGTATAAACAGTTTCATAAAGTAGTAGAAAGTATTTTTTCACAAAAGCACAGTTTTATGAATAAAACGGACGGAATTATTTTAAATATTTTAAAAGGGTATTGTTTTGTACACCGAAAAAAAACGCCAAATCAGCCGGGGGAGCCAGACAGTTTTAGCCTGGGTCACACCGCACTATGCGATTCAGCTATGACAGAACTGAAATTTTTATGACATCTTCTTGAAGGCCTCCCGCAACTTATAGAACTTCACCTCTGAATCTCGAGATATTATTTTCAATGAGAAAAGTTGTGTTATGAATTTTCGATTGATCGAATTTTAACTATTAATTATTAAAATTTAATAGTTAAAGAAGGTTTCTGCAAAGTTTTCTCTCTGTAGATGTCAAGAATACTAAGTAATAACATTTTTTATAACTGCTAATAATCGGGCGGCGCTCGCAGTCTAATAGGGGCCGTCTGCTGTACCGTCTACCGCGTCCATCTGTTAACAAACTTGAAGATTTTTCAGCACCCTCGACACCTAGAGTGCTAAAACTTTGCAGAAACCTTCTTTAACTATTAAATTTTAATACTTAATAGTTAAAATTCGATAAATCAAAAATTCATAACACAACTTTTCTCGTTGAAAATAATATCTCGAGATTCAGAGGTTATGTCATTTTTAAACAATTTTTCTTCGTTTTTGTACATGCTTAAAGACTTTCTATTAGTTCTATAAAAATTTCAAAACGAAAGAATCAATTGGAAGGAAATGATATCGAGTTAAATGAAACAACGCAGTTTTCTCATAGCTGAATCGCATTTGCGGCGCGACCCAGGCTAATGAATACGATTTTTCTTCTTCGAGAAATATTAAAATAAAATTTTCCGTCCTTACATCTCACAGAAGAAAAAATCGTATACCTGCAGATGATTTAAAATTTTATTTTGGTATTTCTCGACGAAGAAAAGTCATATTCATATGATTCAAACTGGATTATGTAGGTCATGACTGGTATAGTGGTATTGTATAGCACCACTGGCCAATTATTAAAAAAATTTGCTGAACTTACAATGAAGATATATCAAGATAGGGTGTCTTCATCAGTGAATGAACGAATAAGAAAATTTCAATTTTTGTTATTTAGTTAAGAGAATTAAAAATGGATTAAAAGCAAAAATCTTTTTTAATTAGTATTTTAAAATCTTCAAACTTTACGTCAGTGACAAAATTTTGGATAAAGAATAAAAGTAGAAATTTTGTTTAAAAGAAATTTGTAAATATCTCCTAAAAACTAGTAAATGAACACGCGATCTTAGTATCTAAATACGTTTCGCCAGTGAATGAATACTTCGCCAGTGAATAACCACTCAATAGCGGCGATTTTCTGATTTTATTCTTAACAAGATAATCTCTTTTATGCAGAATCTTTATGTAAAATGAAATAAAGATTTTAAAAGATTCGAAAATGATCGCCATGATAGATAAACAATACATAGAAAGCTTGATATTTTCATATATTTAAAGAAAATGTTCGTTAACTGGTGACTGTTCGGATATTGGTAAAGTCACCCTATATCAAGATTTTTAAATTTAGAGTTTTTCAAAATCCTTTACTAATAAAACAAAATTGAGATCATATCTTTCTTTTTTTGTGGAGCTGTGTAATTTTTCAGAAACATATGAGGGTTCACAACGTCGCGCGTGCGCGCTACAAACAAGGCACGACATAAACGTCATAAACTGCAATACTGCAATGCTGTATTTTAAAACGACTCGCTGCAGGCAATATAATTTTAATGGAAATATCTTTAATCAATATTCAAAATAATTGTTATCGATTGTTTCCCAAGTTATTTTGAAAATATAGGTAATAAACGAATTAATTTTACAATTTGTCAGTATAATCGCACATAAGTAGAGGATTCTGATCATAACGCGGCAAAATTATTTTAATCGTTGAAAATTAATATCATAACATTATTATTTAATGTTATCTATTCATTATCTTACCATTAGTTGGGAAATAGATTAGAACATAAAAGTCTTTTCTTCAGTTTTCGACATTCAGCAGTGATTTAAAACATTTTTAGTGACAGATACGTTAACCAAAATAATAATAAAATTAAGTCACCCAATGGGGCCCTCGACTTTAAGGTTTATAAAATTATGATTATAAAGGAGGATTGTAACAGCTACCTTATTTAAATATAAGAGTGCAGTCTATGAAACTTGTTCTATTATTAAAAATAAATGAAAACATAAAATTTAAACAAAAAGTTTATCAAGTTACCACATGGGAAAGTTGCTCAAATGATTAATTAAAGCAAGAATGCCTACGCGTATCTAGATATAAATACCTGTAAAGTACCTATAAAATGTGTCAATAAAGGATCTATAAAAACTTAAGCATATAAACAAAAATTGATATATACGTACATAAAAAAATGTAAAGAAAAAATAATATCTTTAAAATTAAACTACTTATTTTTATTACACTAGTTAAATCCATGCGCGTTGCGCGCGCTATATATTCTTTTTTTATTAAATATGCTAAGAATAATTTATTCCTTATAAGCCGGAAATCTTTTTCTTTTAATTTTAATGCATCTTTAATAATTGATGTAGTATTGTAGTACATTTACCCTTAATGTATACTAAATTTTAAGGTTAACAACTATAAGCTTAATGGAATATTTTTTTTCATGAATTATTACATAAAAATAAAAATTTGAACATAATATTGACATAACTTATTTTAAAGAATCTCTTTTTCTCTCCATTCCAATTCTCGAAACCTTCTTTATTGTTAAGATTAAAAATTATCTTATTCTGAATGTTACCGCTCAGTTCAACAACCAATCATATTGCATTTTAAAATGCTTCACTACTTCCGGCCATCACTTTTTTAAGAGAGGATTTTAATGCTAGTTTTTTTTATCTTTTCCTGCATTTTTTCATATTTTTGAATTTAATATTTTGACAAATACTAACCATTACAATTAGTTTTATACATCCCACTTCATCTTTCTGAGTACGATCCATCCATAGGCATCCTCCTTTGTCACTATACTTTGTATTTCAAAGTGGTATAAGCTGTCTCTAGTCAGACATTAATTTCCAATCGATTTTATTATAACCTACCTATTTTACTAAATATTGTCGTACATAATTTTTTTTTTTATAACTTTATTTTCCAATTCTCCTCTACAATTATCAGCAATTTTACAGAAATTATCAAACAACTGGGTACTGTTACGTATATGAGAAATAAATAAAATGAAGTGAAAAAATAAGCGACGAGCGGGACGCGAACCCGCGATCTCGAGAATTCTAATCCCGCGCTCTACCACTGAGCTAACGTCGCGATGCTACGACGAGTGCATCGCGAGCTAGTTATTTTATGCTTATTTTTATTATTATTTATTTTATTTTATTTTAGTTATTTTTTTAGTTAGTTTATGCTGACTGAGTGGTACTCGGCTTCGCCTCGGTCTTGCAAATGTCGGGCGGGCATCAGACCATCTGTACAATAGCGAAAGTAGCAGACGCCCAGAAAACCAGCTCTCTACGCCGGGCCGAAAGAAAAAACAGTCGGTAATATCGACCGAGCTACCCAAAGCGGCCGACAGAGGCACTACTATCGAGCGGGCCGAAAGAAAAACTAACACTCAAACACAGCTAGCAGACGACAACGCAATTTTATCAATTATTTAACAATTACAGAACGTACTTTCGGCCGGGGAGTAAGAAAAATAGTATACAATACTTGGACCGGAAATTGGATGCCCTGGCCGTGCGTTATGACGCCCTCGGCTTCGCCTCGGGCGTCATACCACGCACGGCCCGGAAATCCAATTTCCGGCCCACGTATCGTAATATACTATTTCGTGGGGCACATCTATCAGACAAGATTTTTTTTGGTTCTCTGAACCATTCTGAATAAAAAAAAACACGTGAACATCGTGAATTTGGTGGTAAGCTTTTTGACAACAGAAAATTAACTTTAAAAAAATGCCTTAACCCCCCCCCCCCCTAAACATAAATCATTTTGCCAGAAAGAGTCGCATGTGTACATTTAAAAAAAAAAATGAAACTAGAAATTACGAGCTTTCATTTGCATTTTACCGGACATGAGAGTAAAATACACTATTTTTTTGTAAATACATTGGAAAATGGCAAAAACCCGCTCCTTTGCATTTTCACAGTATTAAGTATTTTATCTTCATCATTGAACTCGTGTAACTGTTGAAGGAATCAACATTTTTTCATCCAGTAAAAAACAAATGAAAGCTTGCATTCTCTAGTTTTATTTTCTTTATGTAAAATGTATTTGCGACTCTCCCTGGCAAAATGATTTATATATGAAGGAGGTCATTTTAAAGCATTTTTTTGGAAATAAAGTTATTGCCCGCAAAAAAGCTTGCTAGCCAATTGACCGTGTTTCCGATTTTTTGTGCATTCAAACTGGTCCAGAGAACTAAATTATCTGGTGTGGTAGATGTGCCCCTCGAACAAAAATTTTTTTTTTTATACTCGCAGTTGCTTGATGATTTCTGTAGAATTGCTCATAATATTATCATATATTATATATGTGTACTTGGTATTTATCAAGTGAGTATTTCGATCAAAACGGATCAACGTATGGTTACCAATTCAATAAGTTTACTGAAATTACCGTAGTAAACAATTGCTGTATTACATGTAATTAATATAATACCAACTCTAAAACAAAGATGATTGAATAAATAGTTACATTAAAATTCATAAATAGCTGCCATTAAAATTCATCAACAGATTACTGTAACATCTCACATTGATGCTCTCTGAATGTACGTTTGATCGATCACAGCTATTTCTACTTGGCAGTATATAGTTTTAATCGTCTTCCAACTAAACGCAGAGAAGAATTTTTTGAAGTCAAACCACGCGTTTGTAGCACGCGTTCTGCAAAAGGGGAAAACTTTAACTAAAACTAATTATTATTATTTAAATGTACAGCCAGAATCCCTTGTAAATGGTAAGTAAACTCTTTGATTTACAACAATCGATTTACACGCACCATTGCAAAATTTCATTTCCTCACCCCTCCAAAATAGGTAAATTTATGAAGTAAAAAAAGATTTTATTGCCGCGAAGTTATTAGGGGGATCGGGACATAAGACGGGTTCGGCTTCGGATATCTAATATATAAGCTTGCGGTATTTTTCGTAAAGAAGAAATCGTGGGGTGAAGACCCCCGCAGACAGCACCCCTCCGATACCCGGCTACCATTACTTTCTTCCCTTCGATAAAACATAAAATTATACTTTGATTTATGCTCCAAGATAATGACTGGCAGTGCCCCTATCCATTTTCACCTCTTTTTAATACTTTACAAAAATAATAAAATCTCATATAGTACGCAGCTTGACGAGAATATTCACAGTGGACTGACGTAAAACTTGGCTTGATGTCATTATTTATTGGCCAACAACAAACTATTCAACGTGGCAGAATATACGTGTACACATGCACAACCATTTTGCGGCATGATCAGTATAGACATGTCGGTAACTCTCCGTAAGTTAATCTCCAGTAGACACAGTGCACGTTTAGTCAGACACGGAGATATTCTACTACTGAAAGAATCCGCTATAAAACAAAATCTCTGTAAGAACAAGCATCAACTGAATATGAACACGAAGCAGCGAGGTGAGAGCAGGCAAAGATATACGAAAGTGAGTGATTCGAATGCTTGTGAATTACCTTTCTGCGGTACTCGCGCATCTGGGCGAGGTAGTACTTGTACACGTGGTGGGGCATCGAGCGCCTGGTCTCCTCGCCGATCCAGCGATCGGGCCGCGGCGGTGGCTTGCTGGGAGTCGCCGCGCGCTGCGAGCCGGGCGAGCGCTGTCCGGCGGAGCGCGCGCCCGGTGACGTGCCCCGCCTCGAGCCGCTGGGCGAGCGGCTCAGCGAGAAGCTGCCCCGCGCCGCGGCGCCCGGCAGCGGGTGCGTGTAATAGTGGGGGTGCCGGCCTCCCCCCGCCTGCGCGGCCGCCTGGCCGAAGGCGGCGATCGAGTCCTGGTGCCAGTCCAGCCGCGAGAGTCGGCTGCAGGAGGCCGCGGTGTCGGCGGCCCCGTGGGCGAAGGTGCGCAGCGCGCAGAGCTGCTGCACCGCCAGCACCGGGCGCAGGCAGACCCGGCAGGGCGGGTAGCCCGCCGGCGGTTGGTGATAGTGGCCGAAGCCGGCCGGCGGGTAGGACTGGACGAGGCCGGTCGGCGGGTAGGACTGGACGAGGGGCGCGGGCCACGGGACCCGCGGCTGCCAGACCTGCTGCTGCGCGGCGTGCTGGCAGCATCCCGGCGACCTGGGGGCAGCCGCAGCGATGGGGAACGCCGCCGACGGCTGGCCCGCCCCGGGGTTCATGGCCGCGCTCACATCGCGTCAGTCGCGCGCCGCGGCGCTCGCGAGAGCAGTGGTCCGGCGATTCCTACCGCCGCTGCAGCGGGTGCGCCGCCGGGCCAGCACGCGGCGCCCGCCTGCATCTCCGCGCGGCGAGTGTGTGTGTGGGCGCGCGGTGGCGGCTGCTGCTGGTCGCCTTTCGGATGGCTGGCGGCCCGGAGTGCGAGGCGCGCTGCACGCTGAGGCGGCGGATTTTCGATTCTCGCGCGCGCCTTTGAGGGACTGCGGTGACGGGGCGGGAGCAGCTCGCGCGTCTTTTATCTTTCAGAGGCCCTTGATTGGATATCAAATTTTCACGTCAAAGCTCCATTGCGCACTCCTCCCAGGCGCAGGAGCTCTCCCTCTCTCCCCCTCCCGTCTCTATCTCTTTTACCGCGTCGGCGTTCTCGCTTCGCGGCCTTTTCCTCCGACTCCACCCCACTCTCGCACACCACTTTTGTGCAAACACAGCGAAAACTCGCAGTCACGTAGGGCAATTTGCTCCCGCAGGAATGTTTGCAGGACTGGGAGCATTAGCGGACGACGGTAGTTCGCAAGATAGTCTGGCGGTCGGCAGTTGAATGTCGATTTTAGGCTGCAGAGGTAGTCGCATGTGTGTGTGTCTGACTCCCCTCCTCTCTCTCTCTTTTCCTACATTCCGCGCGCAGTCACATAGCGACGGGGAAAATCTAGTTTCTGCGGGCGAGTCGACGCCTACACGTCTATATATACAAGCCTGTCGCTGCCAGTTAATACGGGCCCAACGGCAAGTGAATTTCTCAGACGAAGGAACTTAACTAGTCGAGAGCGACGTCGCGCCACTAGCGGTCGCAGTTAAACTTTGTTCGCACGACGATCAGAGGCGAACGCTACTGCTGCAGCTCCTCTATATTCTCCGCGCGCAGTGGCATCTTAAACTTTTCCCGTAAACTCGCTTCTTCTGCCTAACTCTCCCCTCCCTCTCTCTCTCTCTCTCTCTCTCCCTTCCTCTCTATCTCACTCTCTCTCTCTCTCTCTCGTTGCTTATAAATATCGAATTAGATAGTGCGTAATTGAATAGAGTATTTGCCAAGGAGGGAGTAATAAATTAGAGGACGAGTTAGAGCCGAGGCACGACTTTCAAAGCTGAAAATTTAATTAACTATGGGGATGAAATCCATCAAAATTAATTTCTACGAGGTACGCGGTTAACTTTCTTTCCCTGCACGCTGAAACAATAGCTGACACGTGTCAAATGCAGGATTGAACTTTGTTCATTCATTGAGGAATAGAGGAGCATACGCACATTTTTCCCCGCACTTTTCAACGTTAAAATCCATTTTACCTTCCATCCCAAAACTTTATCCGCCACCTGCTTCCGACTCGTACTGGCTCGTGATTTTAGCCGTTCGTTTCAAACATTTTCCAAAAAGGCCCCTATTAATATTCATAGTAACATCGAGAAAATTCACTTCAAAGAATCGAGTGCAGACGAATCACGTATTTCAAATGTATACCGTAGTCGCTGTACAGCTCATTGCAAAGACATTTCAAGCGGAGAGGAGACAAAAAGTGCAAAGCCAATTTCACGGATGATTCAATGCTTTTCAGCGACGGTGGCGTCGGTCGTGCGCGCGCGGGGGGCAGGATCGATTTTTAAAAGTTAAAATCCATTTCGCGAAATACGAGGCTCGCTCTCGTGCCAGCGCTGACAGCTCGGGAAGCCTCTTTGTAAAAGTTTACACGCCCGTCGAGCATACAACGGATTTATGATGGCGATCTCAAAAACTGCAGGCGTGACAAGGCGAGTCCCGCAAAGAAATTTCGCAATTGACTGACGTGTCTGCTCCGCATATAGCCGAGAGGTCTTTATTGCCGCAGCGCTGTTTCGCAGTATACATGTGTAAGCGGTTTTGTCGCTTCGCGGAGACGTGCCAAACCATTAAGTATGTGAGTAACCAGAGAGAGAGAGAGAGAGAGAGAGAGAGAGAGAGAGAGAGAGAGAGAGAGAGAGAGAGAGAGAGAGAGAGAGAGAGAGAGAGAGAGAGAGAGAGAGAGAGAGAGAGAGAGAGAGAGAGAGAGAGAGAGAGAGAGAGAGAGAGAGAGAGAGAGAGAGAGAGAGAGAGAGAGAGAGAGAGAGAGAGAGAGAGAGAGAGAGAGAGAGAGAGAGAGAGAGAGAGAGAGAGAGAGAGAGAGAGAGAGAGAGAGAGAGAGAGTACGAATGAGAAGCCGCGAAAAGAGAGAATGTGCGTGGCGCGGAATATAAAACAGAGAGCGGGCGAGCGCAATAAAATAGATGTGCGGTTCTTCTCAGGCACAAGCGCGCGTGCTCGCGTCAAGTGCAGGCCGCACGGAGCGGCGTATATATACGTGCACAAAAGGTGAGCGAAGCGGAGGCGGTGGTGGCAGCACGTTGCAACCTTAAAATTTCATGGGTATGCCTTTCACGCCCGCGAATCTAGCTAGCTGACGCGATGCGGCCAAGGTTCAGCAAGTCGAAGGAGCGTCGCGGCGGCCTAAAAACTTCACCTTCAAAAGAAGCCCCCGGGAATGGGAATAGAATACGAGGAAGAGGAAGGAGCACTGGCACGTGACGCTGAATAAAGTATTCCAATGAATGTTTGTTCCTTAATGAACGTAGACGCGAGCGCGCGCTCGCGTATACATGTGTGTGTGAGTGCGCGAGTCTAATCTCTAACCGGCGCACGTAACTCAGCGCACCGAATAGAATGTAGCCGCGGTTATGTCAGGTTATACATCCAGCGTGAAAAAAGTTGCCATGGACGATGGATTGGACAAAATGTATGAATCATTTGCGGGCAATACGTTGCCCGCAGATATCTATGTCGTATTATGTCATGTCAAGTTTACAAGGTGGTATTTATAGGTATATTTATGATATTTTCTATAGACAAATATATATTGGCAATGGCCTGCTAATACGCTCATTAATTTTGCCCGTATTATATTGAATTACCGTTAATTAATACATCTATACGTTGGACACAAATATTGGCATTTTTCCCCCCGCATATATAAAAATTTGACGTATGTGTCGCTAATGATATTTTCAGCTACGGATAATTATGGGTAATATATGGCCAATAGTTACCGAAAATATGGCATACTGTAGTTTCAGCACCGTGACATAATATTGATCAAATTTTAGCTTCCAAACTTTATGCATCTATATATGTTTATACTTTATCCAATACATGACCCATAATAACAATTTTTTACTCAAGATATGAACGAATATTTATTTATATTGATGTGGGAATCTGTCGATCTTCCCAAGGCAGCAGGTGTAAGAAATGAAAACCCTTACAACGTGTGTATGCTTTTTTGACGTTTCGGTGAGCAGTGTCACCCTCATCAGAAATAATAGTACATTACGATACGGGTGTGGAAGGTGATTATTTACCGCAGGAGACGTTTTTCGCACGAGCGAAGCAAGTGCGAAAAGTCGAGTGCAGTAAAAATCACCTTACGCACCAGTGTCGTACCGTATTTTATACCACGAGAGCCGAATAATCAGTTATGATTTTGAGGTTACAGTGGTGTAAAGTTAGTTTTCTCACAATGTAATTTTTTGTCGATTTTCTCCCCCACCGCTTGACTGCGGGGAGGAAAATTTCAACAGTTCCTCTTACATTGGTTTCGGAACTCGTTCTTTTAAGCCTTTAATATTTTCTTAGTTTATATAGGAAATGCTAGAGAACGTATTTCCGAAATCAATTTATATATTTAAATATTTTTACTTTAAGAATGTACGTTGAAATTTGTATCTATGAAAGGCAGTGCGAGATATTTAAAATTCGGAGAATGATAGTTAGCGAGATAGGGTGGAATTTTCGAAAAAGTATCAAATTTGAGAAGTGATTTCAAAAAGCATCGTTCGATATACGAAAAGAGTGAAAGACACGTGCAATTCGAGCGTTTCGTGTAGTGAAAAGTTGTCCGTAAAAAAAGTCCGATATAAGGTGAAGTCACTGTTAAATATATGCAAGTAGATGCATGTTGAACACGGTCAGACACATGTTTCCTGAGCACTCAAATCGAATATCCCTTTAACGTTTCCGACAATTGTGAAAGTCGGATTTCATTCTATCACACTTTATGTACTTTCAATGTACGGAATACCGCAAAGCTAGTTTCGAAAAGACTTATTGCTACTTTGATTTGATTTGTCGTATAACTGATGGAAATTTGCTTTCGCAATTTGCTTAACCAAGGGTACTTTTAGCCGATGGTAATGAATATTTTATTGATCATACATTCGGCTTCAACGTTTTAAAATTAATAAATATATGACCCTGATTGGAGATAATTTGATATCATGGATAGAGTGAGTTGGGATATATAGACATAAAGCTGCAGAATTCGTTAGGTATTTTTAATAACATTAAGAATACATCACCGAGGAAAAGTTACCTTGATAATTAATAGATTAACGGAAATGCAATGTTAACTAATCAAATATGATACATCATATTTTACCACAACTATGTACTGTAATTGAAAAGCTCCGGGCAGCAGTCAGCTCATATTTCGAGTTGGCCCCTAGGTAAGCAGTATAAACAGCAAATTCAGGGGCAATCTAAAAATGTCAGCTGACTATTTATTGCCCTGAGCTCTCAATTAATGAATAATTCCCCCATCCATTATCTAAAGCTACCGAGAAATATTCTTCACGCACGCACACACACACACACACACACACACACACACACACCCAACACAAAACTAATTTTGATATACGTATACACCCGTTCGCGTAGCTCCCCAACCAAAGCTAACCCAGTGATCCAATTTCTGTACGCCCGCGCGTGCTTTGAAAAACCACCAAAGCAGCGACCCAGCGCCCTCTGCCATAAATTAATCGGGCACCCATGTCTCTCAGCGGGCGTGCTCAACCTGGCATTTTTATGTGACAGCGCGACGGGGGAAAAATACAACGCGACAAACAAACCCCAGCGCGTCGGCGCGCCGTGAAATTTTTATACACGCTCGCGAACACGCAGAGACGTGAATCCAATCGCTAAATTGCACCGCGAAACAAAAGTCCCGCCGTTTGTTATAGGCTTATCAGAAGGGAGGGCGCGCTCACGCGATTCTAAGTAAAATATTTTCTGTTTACGCAAGGTCTTGGCTCCGCGGCAAGACTCATCTGGGCACCAAGCCACCTCTCCTACCCCCAACCTTCCGGCGTACCAATCTGCGTGTAACATTTCGAACAGACCGCACGACTCGTCGTCGTCCCGCCCCTGCTCCGAGTGTACAAGTGTATGTGTATGCAGATGGGAGGCTGTGTGTATATATACGTATACTGTTTATACTATACATACACGTGTGGACCGTCCCCGAAGCGAATTCTCTTTTTCCCGTGCACTCGCCCGTGACTAAACGCACTCCCCATCACCCTGCGTGCTTTCCATTTTCTATTCCGACGTTGTGACGAACGCGATGGATTTCCTCTCTGTCTCTATCTCTCTCTCGGTCTCTCCCTGTCTTTCTCTATCTCTCTCTTTCTCTGTCTTCCTCTTGCATGAGCGCAAAAAGCTACAGACGCGCGCGCATACGTCTTGCGCGAAGATTGGCAGCGTATCAAAAACGGCTACGCGTTTTTCCGACGTCTCTCTCTCTCTCTCTCTCTCTCTCTTTTTCTCGCTCGCGCTCTCTCTCTCCCTCCCTCTCCCTCCCTCTCTCTCGTTCCGGCTCGTCGTTCTTTCCCCTTCACTCCTGTATTTACATATTCCACTCGGCCAAGATGCTCTGACTCTCTTTCTCCCTGGAAATTGAGTTTCGTCAAATTATCGAATGATTGGTCGTAATGACGAGCCGTTTCCTACACCTGTGCTCGAGTAGTAAAACTCGCCTTAGCCGCAGTCGGTAAATGTGCTGCGGAGCGACTTTTAAATTCCGATTCGTCAATGAAATTTTTTCCAAGTATTCGCGGAAGTGTACCGTCAACGCTGCAGCGACGCCGTGAGTTCGCCATGCAAGCACTTCTCAAAATAACACCTTTGTCATTTTCTCGTGAATTGCTTTTAATCTTGGACGCGAGCGCGCGACGGGAATTGCGAAGGGTGCAAAAAAATCCTTACTATAATGGAAATACGCTTCAGAGCGTTCGATAATTAGTTAGACTGCATGTGAGAGTTACGCGAACGGGAGCAAAAAAAGAAAGGTGTGGCGTCGCCGGGACATTGGACTGAGGCAATTAGCGGCACGTATTTCCGCGAGGAGCGTTAATCAATAAATTGCTCGCGGCGTAAATCGAAGGCAGAGAGAAGAGAGAAGGAGAGGGGGGGAGAGCAAATTTTTTACATATATTACGCGACCTACAACCTGAGCGGCTAATGACTTTAGACTCTTGTACGTGGCATGTGGCGACCGCCCTCGCGTCTTCGCGGTTGGCGATTAGCGCTGGTACATTTATTCTCTCGGATAAAACATATATCATGAGGTAACTTGAAATAAATCGGCCATAGATTTAATTCGTCCCACACACACATTTCCTCGGGCCCACTTTATGAGAAAGCCTAATTAGACATATAAGTATTTTTAAAAAAATGAAAAATATAGCTTATAAATTATTACAACATTGTCCGAATTATTTTTACTGAGGAAAGAATTAATCCGAGAAGTGGCTGTATTAGCTATACACCTACTAAGGGAAATGTGAGCGAGTCTTTATTTAAACTAATTTCGTTTTCAAAGTGGCCGGAATTTTTTTTCTGTACATTTTTGTCGATTTTGCCTTGGAAAAAATAAATAAAAAAATTTCTTTCGATTAAATTGACCGAATTAACTAAATATGATAGAACATAGTCAAATAGGATACTTTTTGATACTAGTGCAAGAGAGACAATTCCGGGAAGAGCGGTTGCCCGAGCGAAACGAGGGTGACAATTGCACGAGTCGAGAATTATCTCTCGCACGCACATCGAACAATATTTTTCAAAACGACGGGCGGAAAGTCCCAAGTGGGTACTTTGCGCGCATAGTGTGAAAAACGTTCATTTTACAATTTTACATGGTGTGAAATCAATATAACTCCAAGAGCGTCCTTAATGTTCCTCTTCGTAAAAGATGTACTATAATTTGTCTCTTCAACAGTTTTCTTATAATCATTCTTGCAGAAGCATACAAAATATTTTCCGCTTAAGGTGGCCGAATTACCGCGAGGTACCTTATTAGAGAAAACTGCAGAAGATGGAATCAGATGAGAAGAATGTCCTCTCTTTTGTATCGAGTCTAAGTTCCAGCTGAGCGCACTTGGATTATGTCGGAGCCGATGACTCCGGATTTATATAGGAAACAGTCTCGTGCCGCGGAAGTACAAAAGCAGATTTACTCAGGCAATAAACAGGCAGTTATATACTCGGGAATTGGTACTTATAACGGGAAAAAAATTGTAAATAAAAGTCGGCAAACACTCCCTCGACGCTAGTAACATCTTATGCTTATGATATTTCGTCAACGCTCTAACGATCTGAGAGCAAAGTTTCGCGACGTTTTTAACAAGGTTTTCTTTTGTCCGCGCGCGAAATAAGAGTAAGTGGCGCGCGCGGCCTAGACGCCAAAAGGAAGACAACAAAGTTTCTTTCGAGTACGATTAGAAAACAGAGGAAAGGGGAGGTCGAGAGAAGAACTTTCAACAAGTGCGCGCGTAAGAGAGGGAGCGAACTCAGCGTGGGTTCCTCGTAAAAAGTTGAAATACAACGACTCTGCGAGTTCGAGTAAAAAAAGATATAGAAAAAGGAAGAGAGCGAGAGAGAGAGCGAGAGAGAGAGAGAGTCGACGTTGGTACATTGGCGCGAGTATGCGGAGAGGTACACACCCACACGTGCGCACGTACACACCAAAAGTTCTTTTTCAACTGTACTTTTTAACGCGAATACAAATAGAAAATTCGAAGCACTCGCGCCCTAGATGAGTATACCGTGGTAAAAAGAAAAAAGAAGAGAGAGACAGAGAGAAAGAGAGAGGAAGGGAGGTACTCGGGTGCGTCAACACTCCTGGCAACGAATAATAGCGCGGCTGATAGCCCGTCCGCCGGCGCGTGCCTGGGAATGTATATACTATATCAGCGCATCGAGTTGGGTAGTATGAATACAGGGGCGAGGCGGGGGGAAGTAGTATTAGTGGAAGAAAAATCTCTCACGAGAGACTCGCAGCCGTCCCGGCCCGGCAGAGCGCGGGCGTCGCGTATATGCTTCACTGTATCCGCGCGCGTGCATCACTCGGCTTGATGGCAAAAGAGGAGAAGAAAAAAGCTCCGAGGCCGGGAGAAAGAAAGTTAAAATGCTGGCAGCGAGCGTGTTTTCATGCTTGGGCGCAAACAAAGAGTCTCGATGACAAAACGGGCGCGTGAGCACGCTTTCAATGCATCTCTCCCTCTCTCTCTCTCTCTTCCTCGCTCGCTTCCTTCTCTCTCCCCCTTCAGCTGCTCTTCTCGTTCGGGCGCTAGGGTGGGACAGAGAGGGAGAGAGACACGAGACAAGTAGTAATACAGCCCTCTCTCTGCCGAAGGCCCTGAGGGTCCTCTCTGAGGACTCTTGTAATTTGGCCCCTCGCCCGAAACGCGAAAGAGCAGCAGCAGCAGCTGTATGTAGCCCGGACAAACGCCAGAGCGCGCGGTTTAACGTGTTTTCTCGGGGCGCTATTTCGTGCCGGTATTATTAGCGGAGAGTAGTCTCTTATTAAATACGGCTGGCTGCGGGCTGCTGTTTCGGAGGGCATAATGGCCGCGGCCAGAAGAAAAGCCCGTTGTGTGGCCCGGCCGCCCGCGCTTTTTGCTCACAACTCGCGCGAGGCTAGATCGGCCCATTATGCATCCACGGCCGACCTCGATTTGGATCTCTCTCTCTCTCTCTCTCTCTCTCTCTCTCTCTCTCTCTCTCTCTCTCTCTCTCTCTTTCCAGGCAGATAGGCAGAGAGAGAGGTGGGCTACGTCTTCTTGCGCCAGGAGGCCTATGAAGCTCCTTAATTGCTTCGAGTGCTTCCGACTTTGCAAGAGAGGGAGAGAAGGAGAGGAAGAATGTGATGGGCCGGCGCGATTGAAGCCTCTTCAAGTCCGTTCTGCCCCCTCTCTCGGGCTCTCTCGTTCAGGTGCCCTCTTCATCTCTCCGCCTCTATAAGGCTCGCTGCGATACTAGCTCCTCAGCCGGGAAATCGACTCGCTCGAAGCGGGAGAGAGATAGAGAGAGGTCAGCGTATTCTTTGCACGCTCTCACGCTCTTTCTGCGCTTCTATTCCGTCCTGTCAAGACTTATTTTGCGATATCGCACCTCTAGCGGCGGCGATTTGATATATCTTTTCCCTCTCGTCTCTGCGAACAATCGATCTTTTACGTACGCGACGCATATGTGTGTGTATGTGTGTGTGCTGTGCACTCAGTGTGCAGCACACCGCAGCGACCTGTAATACGTTTCCGTTCCCCTCTCGCCCCCCCCTCTTTCTATTTTTCCTACCATCCTCCCCTCCTCCCTTCGCCGCTCACTCTTTCGCACTCTTGATCTTCCCCGTAATCTCTCGATACGCTCGGAAATTTAGGTTTGATATTTCCCCCACCCCACTTTCTTTCAAAGGCAGTTCATCGGAAAATCCCAGATACTCGCTCTCTGCTCGCTGGAAGAGAGGATAGAGGCTCCCTCTATCCGCCTCGCTCCGAGAGGGAGACAGATAGAGAGCGGGGGCGGAGGAAACGGCCGCCGCAGGGGAAGTGAAAGGGAAAGAGCTGGTTCGCGAGGACCGCTCACTCTCTCACTCTCTCTTCCCGGATGGTCCTAGCTTAAATTTCGGGATCGATAATTTATTCTCATACAGTTTCATTTTTGAATGCCTTGGTAGGGCCGCTAGTTCAAATACCGCCGCGCTCTTTGTTTACTCATCAAATTTCGGACACTCGACCGCTCATTAAGCTCGCGGAAATCATGGGAGTTATGCGCGCGCAGGGCAGGATTAAGTAACCCGTGCGTCGGCCTAGGGGCTTAATTGAATATTCAAGTTTCGACGGGATGTACGATCGAAGAGATATATTTATAAAGAGGGGAGAAGAGGAGAGCGGAAGACTATGGAGGCCAGCTGACTGGAGGGGGAAGAGGGGGAAGTATGCGATTACAGCTCGAAGGAACGATATACTTATGGGCCGACAGAACAACACGGCTATCATCGACACGGCGTATCCCTTCAAGAGCAGACAAATTCGCGAGATCGCATCTCCTCCTCGCCCCGCTATATATGTATACGACGTGTCTCTTGGACAGCGGCACGTTACGGCTCCTGGAAATCGCTCGGGCTGAGGAAATCTTCACGGCTGTGACTGGCACGACGTTGATTGTTATTGCGCACTTGTTTGACTACCCATGTATATATCATGTCATGGGCTCGCTCTCTCTCTCTCTCTCTCTCTCACTCTCTTTCTCTCTCTTCCGCACCCGACCCCATACAACTCAGTTATTTATAGAATATAAAAATCCCGGATCTTTTTCACGCGACTTGATTCATTTCCTATTTCGATCAATCGTTTCTCACACGCGACAACATACAGAAGGCGGCCGGTGTAGCTCGGCCCAGATGGACACTGACGATTACATTTTAGCGAATAAAATGTGGAATGCACGCTGGTGCGCACTGTGGCTAAATGGGATTTCAATTTTTTCACCGTCGACCCCGCTTTATTGGATATGCCTCGCGGGTGTCAAGAAAATACGCGCCGGACGTCCGCATCAATGCGCGCCGCTGTCGCGTAAGATCCAAATTAGTTTTTTAATCAAATGAAAATTTTCGCGCTGCAGCCTTTTTTTTTATTAATCCTATAATTGCTGAGAGTGTTCGGCTTCGGGGAATAGAGAGAAAAGTAATTTATCCCGGATCGCAGGTGGGGGAGGGGGGGGGGGATGCGAGATGATCGAAAGAGCTGATGAAAAAGCTTCGAAAGTTTGAAAGTGAATGGTATAATGCGAAAAAGAGTTCACGAATCAAGAGAGATAGAGTGGATTTTGCTGAAAACTGAAGAGCCAATTGTAA
The DNA here is from genome assembly GCA_036365515.1 of Torymus aiolomorphi. Classification (NCBI taxonomy): domain Eukaryota; kingdom Metazoa; phylum Arthropoda; class Insecta; order Hymenoptera; family Torymidae; genus Torymus; species Torymus aiolomorphi. The sequence continues at coordinate 25,599,987 of CM070876.1, forward strand.
ACAAACATGTATATTTACCCAAACCCATTGATTTGTAGAGGTCGATTTGTTTAACATCAATTTGAATTCGAAGAAAATTTGTTATTCGTTATCGCTACAATATGAAATTGATACGTGCAAAAATGTTTTTTTTTCCATTGGGGTTTTTTATAAATCAACTAGCAAAATCCAAATGTGCTGCGCGCGTACTAATTTATTTCTTAGGTTATGAATGTATAATTTTTTATTATGATATCATTTTAATTGGTTTAAATGATAGGATAATCAGATCATTTTTTAAAGCATGACAAAATTAATCTTTGTATTCTAATTTGATTTAATTATTTAGTTTTAAATAGTTAAGAATAAAAATCCAATTTCAAAAATTCAAATGTAGCGGAAGTAGCGAATTTTCGCGTCTATTCCTTACAGATCAATCAAAATCACTCTTTAAGTGCTCACAACATCCGGCCATCGTTTTTTAAGAGAGGATTTAGATATGGACAATCTGCTATTCACCGTATCGCTGCTTCATTAACCCTCTAATTTCGACGTTACTGAGCGTCATATTCAAGTATATGCAACAGCGTCATTAAAACGATATAAATGTCATTCACGTAATATCAAAAACATCTGAATAACTCATCTGAACAGCACGGAATTCCAGAAAGTCACGAATAAAATGAAGCGAAATAAAATTACAATTCGAAGTAGAGCGGGCGGAGTGTATGAATCATATTTTTTTCTCGGGTTTATTTTACATCGTTAATGCAGCAGGAGCGGCAGCAAAACTCGCTTGCAAAAAAAAACGAGGGATGAATATTTTCCTCTTATATAAATAGAAACAACAGCCCTGTTATTTCGAGCGAAACGGAACTGTCGTGGGGCATTTGCTGTTTACGCGGCGGCATCTCTAAAAAGGTGTACAGCAGGGAGCGAGAGTTAGAGCGAGAAAAAAGAGACGAGTTTTTGTTTTCGAGCCGAACAATAGTTGAGAGAATCCGGTTATTTGGCACGAAATATAGCCGCTAACGATCTAGCTCGTGCATCCCCTCCCTACTCTCCCAGCTGGGCATGTACCCCCCGACTTTAAAACGAGCTGGCAAAAAGCTACATCATTAAATATTCATACACATTTAAACAAAAGTGCGCGTGCGCGCGCGAATATGATTATTTAAGGAACAAAAGAATCAGAGCTACCGCCGTCGTGGCCGCTATGCTTTGAATAAAGCACATCGCTTGCCTGCCACCCTCCACGAGAAGAAGAGAGAGAAAGAGAGAAAGCGTTAGAAAGCACGGCCACTAATGGAATAATGCAACGAGGCTCGGTCACTGTTACCCGGCCAGCGAAACGAGATCCGCGCTCGGTGGCTTATATTAGCCCTTCTACCCACCTTCCCCCACCTCTTAAAGTGAGAGAAACGCTTCTAAAGAGGAAACGCAGATATAGAGCTCGGGTGGGTAAAAGCCAAGAGGTAAGATTTTCTAGCGCTGAGGTGTGCGCGCGCGCGCTCGGTGGTGGATCTCGCTATATCCTCCAAAAGCTAGAGCTGAGAGGAGAGAGAGAGAGAGCGGCTGCGAGGAGGGTAGCCTGGAATATATTGGTTTCTGCGGTTAGCGGCAGCTGCTGCCATGGTAACATTTGCGCGAGTGTAGCATCAAGATGCTGGAAAACGCGGTGGCGGGAAACGGAATGGAAGGAGGGAGAGAGAGAGAACAGAGAGGTACAGAGACACAGAAAGAGAGAGAGAGAGAGTGGGTGACAGAGACAGAGAGAGAGAGAGGTAGCAACGAAAGACAAGCTTGTTGATAAGGCACCACTAAACACGTACAAAGCGACTAAGTCGCTCGGAAAGATGATTGCAATTTAGCCACCAACTGGTATGAAACCCGTACACGTACTATAGACAATGCCGAAGATAATCGGGATGCCTTCTGTAGCTTCTCTCTCTCTCTCTCTCTCTCTCTCTCTCTCCCTCTCTCTCTCTCTCTCTCTCTCTCTTCTCTCTCTCTCTCTCTCTCGTCTCTCTCTCTCTCTCTTCCTCTTCCTCTCTCCCTCCCAGAGGATGTGTCGCTCTGCTTGTCTTTCTCCCGGAAAGTGCCCCACTATATCTTTGTCCCAGGCGCTTTCTCGCACATACGCATACGTAGATTTCTATATACATGTAGCATACGCGCGCGCCTCTCTCCCTGATGGACACGCGGATTACGCTAACCCAGGACGCCATTGTGACGAGAAAAGGGACCCTCGGCTCATTTTCCTGGACGCTATATACCATTAGAGCCTTAGCCAAACGGAGAAACGATTAATTCGCACCGCCGCTACTGCTTTCGGAGTAAGAGTTCTAGCGTCGCGCAAACCGAATTTCCGCCAGCCGGGGCAAAATATTGTTGTTTGGCACAATACAACTTTTCTCTGTCCCTTGAGCGAGGCTGCCGCCGTCGCCGTCTGACAAAAGCGTTCGGAAAACAAAAGGGAGAAGACGTATGGTGGGCCATTCCTCCGGCGCACACACGCGCCGAAAATGCATTTGTCAGGCGAAGAATGTCGTAACTGTCGTATTCTTGGAGCATTCAAAACTCCAGCGGGGATGAGGAGAAGACGTCCTGGCAAAAAATCAAGCTTTTTTGCCCCGAGCGCTCGAGCAAACGACTACGACGTTGACCAAGACGACGAGAAAGCAGAATTCGTGAGCTAAGTGTCGGACAGAGGGAGAATGAGGGAAGATAGATTGCCGGCAATTAATTCTACGCGAAAGAAACGAAACTGAACGTATAGTCGTTGTTTAACCTAATTCGCGTTGGTTTGAAAAAAAAAATTGTTTTCTTTTGGCGAACTTAATTTATACCCAGCGCGAAATTAAATATTCGTAATATTCTTAACCCGACCAAGCACGAGCTTTTAATTGTAGCTTTAAATTTGGCGCTCAGCATTTTTCAAGTGAGAAACTCGCTCTCCCCATCTCTCGCCCTTGTCTTTTCGAAAACAAGCTAGCATTCCAACTACTTTAGCGACCCAGTGTGCAATAAATTCAGCAGCGAAAAAGAAATAGTTGCAAAATTGGCACTTTTCCTACGTATTTTTCTTTATTTTTTTTAACAATTCGTCGGGAAATTGCGTTTTCATATTATTAATGAGTAGCAGAAGGAAATGCCAGAAAGGAAAACTTGACCTACAAAATATCTCTCTCTCTCTCTCTCTCTCTCTCTCTCTCTCTCTCTCTCTCTCTCTCTCTCTCTCTCTCTCTCTCTCTCTCGTCAAAGTACGTACTCCCTTTAAGATCTTAAAGCAGTTTGCTATACATTTTACGGACAACTTGAAACGTAGTTTATACGCAAGAGCGCACACACGCGAGGGAATTTCGAAAACGTCAAATTTCATGCTGAATAATCATAATAATACTCATTATACCTCGAGCGATACATACAACTCCCGACGTCTCTAATTGATAACTTTGTACTCCAAATTTCGCGATATTCTCCCAAGAATAGTCTGAATTCTTACCTCTCTCGCACGCGCGCGTTATATTATATACTCAGCAGCGAATTAGCAATAACATCGCGGAATTTTGCCTATTTCGCGAGCACAATCTCGTACTCGCGCGCCCAGTTCATTCAACGCATTAGCACGCGCCCCCGATTGATCGCTAATAGGAATCTCCTTCATTGTTCCCGGCCAACATACACGCGCTCTTGGAGCCAGTGTTGTATAGCCCGGCAGGCTTTCGGGTGCGCAAACGGTCCGCGCGTATTAATGCCATGTAAAGCGAGTTGCCGCGGCCTGGGACATACATATACCTGCGTATAGGCAAAAATTGTCGACGGCAACGAGCAGGACAAGACGAATCCGCCATTGTCAGGGGACAACAATGCTACAGCGGCATTGGCGGCCACGACTAGAGTGAATAATAAACTGCCGAGTAAAATATGAGCGCACGCGCAAAGCGAGACTGTTCGCTTATTACGGGCGCGCGGCATCCGCAGCAAACCTATACACACACACATTCGCGTATTTATCAAAGTCAGGAGCCACGACGCGTGGCACATATCTTTCTGAGGTGTTTTACATCCACTTCACCCCCTCTGTGTAGCACGCTCGTGTTTTACCAGCCACCGAGCAGAATGATGCTCGACTGCTCTACGCGAATCAGCAACGAGGGAGAACGAGAGAGATGAGCGACGAGCCGACAGACGGCGGAGCGCGCGCGCGACCCGGTTATAACATACCAGAGGAGTAGGGAAAGGTCGGAGGAACGGGGGGGGGGGGGCAAGAGGAGTTGAGTGCCGAGAGACGAGAGAGGGCGAGCCGAAAGCCAGCGAAAGGTCGCCGAGGCAATTTCCGCAGTTCCGGCGGAAGGTAATGGTGCGATCTGCGCGCGGTCGCGTCTTCGGGGCAACTCGAATTCTCCCGCGGACGGCGAGAGAGGAAACGCCAAGCCGATGCAAGATACACGCGACCACGTCGATACAGCTAGTCTTGTCGCTGAGTAAGGAAAATCGTCCAAAGCCAATTCCACGCGCTGCTAATGTAATTCAATCATAGGATGATTGAATGGTTTTGTTTTTCTTTAAAGCCTCGCACCACGCGCTGACACCATTCGGGATACAATACTACGGGAATAACGAAAATTGTGAGTATACAGGTACCCAGTCTATCATTTATCCCATGGGGAAGTTTAGGAAGACGCTGTTATACCGTGTTCGTAAAACGCAATGGTCGGTTCTCTGTTCGTGGGCTTGCGTATACGTGTATATAGCTATATATACAGACGCCCCGCCTGCGAAAGTAGTTACAAACTGGATAGCCAGACCCGGTGGCGGAGGCCCTGTAAATACCTTTTTGCACGTACTTGGTCAACTTTAGACTGTAAAATTTTAGCATTTGCACGCAGCCGACCGAAGAGCCCCGCGAGCGCGAGAGTTTTCATGGGTGCTAATGGCTCGTCCGAAATTTATGGCGATAGATAAATTTTTCATAAAGCAGCCGTATAGCAAATGAATAAGTGAGGCGACAATGGCTTTATCAATATTCCAGTGTCTCAGATCGTGCGAAACGGGGAACGGCGAGGTTGGATAAAAATTGACAAAGGTTTGGCAGATACATTGATTGAAATAGATTTTCGGATGAATAGAGATATTAATCGCGTGGAATATCCCAGTCACGCAATATCAATCAATGGAGTGACAATTGGTCTACATGTGTGGTCATTAGTGCGTTCGCGTATACGCTAGATCAAACTAACCCCTACCACGTTAACAAGTGAATGTAATTGAAATAAATTATGATCGAATTAATGAATTACTTTCATATTTTAGCTTATCAAGAAAGTTTCCGTAATTCAAGAATTTCATGTCAGAAGTTTTAATCATTTCTCATGCGTATCTTTGAGTGCCCAAACACTTGGTCGCTCCCTTATTACGAGTCTCAAGTTTTTATGTAATACATTTCATGCGCTATAAAGAATATTATACGTTTCATTGTCAACTTCTAATTTGTTCCGTCAGACGTTATTTTATTACATCTTTAGTACGAACTGAGTTATTACAATTTCGAAATGAAATCGAGTTATGTTTCGCGCGTATTAAACGTTAACAGAGAAGCTCATTATATCAGGAAAGACTAAATGTTTTCTAAAAGGCACGTGTATTATAAAGAAAATGGAAAACGAAACTCAATGCGACTACCTTCTTTCTCTTATATATAAACTACGAAATTATCGTATTTCTCCCAACTGTATTATCGCGCGAGAAACCGACGCAGTTTATCTTTACTCGAGGCTATAAAAAGGAAACTGAAAAGCTGCGAGTGACGCGGCCGCTTTAAAAAATAATCCGTCTCCCGCTCGCAATTTCGCAGCGGAAAAAAAAAATTACTTCTTACGCGACTCCGCGCGCGCTAAAGTAGTACACTTCCACTATTGCCCTGACAATGATAATACACACCACCCGCACGATTCTGTCGTCCATCAGCGAATGAAATCGCATCGAAAGCTCCCGCAGCAAACTCGAAACTATAACTTCTCCCGAAAGCTTCCGCGCAACAAGAGAGAGAGAGAGAGAAAGAGAGAGAGAGAGAGAGAGAGAGAGAGAGAGAGAGAGGGAGGGAGCACCGTTTATGACTATATATAGATATAATATCCTGCATCAACCGGGCACGTGTCGGAATTGATACCCGGACGCCGTTGAAAAGGATAATATAAAGTAATGCTAATTCGCAGCGACGACGACGACGACGGTCGCGAAACCAGGTCAGAGTCCTCAAAAATCTCTCTCGCACTCGCTGGCGCGCGATATCGTTGTTTTTTAACGGTCGCATAAAACGCGCGCCGGGGGCCGAGCTAATGAACATTCCCTATTTCCGCCGCTCTTCCCCTCCTCTCTCTCTCTCTCTCTCTCTCTCTCTCTCTCTCTCTCTCTCTCTCTCTCTCTCTCTCTCTCTCTCTCTCTCTCCCGCTGCGATGCCTGAAGTGGCCCGATGGCGCTATATTCCGAAAGAGCGAGAGGGAAAGATTAAAGAGAGCCGCCAGGCCTCGAGAGTGAAATACTGGGCGCGTTCTAACCCCGCGACTCCTCTAGTGTACGCGTGTATGTATACGTATATGTGCATGTGCGCGCTTTAATAGCTGCGCGTACGTCGGACGGGTATAGTGTGGGGATGGAACGAGGCGTTATACGGGCGTCCGCGGACGTTTAATTTCACAAATACATAGCAGAGAGATATAGTCCCAAATAAGACCGACAAGTGAAATTAGTGGCTCCGGCGCGCAAAAGAGAGCGAAAGGCAAGCGTCTATTACATAGCTACTAGTGATACAAGTCGCTGTTCGGGCCGGCGAAATCAAGCACCGAGATTCGGGCCATCGAGAGAGCGAGAGGAGGACCACGAATCTCGCTTAATCGAGTGCCGCCGCTCCGCAGTGCCGTGGCGGCAGCAACGGCTCTTCCGCTCTCCTGAGTCTCGCGAGACCTACTCCCATATTCAAGTGTACACGGACCGTGGTGTACATAGCAGCGGCCACCGCTGCTGCTACTGCTGCTGCACAGCCGCACAGATGCGCGTGGGTGTGTAGGTCCACAAGCGTCGATGTGTATGCTCATGCAGATGCACACAGACGCATACACACACACACACACATGCACACACACAGGCGCATGTAGAAGCAATAGCAACGTCGCGCACTGGTTCTGTTTACAAGCTGAAATATGTTGGCGCCACGGATTTCGCGCGGGCGAGAGGAGGAGAGAGTGAGCGTGGGAGGTTAGCTGCAGTGTGTACATGTCTGTGTGTGTGTGTGTGTGTGTATGTATATGCACGTATGTATGTGCTGCCCTCCCTCTTGCACTCACGGCTCAAGCTTGGACCGCACCAGCAGCAGCGCCCGGCCCATTCTGATTTAGGTGCCGGGAAATCGATTGCCGCTCTCATTTTCAAAGGCACGGCGCCTGCATATTTAACGCGTGTGCTCTGCCTCTCCCTCACGCTCGCCACTGTCCGCGCTGTAGCGGGCTTACATAGTAGATATGTACAGCAACCGAGCAGCAGCCTCTGCTCACGCATACAGCGCACGTTAATGCTCTGCGCATAGGGTGGCGCGTGGGCGTCCGTGCGCGCGCGCGCGGCAAACCTGACACACACGGCGCGCGCGTGCTAGAAAATCTACAAAAGTGAGAGAGAGAAAGGGAGAGAGAGGTTCTATTTACATAGAGTCAAGAGCTTATAACGCTGCCTGTGAAAAGGCTGGGCGAGAAGGGTAAATTAGAGACGTGTGCGCTGGGGCAGCGGCAATTAGCACTGGAGGACCGGAGCGTATACACACGTACACATGCACACGGTGAGAGAGGGACCTGGAGCACGATGAAAAATTTGCGGAAACGTCTAATTAAAGCTAATTAAGAACGCGATGATTACAGCCACGTGGAAAGGTAAGAGAGGGTGAGAGAAACCGTGAGACACAGAGGAAGGGGAGGAGGAGGACGGCGGGTATGTACTGGCGACCCCCATACCCCCGGTGACGACGACGACGACTATATACTGTCCCTCTCTTGAGTCCGAAGCCACACATGTATATTGTTAGGGGAGGGTGAGAGACGCGACGACGACGGCGACGGAGGGTGAGCTCGTCAAGCGCTCTTTCACACCAGCCGCAGCAGCAGTCACACGTCAGTGGTGAAAGGTCGTCGCACCGAACGCCGGGGCTCGTTGTTTACACGGCGTAGAGCGAGAGCAAGTGAGAAAGTTACGTATAGAGGGGAAGCGAGGGAGACACAGGATCCCGAATGCACCGGCACTCTCAGGCCACCAACAGCAGCAGCAGCAGCAACGCCGGTACGCCGCCGCCGCCGCTGCCGCTCTTTTCGGAGTTTGCGCGCTGGACCCATCATTATCCGGCGGTCACGGCCCGCCGTGGGATGTACACACCTGCGAGGACGGGGCACGCACGTGACCAGCCCCACCCCCCTCCTTCACACAGACACACTGGTCCCACCGGCTTCTTTGTTGTACACACACGCACGCACTGCGAGCACCGGGCGTCGTGCCGACGACGACGACGAAGACGGGCCGACCCGTCGTTAGCGAACTGCGTTCAACGGCGTACTAGCTCGGCGGCGCCCTGACCGTCACGCGCGCGCGCGCTGGTAGCGGCGGCGGCGGCAGCATCCCCCCGGCGGTGGCGGCAGCAGCAGCACCAGCAGCAGTCCCGGCTCTACCCTTCTCTGACTCTCGTGCGCACACACGGACCGAGAGAGAGAGAGACAGAGGGGGAGGAGGCGCGGGGAGCAACGGCGAGAGAGAGAACGTGCCAGTGCCGCCGCAAGCGCGGCATTCGCCACTTCTTCCGTCCTCTGTCTCTCTCTGTCTCACTCTCTACTCTCTCTCTGTCTCTCGCTGTGTCGGAGTCGCTTCCCCGTGGCAGCACCGGCACATCAGCAACAGAGCGCAACTACGCGACAACCTCGCCGAGAGAAAGAGAGAAAATGAGAGACCGTTTTCTCTCATTCTGTGTGCGCGTTTGGCCTCGGGATGACGAGGCCGAGGGCGGCTGCTAGAATAGAGGAGAGAGAGAGAGAGAGAGAGAGAGAGAGAGAGAGAGAGAGCAAGCGGCTGCAGCAGCAGCCATTACACGGGACTCGCGAAATCGCTGCAGTAGAAGAGAGAAAGAGAGACTGCGAAAACGAGGGAAGAAAAAACTCTGGTTGTGCTATATACGCACGGTCTAGTCGATGCAGCCTGCTGGCTGCTGGCTCAAGGGACACGCGCAGCAGCAGCATAGTAGCAGCAGCCTTCCGAAAAGGAAAAAAATAAACAAATGCGAGTAGATGAAAGCGCGCGTGCGGGCGAGCGAGCCTCCTCCGCCCCGCGACCTCTGACCCGACACAGATATACCCCCGGGTAGAGAGTACGAAGCGTGTTAGAGAGAGAAAAGTACAACGACATCGTGCTGCTGCTATTGCACATTTTCACTTATGGCCCGCAGGCGAGTGATGACACAGAAGTTTCCTCGCTGGCTGCTGGTCCGCCGACGTCGGTGGAGGTATTGATTTTAATGCATGAATTAGGAGAGACAAAGAGACAGAGGAAAAGCATGAGTAGGGAGACAACGGAAGGGATGCGAACTTTGGGAAGTCCAAACTTTCCGAAGACTTAACTCTGTCGTTGTTGATGTATATGCTAAGATGGTACGCACACGAGAAGAGAAGTTAATCCCGCGCAATCGCCCAAATTGATTCTACCGCAGGGGTTCCGATCGAACTCTGCAATATATAAACCTGCTCCCCGACGCGAGAAGAAAAGATGGTCAAATGTCTTTAATACTCTTAGCATTGTTGGAGCTTGCTGCATAATTGGATAAAGCGCCAGCGAGACAAGTTTTCGCTGAAGCTATATGAGAAACTATATCCCCGGGCTTTTAAAAAACATAATTAATGGCACGATGCATATTATATAGTGGTAGTGGCAGCATGCAGCAGATTTCAAGCGCATAAGGTAACAGAAGAGAGGAGAGAAAAGAAAACTACTAATGTACTCATTAATCAAATGCTTATCCAGGCGCGGGATACATAATCCTTTGCCTACAACTATTCAAAGCCTGTGAAAAATGATATCTTGACCCCTTGCGCACGCGCATCTCGCTGAAATTGTAAGGACCCCCTCCCCTCTTTACTCCTTATCGTCCGACGCTTTATCGTACGGATTTTGAATTTTTTAGTCTGTGACGAGGTAAATAATAGCCTCCTTTCACAGTCTCCATCTCGCGCGTCGCAAACCAATGTTAAAAGAAAGTCAGCGTTATTATTAGTGTCCCACTAATTGTGAGGTATTTACGTCAGAAACGCGATGAAATCGAGCGAGCATGATAAATTAATGTTCGGGTAGTGGGGTGGGCATATAAGAGCCGGCCACAGACTCCGCATCGTTAGATATTCTGGAACTCTAGTTAGCAAAACCTCCGCGGGGACTTTTCGCTGATGGAGCGCTGAGCGCCCACGACGAAGATACGGAAACCGAGGGAGAGAGAGAGAGAGAGAGAGAGAGAGAGAGAGAGAGAGAGAGAGAGAGAGAGAGAGAGAGAGAGAGAGAGAGAGAGAGAGAGAGAGAGAGAGAGAGAGAGAGAGAGAGAGAGAGAGAGAGGAAGAAAGGGATAGAAAGGGAGAAAGCCGCAAAAAAGAGAAAGCGCGATTCGGAAGAAAAGGGGGGAGACAATCAAGTGGATGCAAATAAAGAGATGCTCGGAGACAATAGATCGACGACTACAACAGCGCTGTGTCGGTCGCGCGCGCTCGGATGCCTCGGAAAAATTAATAAGTAAGTCAGCCGTGTGCTCAGGGATAGATTCATTCGCTCTTCGCATTCCTCTTCTAATGATTGATGTCTCTCGCTCTTTCTCTTTCTCTTCGTTGTCTCTTTCTTTCTCCCTCTTTCAACTTCCTACGGATAATACAGCGCACTTCTCATCCCTGGTTGTCTTCCGACCCTTCTGCGGGAACAGCAAAATACTCTCTCTTTTTCTCTCTCGCTTGCTTGCTCGTTGCACCTCTACGGGATTTTTTAATGAGAATTTTAACGATTGACCTATATATATATTTCTGCGGCCGGCTTACGGGTCCGCCTCTTGTTATCATATAAGTCAATGTCAAACAGCAGCAATACGGTTCCATTGTTTACCAACTCAGACAACGGTGCATTGATTAGCCCCTCACAAGAGTCTGTTCGTGCGTTTATCTGGTTTATCTATAAGCGAGCCGAAATGAAAACCCTGCAAAATCTTTCGCTTTCTTGTTACGCTCGCTACATATAGTTAATTATACTTTCATTATCCGTGTCCTGAAAGGAACGAGCTATAATTTTCAGCTATTAAGGGGATGCCTTACTCGTACTATTACCGACCGAGCAATTCACACAGTTTCAAGCTGATTAAAAATAAAATACGTCGAATCACAAAAAATCAAGAGAACACTCTTCTGTGTTTTTTAACGTTCTATCATCCAGTCAAAGTTTGGAGTCGAAATATCAAGCCGTTTTTTCAAAAACTTTGAACGAAATTAAATTTAATTTTATTAAATTTAATTAAGGCATCCCCTTAAGGAGCTAAGATCTTCAACTATTTAAAAGCTTATACGAGACCAAACTTTGGTTTCGATTTATTAATAAAACGGCAATACATTTTATTTAACACTTAGAAGGCCGGTATCACGCTTCAGGACGTCGAGAGCTCACTCCGGTGATGCCAGATGAGTAATATATATAGTAATTAAAACTGGTGTGTCAATTGGGCTACAAATAACCCAAATCTGGCAACACTGGTCACTCGTCAAAATCCGCCGATGATGCAGTCCTAAGTGAGGAACCTCAGAACACATTTCAATGGGAATAATAAACTGATTTTATTTTTGAAATCCCGGCCCTCTAAGAGTTAATACCGTCTTCCTATCTTTTTTGCAATCAAATAAATCGAGGTCAAATTTCAATAGGAAAACTATAAAACTGATAAAAGTACGAAGAGTTCATGCAAGTTCAAAGATTTAAATAAGCATTCACTCGTGGGCACAAGATAGAAACATTATAAGAGTCATTTTTTTCTAATTTTGACTACCAAATGTTTGAATGTCTGATTTTTTCTAACTTTCAGTTCACATCCCAAGATTAATTTTTATTTAAAATTTCATATTTTGTTAAGTTTTAAACGATAGCCTTGGTTTTGTACGCTCCTCTGCGTTCCGCTATTTATTACTCATTCGTGTATAAAGTCCCTTCATTTTCGTTTAATTACTGTCAAAAAAATTAATAAAAAGTGTACAACGAAAATGAGTTTTGTTTTCGTTTGTTTTTTATAATTGAAACGTGCAATTTAAAATTGTAATTTAGTTTTCTGGAATTGGAAAAAAATTTAATCAGTTGTAAAAAAACCTAATTGAAAAGTAAAACAAATTATGCAATGCATCCAGAGCCGTGCAAACAGATTTTATACCTATGATACATACAATAGTAATGAAAAAAAAAACGGTTAAATATAGTTGCATATTGGAAATGGGAATTTAAATAAAGTATCTAAGTAGGTAAAACTCAAAATTTTGTTTACATTTAATGGGGGAAGGAAGAGAGAGGGTCTATGTGGGGTATTTTATGTTAATACTTATATTTTATTATATAGTTTAATCACAAAATCTTCCTGTAAGAATTTACTAAACGTTTGCAATAACATTGACAGATTGAATATTTACTGATTAAAGTTATTAATAAGATGTTTTTATGTCACGTGTCAGCAACAGAAGAAAAAATAGAGTAGCGGGAGGAAAAGTAGGGCAGCGAGAGGAAAAGTAGAATAGGAGGGAAAGCTCTTCATCTACTAAACTAAAAAAATTTAATAGCCATTAGCTTCATTTATTAATAAACTAAAAAAAATTTGGTACTGAAGAGATACATATGGGTTTACGGTAGAAGCACCAACGTTTAGCACGAACGATGTGCCATGCAAGGAGCGCTCCCGTACCTCTTCGGCACAGAAGATGTACAGAAGAGTGGGGCGAGACGGGTGCTAAATTTCCACAGCTATCGTATTTTAATATAACAATGTAAAATATATTAAATAGTGCATTATGTAACTTGCTTCACTTCACTCCCTTGGGCAGTGAACCCACCCGCGGGAATCAAGAGCAACTTTTCTCTCGGGTTACATATAGTACTTTATTCCCATCTCAACTGTGGCCACTTATTTGTTACATATAATATTTAAGTATATTATTCAAAGGTACTATAGTATTATCAGGGTCGCTTCGCATGCCCTTAGCAACTTTCTTGTGTATTCATGTCACGTTTCGCGCTCCACGTACTGGGCATGCGCGGGCGCCATCTTTATCTATCACTCTGACAATCTGATTTTTAAGAAGGGATTTGGCTAAGTAAATATGGAATTTATTTTTTCTCGCAAACTAACGTTTTTCCCGCATATATGCGGAATTTTTTTCAGATTTCGTTTTTATTTACGTATAACAAAAAAAAAAAGAATTTTAAATCTATTGAGGTTTCTACTATCAAAACAATATGAAACTAAAAATTTCGTTGTTATTTTAAAGACAAAATGAAATAATAATTATGAAACTTTTGTTTTGCTTTTTTATAACATTTTTAGCGTTAGTAAGATTTCGTCTCTATTACAAAAAACAAAATCTAAATTTAAATAACATTACGTAACTTTTTTGAAAAACGAAACGAAACGAAATTAAATTTAATAATCAATGTTGTTTCGTAAGGGTCCATGCTTGAATCGATTAAACAATTTTTTGTAACACAAGCACGATTTTCCCGTTTTTTGATCTATTAAGAGGGACTAAAAATTGAAGTGACCGCTTTTAGATCGGCGGGCGAAAAAAGTCGTCAGCGGGCGTTGTGCAGTTTTTACCGCCCACCTATGCGGGCGTTTCTCAGCTTTTATTGCCCCCTACTTGAGTAACAGACGTTTTTCAGCTTGTGTCGCTCGCTAAAAAATTTCGGAAATTTTTAGAAAAATAATCTATAACACAGCCCCACAAAAAGTAAAAGTTGTATGTTCCAGAGACGAGACCACCATACCTCTGTGTATTTTGACGCCCTACATGTGATTCCAAGGTTAGGAGTAGTCCACCACGTCTGAATTTTAAGATATCTAAAGTATAAGATTTTTGAGATATCTTAAAAAATCAAGTGAAAACAATTTTGTTATTCTTTTTCTCTACAAAATAATGTAGCGTTGCTTGTGCCCTTTAAGATCAAAGTTTGACGATCCCTCTACAATTTTGTTTCTCGGAGATCTAAATACGTAAATTTTGAAAACTGGCAAATATCTCTTTAAATCAAATTCTTTATTTCTATTTTAGAATTTACAAAGTCAGATCTCAGAAAAAAAATTGTGAAGGGATGGTCCAAAGTTGGTCTTAGAGGGCACAGGCAATAATACATTATTTAGAAGAAAAAATTAATAAAAAAATTGTTATCGCTTTGTTTTTTAAGATATCTCAAAAATTTTATACCTTGTAGATATCTCAAAATACAGACGGGAAGGACAAATTCTGACGTTGGAATTCTTTTTAGGGAGCCAAAATACATATAGGTATGGTGGTTTTGCCTCTGGAACATACAATGTTTTTCTTTTAGTGGACCTGTGACAAAAAATATGTTGAAATTATTTAAATTCGAGCGTCAAAAATAGATTTTTTTAACTACATAAAAATTAAAAATATTCCAATCAGTGCATGGTTACAGTTTCTAAAAACGGCCACATTAACTCTGCTTTATATTAAAAAAAAAAATATGGGTGCATCAAGTAAGCTAAGTAGTGGCCCTTTTGACCTCGTGTGGTATCAGCTAAAAAAGCTCACTTTACGCTATTAGCACACAATATACTATTTCGACATTATTGCATTAATTGTATGAATATCTGCTTTACAAAAAAGAAGAATCTCTTTTTTTCTATATCTGGTCAACTATAAAACGAACTTGGCGTTTGTGAGCGGAATCATATCTGGGAATAGTAATATTGGTTTTTCATTTTTTCCATGTAGGTTAAAAATAATCTGATTTATGCAATAGCATGTTCTTTTTACCTATGTGTGTCAGTCCTCTTGCTTATTTTCTAATTTCTTGATAGGGATACTAGCAACAAAGCCGAACATTTCCTTTTCTAATGCTTGTACCCTGGTAGAAATGATAACCAACGATTGGCGAACCGTTTGTCAATTTTTAAATTAAAAACGTCACACCATGATTATGTTGCTATTGTCGACAAAGAGTAACTATTTATACATGTGGAAATATTATATTGTAGATGCTTTAAAATATAGTGATAGTTTTAAATAGTTTTAATTAAATTTTGATGTTAATCTTAAGTAGAAATGCTTTCATTTGGTTAACATGTTAACCAACGAAGTTGGTCTATTTTCTACCAGGGTAGGTAAAAACAAATATTTTACATTTGGGAGCAGACGGTTTGTATCTCATTCCAAAATTATTAACAATAACTTTCGTTCATTCTTTTCGTGTAAAAGCTTAAAAAAGACACAACCTCCTTGACATAATACTTGTGAGCCTTTTTTTCAGCTTCGCTAAATCTTTTCAGTATATAAAGTTTGTGTGTTGGTTAGAAAATGTGGGTGATCTCAACGCATTATTTTATTATTTTCAGTTATTACTCGCTCACCTCTACTTCCTGATCATTTTCAATCAGATGAATATCTACCAGGATAATCGTTAAATTTGAATATCCTTCACAAAGGCTCTTTTGAGTTCCCTATTCCTGTATATATGATTATGAGAGGGCAGATAATATACGCCGTCGTCGAGGTACGACAACTCTCGTCATTAATCGGGGATGGCTTAATTGCAGTTTAAACGCACCAAGAACGATGCAATTGGCCGGCATCGGCATTTTATTGGCGCAGTGCTTGATTGATTATCTCTGCCAGGGAAGAGGTAAAACTTGTGATTACTTTGCCCCCGCCGGTTAATCCAACTTACACATTCCGGGGATGGGTCTTAATTGAAAAATTCTCCGAACGCTGGGGCGAGAAACTTTTCATCCGGACGTGCAATAAATTAGCCGGGTACCGGAGAGATGCCTTTCCAATTTCCCTGGTCTCGCTCACTCCCACTCTATGTGTACACATACATAGACGTACACTACTGCAAAATCGATGGAGGGACAACGGGAGTGAGAGGCTAAGGGATTGTATTAATTGAAGTGAGAAATAAGCGCTCACCTTGACAGGAGGCTGAGGGATAGTATTAATTTAATATATAGAAGGTAAGTGCTTACCTTGAAGTGAGGCTGGACGAGTATATCCTGCAGCTCGCGCAGATCGTTTCGGTCAATGTCCCGCGAGGTCGACCTCTCCGCGCTGCGCAGCAACTCCTCGACCTCGTGCGCTCGCAGCACGGCGTCGGTCACTGGCGGCCGGCCTGGCGACGGCGTGCTCGTCGCTATTTTGTCGTAAATCTGCAATTATGAGTATATTTATATATACGTATACACAGTAACAGATACACACATATATATATGAGAGCCATAAATTTGAGCGCAATTCTATTGCCGGTTTGCCTCCTCTTGTACATTCTACACAGAGATGGTTTCAGCTTGATGTATATTACTATTGTTTTCCAATAAAGCTCTCAGAAAGCGGATTCCGTTATGTCGATATGTGCATTTCTCTCGCCGGCATTGCTCCTCTCTGTGGCTCTCTCTTACTCTCTCACTCTACGTACTAATCATCGGAATGATATAAAACAGTAATTTGCAGAATTACTTTGCAGCACGGGGTTAAGCGTGCACGGGCGCATCGAAATCACTTACTTTAATTACGCCGCGCTTGCACGAGCGGTCGTAAATATTGGATCGCGTGGCCATGTAATTTTAAAGACAAACAATCGATTACTCAAAGCGCTGAGAATTCATGCTGCAAAGTAATGAGCATATGTACATCTCACAGAGATGCTGCCATTATTGTTGTTGTTGTTGTTGTTGTTGGTGGTGTTGTTATGACTCACCAGTATGCCGGCAATCTCGAGTAGGTCGCCAACGAGCTCGGTCTCTCCAATGAGCATCAACTGGCAAAGATGCATCTCGCGTGCTGTGGGAGTAGGAGGGGGAGAAGGATGAGGAGGCTGACTCCTAATCCAGCTAACCGGGACACGCCGCAAACCTAGATCGCGGGATAATCGCCGCCGCCGACGTTGTACATAGCCGGCGGTTGGGCGCGCGCTCAGGTGGTCGAGAAGAATATGATGAGCAGAGCGAAGGAGATGAAGAAGAAGAAGAGGACAATGACGAACAGGATGACGGGCGAGCGTCGCCTCAGATACATACGGGACTGCGCCTCGGCGATAGCGAGCGTCATTATGCTTGACTCTCGCAGGTTATCTCTCAAATCTACCGCTGCTGCTGCTGCTGCTGCTCTAGCTGCTGTTTCTCTGTGATGAGAAAGCTCTGTCCCTCTTTTTCTCACTTCCTCTTTCTCTCTCTCTCTCTCTCTCTCTCTCTCTCTCTCTCTCTCTCTCTCTTTCTCTCTTTGTTCTTCGTTTGTTGCCAGTTGTCGTCTTCTCTCTGTCTCGCTCTTGCTCAGGCCGCCATCTTGAAGCTGCGTACAAGTATCTTGCTGCCCCAGCTGCTCTATATGTGCGCAAAGCTCTCTCTCTCTCTCTCTCTCTCTCTCTCTCTCTCTCTCTCTCTCTCTCTCTCTCTCTCTCTCTCTATCAACGCATGCGGCCTGGAGCGCGCGTGTACCGGGTTAAGAGCAAGGGAGGGGGGAGGCAGCAGCAGGGGATCGAGCTTTTGGCGCAATTCGACCGCAGACCGGGCGACGCGCACGCTTTCCAGGACAGCGGCAGTGGCTCCGTCCCGCTGTAACGTGGGGTAAAACTCGTGCAACACTCGGGAATACTGCTGGCGGGGGGCTACGAAACGACGATAGTAGAGTCCAACACCCCGATTGTGGGGATGCACACAGCGCCGCTGTTTGCCCACGACTGCTACTACTGGCTGCAAGGGGGATTTTATCGGCGACTGATGCTGCAAGCTCCGAGCGCCATGGATACAGCAGCGCGCAGAATCTCTCGCTCTACCCCTCCAACGAAGGGTTAGGAGTGAGAAAGAAAGAATGTGGAGAGAGGGGGTGGAGCAAATCGATGGAGCAGTGGAGGATAGAGGTTGTCTTCGCCTGTCTACCTTACCGATTGCGGAGTTTTTCCTTCGGTTGGAGCGACTTTTCCTTCGGTCAGACATTACGGAATTCGCCGGGCTGAGAGCTTTATTTGCGACTAAAGGTAACAGTGGCGATAAGGAAAATTAATTTTTATCAGATGATGAATTTTTCGAAGCTTGCAAGACAGGTGTCTCGTCATTTGGTGCTTTCCAATAAGATACTTTCAATTTTAAATGTACGCGTAAGAGGCTCAAACTGTCAAAATGGCGAAATAAATTTTATATACGAAGTTTAACGTTACCTCTAATAAATTTCGTAGTCGTTTATCATCGACTGCCGCGAGAATTTCTGATCTTATTAGCCTGCCACTTTCTTGGAGCACTTCGATGTCGTCCAACGAGTCTAAAATTTCAGCGACAGCCCCTGCAAAGATTAAGCTTTATATAGTTGCCATGTTTTATCAGGATCCATATTTTTTTTATTAATATTTTATTTATAAAAATGTGTAAATATTTGTATCTTTAACTATAACTAAAATTTGAAAAAAGCATTTAATGCAATATTTCCACATGTTCAGTGCTAAATGGTAATTTTGTGTCCAACCAATACTCTTAATTAAACCTCACTTTAAATTCTAGGAAAAAAATTAAATAACAAATACATGTTAACTTGGCTGATGCGCTGTTGTAATTTATTTATCCATTTTTATTTTTATTTAAAAATAAAAATATCTCGTTTAATCAACAAGATGCGTGAGCTGGAATTAACGAGTTCATCCATAAACATTTTACTAAGTCTTTATGACAAAATATTTTTTATGAAATACATTAAACTTTATAGTTTGAATCAGTTTTAACAGCATATTTTTTAAACACGTATACATCTAAATTAATTACACTCCGTTCTGTTGAAACTTTGAACCAGGTTATTGTTATCATTTTTTTTTTCAAACAACAAGATAATACTCATAGGAAATTGCCTCAAATTTCTGGCAAAATTCAAAACAGTGTTATTAACGGAAACTCGCGCGAGCGAACGAGCTAATTTAAAATTCACGAAGCAAGAGCATAAAACGTATGCATTATTAAAATCAGGTATGCCGAACACGATTACTCCCTTTGAGAGAAGAATGGAGTAAAGAAGAGCGCGAGCAAGAGGGAAAAAAGGCAAAGATGCACATTGTCCGGTGAACTTTACACACACACACACACACACACACACACACACACACACACACACACACACACACACACACACACACACACACACACACACACACACACACAGACACATAGTGCGGGCACTCGCTTGTTCACCGTGTCAGCGGGGCGAGGTGTGGTGAGGCGAGTCGAGGCGAGAGAGAAGAGAGCAGGGCTCGCTCGTTGGCTCTCTCGCTCACGGCATGACCTATAATTTAACCTGACCTATTTTGCAACCCACCCGTGGTCATGACCTCCTCGTCGCCAATCTCATAGTAACTCTCGCCGTTCTCCGTGTATATAGTGAGCCATTTGGGTGACGAGACGGCCGCTTTCACCCCCTCCTTCAGCTTTCGCCTCGCGTTGAACTTCTTCAATTCGTCGATGGTCTCGCCCAGGTGTAACCGAGCTACGCCCTTGTCGCGGTCCTGCAAAATTAGAGCAAAACGGCGAGACTTTAGAATGTCGACTGCGCCTCGGTTATCGGGGAATTATTACGCGCGCCGTGTGACGCACGCGTAAATTTTAGTGAATGGACGCGATGCGGCACTCTTCCCTTCGGGGATGACGATTTTTTTTTGTTCAGGCAGCTAGATATATAGAGAGAGATAGTGAGGCGGAGAGGAAGGAGGTTGTTTATTATAAATTATGGGGAGGAGCACTCGTGTACGCGACACGTCCTACGCGGTGTATTTATAAAGCACTCGAATGGACTCTGATAGATGCTTATGCAAAAAAAAACGAGAGAAGGAGAGAGAGTATGAGATATATCTAGCTTATTCCCATTAACCGCTCGAGCTTTGCCCTAGCCGATCGATAACCCACTTGCACGTGCATTGCATCGATATACTCTCTCTCTCTCTCTCTCTCTCTCGCTCTCTTGTATGTGGGGTCCTCGTACTCCCCTTCTTTGGTTTACCTGCTAACTGCTCAGCGCGCGCGCGCGCGCGCTCAGCCCACTAGGCACCGAGCGCCTTTTAAAACGCGCGCGTACACAGCTCCTCCTCTCGTAAGTCCGTCCAGCGTAACACAATACACACTTGCGAGCGTGTGATCAGATCGGCTCTCTATCTCTCTCTCTCTCGCTCTCTCAGTCGCTGCACGAGCGATAACACACTTTACGCGACGGGGCCACGCGACCGGACGGCCTATATCGGGAGAGAGAGAGAGTGTGAGAGAGAGCGACAGATCTCTTCTCTCGTGTACTAAGTACTGCGGAGAGCGATGCTCTTTTACGCGCGACGATTTCGCCGAGTTCATCGTGGCGTGCTGTGACCGAGGGTGCAGGAGAGCCGAATAGAGGGAGTGGGAGGGAATATAACTCGAGCTCTCTCGCTCTATGCCCAGGGGTGGACTTACTCGCAGCCATTTATGGTTGAGCACTTCCTGAATGGTGATCCTGTGATTCACGTCTGTGGTCAGCATGCGCTGAATGAGGTCCTTTGCCGTCTCGCTTATCGGGTCCCACAGTGACGTCTCCATCTGCAAAAATTATTCATGCCTTTCTAGAGGGAAAATGGAGAGACAGACAGACACTGGCGGTAGTGGTGATGGTGGTGGTGGTTATTTTACGGCTAATTATAGAACGCATTTTTCACGCGGTGCGCACAGTTTTTTTTTTATTTATAAACGACGATAAAATAAGACCGCACGACAGAAACTTTTCTATTGATTATTTGATAATAAATTATATAATCACAGTGTGGAATTTAATTCATTTAGGCTTTATATCGGCAAAGTGATATTGCTAAAACTGGCGTGCTGCTGTCGCTACTGCTTACTTCGTAAGAGTATAACGTTTTATTAATTGAAAAATAGGTTATATATAATCGTAGATGTGTGTTCTCTCATCTATTATAAAATCTAGTATCAAAGTCTCTGAAATATTCCGGTAAAAAGAATTGAAAAGAGCTTAATAAATAAGGTCATTTCGTATAAAAATAGCTAGGAAAATCATTACAAGATTCTACGCCCTCGCTTGCGATGAAAATTCTTCTTAACTAAGTAATAAAATTTTTTTATAATTTTTTTTAGGAAACCGAATTTTATCGAATATACGATTGATCAAACGTGGGAAATTCTCTAAAAGTAAATACAATATTTAATAACGTTTTTAATCAAGTGATCTATTAAACTTTATCTTCATCAATATCGTCACGGCAAGTTTAAAAATACCTCGTTTATAAATAGCCATTGATTACAACGAATGTTAAAGCAATTTTTAATGTTCACTCTCCAATAAAATCCTACAGAACAATCTCTGTCTATAGCAGAACACACTTAAAATAAAAAGAACATCGCGGGTACATGAGAGAGAAAATTAAATTTACGCCGTCCCCCTGTACTTCGCTAAATAAAGAGAATATACAGGGAGAAAACCAATCGGCGTAATATTTCAGCCGGCAACAGGAAGCGTGTACGTGTGTGTGTGCGTGTGTGCACTGAAAAAACTCTGGCACGAGAGACGTCTTTATTCCTTTACGGAGGTCGTCTTAAGGTTATGTACGCCTGTTGTCCCGCGCGGCAAGTCTGTTATGCGGCAAAGGGGCTCTGCCGTCCCTTTTTCGGGTCGTCCGCTCAACCGCCGCGCGGCGCACTCGTCTCGGCACGTCTCTTACCACGACAGGGACGTGAGAGCTCCCTTAGCAGGAACAACAGACATACGGAATCGTCGAGGCGACTACTGTTTTCGTTTTGGAACATCTGTCGTGCCAGACTTTTTTCAGTGTGGGTGTGGGCGTATAGATACCTGCACTCGTCCCCGACAGATTGCCTCTCGAAGACGCTCTCGTGTACCGACAAAGGGAAGGGTGCCGGTAAGAAGGACATGAAGGAGCACACCCGCCGACCAGACGTCTCCGGGCTTGCCGTATTGTCTGCGTAGTATCACCTCCGGCGCCATAAAGTGCGGACATCCGATGCGGCCTACGACGACAGGACAAATGATACCTTATTAAATCTCACGGGCAATCATTGCTGCGAGCGATTTGGCTTTGGCGTTCTGTTCTTAAAAAGCGTCCTTTATTCCTTTACACTTACAAAATATATATATATATGTCACAGGGATTTATAAATGTACATTGATTGACATTGATTAACATTAATTGCAGCATTGGAAAGACTTCGTTTTGAGAAATTACTTTCATATTAGAAGATAGAAAGTACAACAGAGTGAGAATGGGTATATCTATATTTTGCTTTATTTACAAATGCAAGGTTTATCGTAATTGAATTGATCTACGTATTACAGAAGTGAAATAAAGGACATAGGATCGCAATTTATTGCAATCGTCTACAAATTGTCGCGGAAAAGCATCAGTGTTTGTGATGAAAAAAAAACGCTTATTATTGTTTCATCAGTAAAAGTGAAATGTGCGGTTTACAAGCATATTTATTATTTAGCGCTTGCATTTATAAGTGACATGCTGATACTTAATAGAGCTTGCATTGAATATATTATATATAATTAAAAACAACGATAAAAAACATTACGTAAAATAAACGATATGATGCATTGCTGCTTTATTATAAGGGTATGAAAATGCTTAAAAATGTACTTTCGTGCATAAGGACAGGATATTGGAGAAAACTTTCAAGATAGTATAACAATGACAGTAGATTCTTCTTTTAAAGAACTACTTTTCATAAAAGTATAATAGGGGGTGCTTTACCTTGCGAAGAGATAAACTTGAATAAAAAAAATTTTAAAAGTGTTGAGTTATGACAGATAATATACGATACACATTTAAGTAACATTTGTTTTTATAAGGGTAGGGGCGTACGTCTATATTGAGAACAATTATTTAACGAAAAGTTGAATGAGGATATAATTATTCATGTTCATATTCATTCGATGTATTGTTGTTATGTATACACAAAAAACACATCACCGTTTACTGTGGATCTAAGTCAACTGCAAGATGCAACAACGTCTGTAATAAAAAAAAAGACTAACATGAATAACGAAACAGGCAAGTGGACAAACACAAAATGACAAGTCTAGAAAAGTCTACCGCAATGGACGACGACGACAAGGACTAAACAGTTCAGTGTAAAATGGCCAAACGAGACTCAAGACTCGCTACGATCTTCTGCCATCTACTTCCCTAAGGAACAAAACGATTAAAAGCGAAAAACAACGCGTTAATCAGGTCGTAAGCAAAAATTATTTTTTTTCCACTGTGAAAAACGAAACAACGACGACATCACTTTTGTCTCGCAAACGTTCTGTATAATAATAATAATAATATTGCACTGCGTAGTATTTTACACGATAATGTTGTAAAGCTTATTCAATTGTTCAAAAGCTAATTCACAAGCTGCCTCTTGCGAGAATAGAAGGTGTTTGATCAAATGAAAAATACCAGAAAGAAAAGGAAGCTCTATGTACACAATTGAATGTCGATATATGTACACAAGGGTATCTTTCGTTCGTGAAAAAAATTTTTGAAAAAAAAAAACGGATGAAAAAGTTTATTATTGCAAATAAAAGAAAGTTTTAAAAAGTATTACGGCGAAATGAAAAGTTCCACGCTTGAAATACAAAAGAAAGAAGGGAAATAGAAAAATCTTGAGTGAAAAAAGCGCGGTAGTGTCGAGCTTTTATGATAAACGACCGTTATCGTGGTAGAGACGGCGAGGTAAAACCCCTAAGAAAACAACACTCGCCTGGCCCACCCCTTTGCCGAGAGAAAGAAAAAACAAGAAAGAGAAAGGGAGAAAAAGAAAGGGGGAGACAGAACAGGAGAAAAAAATAAAATGGTGAAAATGACACCTTCTAATCTCGCGTTTTACTCATTCAAAGTAGTGGTGGGAACAGGCATATGTGAATACCGATGTTGTCTTCCGTGTCGCTCATAAGCGAATCCTCAGCATCAGTAAGGTCCTCGAAAGGGAAACTGCAGCTTGGTGATGTCAATCCTACCAAAAGAACACATTTCAGGAAGAGTCGTACGTATCTTGACGTCTGCGCCTGCCATTGTTTTTCCATTTTATATATCGCGACAGTTTGCAGCTTTATAAATTCATTTTCATTCATTTTTTCTGCCTTTTTTCAGTACTGTGATAAGTCGGATAATTGTGGTGAAATATTATCGATATTATTCAATGAAAAATGTGAGTGTATTGTAGTCTGAAAAAGTGCATGGATAATGGGTTGTGCATATATTTATCTTATGAAATTTAAATTAGGTAGATCCCTAAGACACTTATACGTCATTCATAAATCGACAGGGTTCATTAAAAATATTGACCTAAGAAGTTAATGGCACATAGTTCGAAATAGATGAATTCTAAGTAGTGAATCAATAGAGGGAATTTAATGTGTACATAGATTAAAATATAGATTAAAAGTGTACGTATAATATTTATATTGAGAGAAAAATCTGAAGGAAACAACATTTTTCCAATGGAAAAATATTTTAGAAATAAAACACCAATTATTAAAAATGGTAATAAAATCTAGGATTTGTATCTGATAATTATATGTTAGGAAAGGATTTTATGCAATGTAGGCTTCGACATAGCAAGCAAACAAGCGACAGCGCGTACGCACTAATGCATTATAATGATATCGTGAAATTTTTTTTGAAAATTAAGTCGAATTTTTTGATAATCGCATAACATAAATAAATATATCTGTGTGTCATTTTTAAGTGATATATAAGCATGAACGAATATGTTGTGTGGCAATATATAGGGATCCTGCAGAAAAATGATGAATCGAAGGTTTTAGGTCAAGCTTACCCTCATTGTCGACCTTCAAGTAGACCTGCCCCTTTGGGCTCAGATACGGCCGATACTCGGTTGTGTAACATTCTGAATTCATTGAAACGAAATTGCAAATTGTCATGGCTTGTTTCTTTTTCACGTCAAGATAATTGTTAAAGATTCTGGATATTGTGTATTTCTTTGGATTTTCAAAATTCCTCCTTTGGTTGTCTTTTTTGTGCAACGTCTAAAAAACCCTCTGAGGCGCAGGCTCTTTGTCAGCAAAATTTTCATATATATTGCTTTCGTATTTTTAATTAAAAGCGGTGAAATTCGATATTCTGAAATTTTTAGATTTTGTCCAATGATATTGGATCTGTAGCTTAAAGTAGATTTATTATAAGTTCATTTTGAATATTAAAAATAGATTACTTTCGAACTCGCTTTCAAAGGTTTTCGTAAAATTTACTCTACTATACTAAAATATAATTATTTATAATTATATCAATGTTTAGTCAACTTGAATAGGATTATAAAAATCTTGCCAGCGATTTATCGTGTAACAATTTTCATATTTTCAGATTTAAAATTAATTTACTTGAATCTTTACTGCACCCTTTTAATTTATTTAAAGTTCATTCAAAGGACACTTAAAATATTTTCTGCTGCGTCTCAGAGGGTTTACAATCTCTTTCTTTCATTTCCTATAAAAATACAGTTTAATAAAGTTATTGTGAAATTATATATCAGTTCATAACACTCTCTATTTTAATAATGTTGATATTAAAGTAAGTTTTTTAATAAAAGTGACTTTAAAGTTATTTGTAGGCCGTTAAAAAGGATTTACTACTTAGGAAGGGTTATTGAAGCGCAACGCTCTATAAGTTTTTCATTCTTATTGGTAACTGGCATATAAGAAAGATTCAATAAGAGTGCCTATAAACTAAACTTTGCAACATAAAATTTTGCTAATTCTTTAATAACAAAAAGGAATTAATGTTAATGATATGATTGAGCGTTGAACTTCAAAGAGAAACAAAATTTATGAGTTTTAGAAACATAAATATTCAATATGCAAAATGGTGGATGGAATGATGAATGAGATGATGCGGTATGCTAAATACTTTGTTAAAATTTAAATTAATAATACTATTAATGACCGATAAATGAACACGAATAAAGTAATAAATAAAATGCTTATTCTACAATTTCCAACTTTTATATATTTGTTTTTCAATGTAATTTCAACATGAAAAAATTTGGTTTACTAATATATGATAGAGTAGAGATTTGAATTGCAAAATCATGTGTGAATATGTAAATGATTCTTTTGTTCTTTTGATGAATGTAAATGCGTTTCAGTGTTTTGTATACTTTTTGAACTATGTCTGGTGAAATGAATCTGGAGCACAGTTCACATTTCTCGAGCTTTTCGGTTGGTCCGTCGTTTTGAACACATACTTTTTTCTTTCTTTATTTTTTCGACAGCAATTAGAAAGTACATTTAGAAAAGCAACGTGTCACAGATATTTAAAACTTAGATTATTTATGAAACTCTGACTGTTTAAAATCGCTTTATGGAATATAAAACAGTCCATTAGAAAAAAAGTGCATGAAAAGTAAAATAGAAAAAGAAAATATTGAACTAATTCGTAATTTTATAATGACGATCGACAAGCAATTTATGGTATATTGAACACGGACTTTTTCACAATGCACGAACAGACAGTGCATAGAGCCTCTAAGAAACTCAAAGTAAACTCTAGTTGGAAATTCATTTGGTGACAGAATCGTCAGTTTTGCAGTGGCAAACTTAACTGCAACTGACTAAACTCGTATACAGTGCTGCTTTCCTCGATGCATAGAACACAAATGTCGCACAATGTAGCAAACGTGTATATGAGCCCCGTTGCTTTTGTAGTTTAATTAGAGGACAAAGTATAGCATGTCTTAGTTCCCGAATGCAGTACGACGTTGGCTTCGTTGCTACCAGAATAATAACGGGCGTATACGTATACCTCCAATTTCTTAGCCTTACACCCGTCTTCCACCAGTTCCCTACCCTTTACATGAATTTAAGCCGTTGTCTGGAAACCTAATTAATCCGAGTTATATTACTTGACTTTCTCAAAGACAATGAAAAATATAATCAACAATACGTAATTACATGTTTATATGTTATAATGATATGCTTTTTACTATAGGTGATTCGATATTTTAAGTAGTTTCTTAGCAAAACTAATAAAACAGTTGGAAAAAGTAATTGCGATAACGCAGTAAATATAACAAAGCGAGAATAAAAGATTTGTTCGATGCGCGATAACATAATGGAAGCAACATTACAGTTTTACGGTACTTTTAAAATTGTTCTCTCTCGATCATTTTGTTAAATATTGCGAAATAAACATATCTACTTCTAAACAATTTGGATATGATACTAAGGTTTATTGCACACTGTAAAAACCGTTGTTTATTCATTACCAATGCAATTACTAACGAATACTTCGGCTTAATTAAAACGCAGTATCTTTCAATTGGCTACGGACTAAATCTACGGAATGATACTCTCGTTATGATAAAAGTGGAGTAAACAAAGAAGTACCGTGCGGTTGAAGGGATTTTAATCTCTTAAAAACGTCGATATGTTAATTAACCACGCAATGTAAATTTGTACAATCTAAGAAGCAAGCAGATCTAAAAAGAAGAGCTACGTGAAAATATGGCGCGCCTCGCGGCAACAAAGAATATATTACAAAAAATATTATTTTCATGTCACATTACGGGTGAGGAGGGCTGGATGTATACGTTTCAATGTAAATATCAGTCAGCCCGGGCGCAAATAATGCTTTTCTCGCATCACTAGCCTTGGAATAATAAGACAGCTCGCGAATGAGAGACGGAAACAGAGTAGCTGTATGTGTATGCGTGCGATACGAGTGTTATGTGTATATATACGTATATGTGTGTGAGTGCGAGTCTCTCGCGACTACTGCCTAAGGGCGCGCGAGCGTGGGAGAGCGAGCTAACGTCGTACCACGGTCTCGGGAGATGCAGGAAAGAGTAGCACGTTACATATAGATTTAGATATAATAAAACTGCAAAGAAAGAGAGATAGAGCGATAGAAAGGAAGGAAGTAAGAGAGAGAAGAAAGAGAGAAAGAGAGAGAGAGGGAGAGAGAGAAAGAGAGAGAGCGAGAGAGAGAAAAGTATAAGTAGAGAGCTGGGGAAAGGGGAGAATGAGTTGCCGAGAGGCCTTTAACGTACCGACGCCGTTGGCCTGGGACGAGGGCAGTTGCACGGCTACGCCGAAACCACGCAGCTTCACCGGCGCCGAGTTCTCCTTGCCAGCGAGGAGGGCGCACTGCGGCTTCAGGTCTCGATGGATTATGTCATTTTCGTGACAGTAGCGCAGAGCTTCCAGGATTTGACGCATGTAGTGACTGAAATTCAGATGAGGTGCTTAATTGTATTATGCGCTTAGCTGGGCGCGCTTACGTTCCTTTTTCCCTCCTCTCCTTGACAACAGGGGGACCCTTGTCTCTTTCCTACGCATATTATATCCCCCCCCCCTCTTACGGCTTATTTTTGTCGATTTAATTTTCCGGTGTATGGCAAAACAACTACGTGAATAATGGTACTGCCGATTCGAGGTTTCGAATTTGTTAAACTAAAACGATTTTTCATGTCCTATTCTTGAGATATTTTCTTATTGGATATACTCATTCGTAATAGATTTCGAAAAAGGTATCACGGTTCTACCGCGTTCCACGAATCCTACGCGTGATTAGCGAATATTGGTACGAATATGTAACATTGATCTAATCAAGAGACCTATTTGAAAAGTTATGCCACATACAAATACTCGACTTTAATCTGATTATGCAGCATCTCATCACAGGAAACGCCACTTGCCTGTAATACATCCAAATGTAATCGATCAAATCAGCCAGATTAACATCTAGGCGCATAAGCCACGGTGATGGGCAGTGAGATAATACAGTATCGTTTCTGGGAAAAACTCACCTAGCTACAGCTTCACTGTAAACAAATCCAGCGGTGGCACGCCTCACGACCTCGAAACACAAGTCATCGCCGTCCATACTGGAAAAATAAGTTTTTACGTAAGATAAAGAAATTTAAGTCTTCTTTCGAATGACTTCAAAGTTAATTGAAAACAAATTTTTCGTCACGCAGCTCTTTCTGTTCTTTTGAACAGGTTATAGTTTTTTCATCGGTAAAGTATGAGAATGCTCTGAAACTTACTATTCGAAAACCATATACAGCATTCCTTCGGAGCTGTACGTTTCCAGCAATTCCACGATGTGAGGATGCTTCAACATGTGACATATTGTTGCTTCGCGTTTCAAATCTGAAATGAAAATATCCGATTATCCAATTATTAAAAATGACTTCTTCAATGACTAGAATTTAGTATACTGTATAGAAAAACGAGGACATACTCGAAATGTATTGAATTTTAGAATCCACTTTACCAAATTTTAGTATTTCGGAAACTAAAGTGGAAATTTACAATTTAAAAAAATTTTTTTCGCAATCTATATTACCGACGTTATATTTTAGATTGTGAATGTACATTAAGTAAAAGAAATAAATAATTTTTTGTATTTGAAAAAAAACGCAGAGAGCTGGAATCGAACCCGAGCCCGTCGCGCGAGAAGCCGCAGTCTTACCGCTACGCCAACGTGCACTTACACGAAAGACGTTTCGACTCGTTTACATATGCTACAACTTGTGTAGTTCCACAATAGGACAAATTCGATACCTTAATAAGTTAATTAACTATTTGTTTCGCGAAGGATGTAGTACACGAGTTTCTAAATTAATAAATATTTGTAAAAATATGCAGGTTATATTTTATAATTAATTTTATAGAAGAGAAGGTGATAAATAAATCTCTTTTGAGGTTATGTCGACTTATTGATGTTGTCGTTAGCAGAAGGTCTCGTAATTTTTGGTAAAGTGACTTGTAGAAATTGCTAAAATTCTATCAAATTTTAGTAAACTGGCTCGTAAAAATTGCTACATCTTCTATCAAATATTAGTGTTTTGAAAATTTAGTATAGTAAGTACTAAATTTTATATAAGTAATGTAGCAAATTTTATAACCATATTTATTTATTTTTAAAAAGGTATATACCATTAATTGCTAAAAATATATATGAAATATTTTAACAATTTGAGTATGTCCTCAAATTAGTAGAGAAAATAGTAATTTTTAATGGAAACTTTTTTCCGTGTATATAAAAAGCTAAAGCTTTTGAAAACTTTTGAAAAAGCTGAACGTAATGATTCAGTGGACCATCATATTTTAATTTATAAATGAGAAAAAATTGGTGTGTATGGTGATCTGTTAAAATGGCTTTTTTTATATCTAAGTGACAGGGAACACATGGTCAGAGTTCGATGGCATAAATCATTAGCATATATTGCTACCCCAGGAGTTCCCCAAGGTTGTCACTTGAGAAACCTGCTCTGCCTGTTGTTTATGAAAGATATAGCATCTCAAACTCATTATCTAAACTTTCTCATTTTTGCAGATGATGTAAAAATATTTACTAAGGTAGACTCTCCAATGGGTCTGAAGATTCCAT
Organism: Torymus aiolomorphi; assembly: GCA_036365515.1. NCBI lineage: Eukaryota > Metazoa > Arthropoda > Insecta > Hymenoptera > Torymidae > Torymus > Torymus aiolomorphi. Next base: position 25,630,653 of record CM070876.1, read on the forward strand.
CGTTAAAGTGCAAAGAAATAATTTATTACATTTAATTAAAGTTATTAAACAATGGAAATTTCATCTAAGGCTTTCTTATAAAGTTACTTTAGATCCATACTCTCCATTAGATGCATTTTACCTTCAAAAAGACTTGAATAGTCTAGTATTATGATCTAAAAGAAATAAACTAAAACTTAATGTAACAAAGGGCAAAATCATGACATTCTCAAGATCTAGAAATTGTCTTATATTATATTCCTATAAAATTGCGAATGAGGTTATTGGTAGGGTTACGCCTATCTCCGATCTTGGAGTTAATTTTTATAGCAATTTTGATTTTAACCTTCATCTTCAAAAGTCGGTTTTCAAAGCTCATGGGCTGTCAAGTTTTATACAGCGTATAACTAAAGAATTTCATGACATTCGCACTATTACCTATCTGTATAAAACCTGTGCCTTCCATCTCTTCTTTATTGCTCTCAAATTTGGACACCTTATTGTTCAACACATATAGAAACTAGGGGGGCCGCGCCCCCTTGCACGACCGCTAGTATTCAGGAGAACCTTATATCTTCGTAATTGCAAAAACTGTTACATTTCAAATACTAATATATTGTTACGATTATAGAAGCTCCCAGAGAGCAAGCACGTGCGGCCATGAACCCAACAAATATACGCTACCGATTCGTGCATAAGTCTAAAGAAAGAAGGCACGTGGCTCGACGCACGCCCAGGACAGTAATATACTAATTCTAGTATATACTAATTGAAATAGCGGCACTATTAAAAAACATTTCGCGTTTCAGTCAAATCATGTCCCATATATTTGTTATATACACACACACACACACACACACACACACACACACACACACACACACACACACACACACACACAGTCACACACTTTAATCTTTTTTTCTATTAAAAATTTCAATATATGGAAAACACATTGAAAATGATACAATTGCAGATGTTCCCGCAATATATTGCTAATTGCGGGTCCAATATGTTTGCAATATATTGCAAATGGCAATTACCAATATGTTGGCCACGTATGTCCAATACTAACGATTTTTACGCGGGCAGCAATCCACGAGGGGACGTCGATCGGCCGCATCGCGAACGCGTGTTAGGTTATCTCTCTCTCTCTCTCTCTCTCTCTCTCTCTCTCTCTCTCTCTCTCTCTCTCTCTCTCTCTCTCTCTCACACTCTCGCGTGCAAGTACGAGTATTTTAATAAATAACAAACGGTTATACTTTAGCTTTTGTTGTATTTGACTGTATTGTTTCGAGTATCCACTCGAAACAATACGAATACCTCAAGCCCTTCGTACGTAAGGGACTGGAGATACGCTCACACATAACAATTATACTTTGAAGAAAACTGTAACGCATTTATAAAAAATTAGTTGTTTTCTATAATGGCCAAAAATGGACTATTTTGATTGTATTTAAGCGTTTTTAATTGTTCTTTCAGGTTTAACTTACTAGAAATTGTTTTACGCAAAAATTTTCAAATCAAATCATGCTAAGTTGTAACCGAAAATCGACCATTTTAGGTACATTTCAGCGTAAAAAATCGTTTTTATGGGTTTAATTCGTCAGGAATTGATTGTACAAAAAAATGTTTAATAGGAAAAAGATTTATTTTAATATTATCTATAACTTTTACACTTAACATTTTTGTGTAAAATCAAATCCGGTCATGTAACAAGGAAAATCGATTATTTGTTCGATTATATCACTATTGCCTTCACAAATATTGTTCGTGGAAAAAAATTTTCAATCATGAATCATGAATTGCATGATTTGATCCCAACTGAATGCAAGTGATTTTTTTGCCTTATGACCTTTAGAATTATTTTTGAGAATGGCTTTCAAGTTGAGATATCTATTGATATCAATATTATACTTCATGTTGAGCATTTTTTTTAGCATTGATCAAACACTCCATAGAGTATTTAGACCTACTTTTTTTTGCAAATCCTTGAAATAACAAATGAAAATACTTTCTTCAAAGGAATTTGCTTTGTTGTCATCGTTCCATTTTATGAATGTTTCGTGAACCAAGTTGTAGCGATTAACAGATTTTGTAGGTATTATTTTTTGATATATTACTGCTTGGACCTCCTTGTCAAAATCACGAATCGTCTCTTCTTCGTCAGTGCTGTTATCGGATGAACAGTCACTCAAATTCATTGTTGTAAATAATAATTTTCACATTCGACGAACTAATAAGATTTCTCTAACAATGATGGGGGGCTAGGTTAGAGATTCGTGGTGTATACAACTTGTTCGGAAAATGTATGCGTCTGTAAACATAATCCTGTAGAGCGCAAAATTCTAAGAAAAAAGTTCCTTTACCATTTTTTCATATGACTAGTACTTTTCTAGTAACTGATGTGTTTAAATTGTTTGTTTTTAATAGGAATTGTATATCTATAGATATCATCTTATAAACATAGGTATACATTTTCTATTAAAAACAAAGAATTTAAACACCTCAGTTACTAAAAAAATACTAGTCATATGAAAAAATAGTAAAGGAACTTTTTTCTTAGAATTTTGCGCTCTACAGGATTATGTTTACAGACGCATACATTTTCCGAACAAGTTGTATAGGTTATAAGCGTGGTCGAGAGAGCAGGGAGGGAAGTACTCCCGACACTAGATGGCGCACAGATAGGGAGGGAACGGCGACTTTCGGCGGGGGGGGGGGGTTCAGAGTTTCGACGATTCACTATAAAATTGAAGTCGACTATAGACGTTTTTCAGTTCGACATATGGTAATGCAGATTGTTCTTAATTTCGAAATTCTAAATTACGAAAATCATATTTTCGAATATAACAGTTCACCTCCTGCCCAAAACATCGAATTTCATCAATACGATCTCAAAGCAAATATAACCTGTTTCTAATGATTTATTTCGAAATGTCTATATTGCACCCCTAATAAAATTCTATTAATGAAATTCGATGTTTTGGACAGTAGGTAAAGTGTTAGATTCGTAAATATGATTTCCGTAATTTAGAATTTTGAAATTAAGAACAATCAGTATTATCATATATCGAACTGAAAAACGTCTATAGTTGACTTCAATTTTATAGTGAATCGTCGAAACTCTGGACCCCCCTCCCTTTTTCGGCAGAGGTACGTAGAGAGGGAAATCGAATTTTCGACCAGGGTAGGTAGAAAAATATTTTTGTAAATGGCCGAATCCATCTCAAATCAGGTGGTCTGCGTATTCCTATGTCACCGATCATTTTGGGATAAAAGTATGTTCTTCTCCAAAAATGATTTGACCCGTATACTTTTATTTTTTTGTTGCAACAAAATTTCATGCGTTCAGCAATGCCACAAAATTCCGAGAAAATCCTTACTTAGAAATAAATTTTTTCAATGTAATTTTCAAATAGCTACTGCTTCACCAGTTTTTTAAGCTTTTTAGCGTGTAACACATAATTTCACTCAGGTTTGAGCCCTCTTTCATGGTCTGTATGTTATTCTCAAAAAAAAAATAAAAAATGCCCGAGTTATGCACTTTTTAATGAAAAATGCAGTTTTTAGAAAAATGCATTTTTCTCGAAAAAGCCTATTTTTTTTTCTCAATTTTCGTTTGTCATGACAGAGGAGGTAAATAACTATCTAGGCGTGATTGTGAGATTCACAGGTTTTCCGCTGGGATAGTAATCACTAATGAGATAACACGCAAACAAATTTTTCATGCTTAGCGCTTATATATATTGATATAACAATGATATAACAGTTAATATAAAGATCTTTGTGCGTATATAAGTAATATACAGGTACGCACGTATGTATGTATTTTTTTTTATTTATGTCTTTTAGATTTTTTATTTTTATAACTACTTTTGTTTTTCGGCTTCATTATTCTTACTTCAGTAAGGGGACGATCAGCGGTCTTTGCTGTCAAACAATGTACTTTATCATTGCACGTTTCTTTAATCCATAAATGAGTTTTTTGAATTCCAGGATACTTAGGAGTAGCAAACCAATCAACATTTTTTACTTTTCTAAACTCTTCTACGTCAACGTCATGTAAATATATTATTTTAATTGCATCTGTATATTTTTGAACGTGCTCTACAAAATCGTTGGCATTTTGAATGGATTTTTCATGGGGCTCTCGAAGATTATGCGAAGTAGCATAATGCTTTATCAGTCTAACCACACCATCTACAGCTCCTTTACCGTGCCCAGTAGTAGAGAACAATCATTTTATATCAAACCGTGCTCGTTTTAATTCATATAATTGAAAGCTATTTTTAAAGTGGCTAGCAGCGCCGTCTGATACAATGGTAATTTTTTTTATTGAATCACAACAATTGGCTTTCAAGTAGGTTATAATTGTCTTTACTGCTAGCAAAGCATACGCTAAATCATGTTTTCGGTCATCACTTATGACTGCGAAACTTTGTGTCGAATCCCCTTGATAAGAGACTGCTGTGAAAATAGAAATTTGATCATTAACCCAATGATTTCCTTGAACAGTTTTATTATGAATCACAGCCCATTTTTCAGCGAAGTCTATTTGAAGAACTAAATGATATGGGTCTTCTTTAGCATTTTCTCTTTCTGCTTTTATAGCTTTGCGTTGTTTATTTTTTACATACATGTGAGTACTGACCTTCATGGTCCAAACCGAAAGTTCATCTTTAAAAGCAGAAATTGACACTGTTTTTTTTAATTAAGTTACCGTTATTCCACAAAGCATATGTAATTTCTTCTGTGCCTTCTATATCTTGCAGTTTTAGAACATGAAACATAATTCCGTTACTGCCTGGACACATTTTACATTCTTGTAAATAACATAAATCAGATGGTTCAGAACACATTGTTGCGTTTATTATTTCTGGCCGAATTTCATCCAACTCTGTAACGTTAGTCCCTCTGAAATTAATTAAGCTTGTAAGAAATAAATCATAATTTGCGCAATAGATACAGAGACAAACTTCTTTGATGGGGCTAAGTAAGACATATTTTGGTCGCAAACTATAAAACGATTTACGAATTCCCAATTCTGGATAATCATTTTTAAATGTTTCATACGTTGCTTTCAGACTTCGAGTAAGGAAACGTTTAACTTTCTTCTCTTTTTTATCATTTATTTTAGCAGTAATAACGTCACTCTTATTAGGACCCTGCCTTGAACAATTAAAATCATCATTTATGTAATATTCCATAACAATTTTTTCGGTCCTTTCATCAATTGGATGGCCTGTGTACGCTTCTGGTTCCGAGTAAACTCCCTTTTCTTGTGCAAGACTTTTCGCTCTTTCTATCATGAACATTGTTATGTCTGGAAATAAGGGTGAAATTTCATTTTTCATTAGGGATGAGGGTAGCAAAGTCAGAATTTTTATTTTTTCTGATACCGTAGAACACTTTTGCAAGGCTAAACCAACATTTTGTACCCATTCTGTACAACGGCATGCAGTTGATTCATTTGCTTTTATAGAAACGTCATAAACATTGTTCAACTTCACATCGAGGGCATTAGACAATGTTGAAAGTATATTTTTTTTTCTTCTTTTTTACGTAATTTTCAAGTGATTTTTCACGTATAAGATTTTTTCTTTTAAGAGGCGATACAAAACCTAAGAAAGATGTACTTATTTCATTATTAAATTCTTCGAGACGTTCTGGAGTACTTGGTAAAAAATCTTCATCTTTATCGACTACATTGTCGGTAACTTCATTATCCGTTGTAAATTCATTGTCAGTGCTTCTCACCACTTCTAAAGCACGATTGTAACAATCGTTACACACATGTGTAGAGGGTGTTAAAAGTAAATTAGGATAAAGGTGCTTCAATGGATGAGCAAGATCCTCAAGTTGTTTGAAACGTACAGATTTAGATTGGAAACAGATTTTTTTGTGCTTATGTAAAAAATCTGCACATTTGATTCTCTTCGTTGAGTAATTTTGGGACATCGTAGTTAATAAGGTGTAAATATGTAATAATTTTCAAAAAGATGATAGTTTTAAAAAAGACTAGAATTGAATTTGAATTGAATTTATTGATCATAAGGCTACGGACTCAAGGTCCGAAATAGCCACTGCATTACATAGTTTACAAATGAGTAATGAATAGAGCAGTCAGAACGGATAGTGAAATCCTAAGTAAAAGTCACGAGTAAAAATAAAAATAAAGTAATATAATAACGGTACATAAAACTTAAAAACTAAAAGGAAGCAACATAAACGCAACTAAACGCATGAGTTGAAAAGCCTACCTTCAAAGCGCAAAATTATAATAGACTGCTCTTACAAAAAATAAATAAATAAATATATATATAGTAGTACAAAATTAAATAGTATACAAAAAAATAAGATAAACGCTATTTACAAAGCATGTATGTATACAAGAGCTGCTTAAAACGAGGATGTCGGTAAGAACTACGCAAGTTATTAGGCAATCTATTCCATAAGTAGATCACACCTATATGGAAGGAATGTTCAAAGCAGGAAGTCGAGAAATCCAGGTACTCGATATCGAGAGCTGAACACCTCTTACTTCCCACTTTATCGGACGCTCTAAATTTGAAATGTTGCGCCAGATAACTCGGAGCACCACTGTTGAGGACCGACACGAGCAGATTGATGGCTATATAGTCACGTCTCGCTGGGTAAGGCAGGATCTGGTTGGCCGTGTAGACGGGTGTCATGTGCTCAAATATTTTCGTGCCGGATACAAAGCGAAGAGCTGCGTGCTTACACCGTTCCAATACACTATAAAGTTCCAATAAACTAGAGGTGTCACTCTGTCATTGACTCTATTACTCTGTTTCTATCTTGCTGACTGTATGGCTCTATCCCTTTGCCTCTATCTCTGTCGCTTAGTCAGTGCCTCTTAACGTCTACCTCTACATTATGTCTCGCTGGTCTTTTCTCCTTGTCACTATCTCTGACGCTTTGTTTCTATCTCCTTATAACCGCCTACATCTCTTTATACCTGGCTCTCTGTCTCTGACATCTTGATATGTACCTAATTATAAATAATTAATTGTTATTAATTATAAATTAATTTGTAAAGACTCTTCGCGCCGGTTTGCGATATGAACTATAAGGGCACGCCAGATTCGAATTTGAATCTCCCGCCTCGCGCGCGGCACCGGCGAGAGTCTAGTTCACGCTCTGCCACTACGCGGTGCGACCCCTCTCCGCGCGGCTCCCGCAGTCAACCTAACGGCTTGCGGGGATATAGGCGCGCGCGGTCGCAGCTCTAGTGGCTTCTTTTACTCGGACATCTTTGTCTCGTAGATGGTCTCGGCACCCTACCTAGTTTACTGAGCTAAATAAAGATTCATTTTTTGATAGTTAAATAATTGTTTTTATTTAACACCCACGAGGTGCAAGGTCTCCTACCCTCGCCTCGCTTTTGGCGACAGGATTACTCCTGATCCTCCCCTACTCCTTCCTGTCCTTCTTCAACACCTTCCACTAGTTGAGCTAGCGTGTCTGTGTACACCGAGCTGTAGGTTTGCACATCCGTGTAAACTACTCTGAAAAAAATTTGGCACGGCGTCTGTTTCCATCACAGTTCGTCAGCGCCCCCTTCGCTGCGTGTGTCAGACCACCCACTTTTGGTACAGCATTTGTCCATAACGGGGCAGGAGCTGTGCCAGTACGGGGCACGCGATGCTTTTACGGGACAGGAGCTGTGCCAGTACGGGGCAGGAGATGTGCCGAACCGCGGTACAACAGTCGGCCCTACTTTTGGCATAGCGTATGTACTCATCGGGTCAGCTGGAGTGCCAATTTTTTTTCAGTGTAGGTGTGGGGTTAGTGCTGTGACCTCCCACATCCAACGTAGAAGCCTCAGCGGTGGATAATGGTCCCAGCGACCGGCAACGTGGGACTTCACCTCTGCGGGCGCTCTCTACTCTGCACTCTCAGCTGTGGCAGCCTCGACGATCTTCGCAGCTCTAGGAGAGCACCTCCAGCAAGTATGGCAGGGGGGGGACGCAGCGACTCAGACCACGAGACGCCTGTGGGTGGGTCTGTGTAGCGCTCCCTCCGGCACCTCCAGCGAGCAAGCTCTGCTCACCCCTCTACTCACCGATCAGCGTTGAGCAACCTTGCTCCACCGAACTACCTTCGAGTGCGACGATGGACTCGTCTTATGACCGCTCAAGGGTAGCAGTTCCTAACGAGCAAGCACTACTCGCACCTCGACTTCGTCCGGCGTGGAAGCGCTCACCGCTCCGTCAGTCCCCACACACACTCTCTTAGTGTCGACGATGGATTCGCCAAATCATCGCTTCTATACTCTAAGTATAGCTCGACCCGCGCTCTATAGCGCCTCCTTGCGCTTTGAGCAGCCCTTGATGTAAGGCAAGCTCACAGTTGGCGCTCCGCCGACCTCCGTGTGCTGTTCTGCTCTTTAGCCCGAGCGACACGCCTGCATCAATCTCGCTTCTGCTCTCGGTATCTACCTCTTCATTTATGTCACTTTTTTCTGTGACCCTGACTCCTTGTCTCATTCTCTCCGCCTCTGCCGTACTTTCTATCTTTCTCTGTCCTTGGGTCTCTGCTACTCTAGCTCCTTTACTCTGTGTTATCTCTCTGTTTTAGTCTCTATCTGTCTATCCCTGTCTCTATCTCTCTGTTTACGTCCTTATCTCCATGTCGCTGACTTACTAACTCTGTCTCTAACCTGCTGTCTTTCTGGCTCTATCTCTCTGCTTGTATTTTACTGTCTCTTTCTCTATCTCTCTGTCGATGACAATATCACTTTCTCTGTCACTGATTCTATCACTCTATGTCGCTGACTATCTGAATCTTTGTCTTTGCCTCCATCTCGATCTTTTAGGCTCTGACTCTCAGTGTTTACCTCTCCAGCTGCTTCTGTCTCTCTGGATCTATCTCCTTGTCGCTATCCCTGCTTTTTGTTTTTGACTCTCTGTCTCTGTCTATGTTTCGTTGTCTCGGCCTCTCTGTTTCCGTCTGTCTCTTTTTATCTGCCTCTTTGTCTCGGCCTCTCTGTCTCCGTCTTTGTCTCTTTGCATCTGCCTCTTTGTCTCTGTCTTTTTGTATCTGCTCTTGGCGTTTATACCTCCTCGTTTATGTCACTTTTTTCTGCGCCTCTGGTTCTGTCTTTATTGTTGAACAATTTTCTTTACTTTTCCTAACTTGTTCTGTCTCTGGGTATTTGCGGACGAGATTATCCAAGCGCAGTGAGCTCTCATTAGTAGTCCTTATTTCTCATGATTGCAACATACAACTTTATACAATGACTTATGGATTTTAATAGCCCTTGTTTCTTCGAGTGCAATTAGGTCATTAAGGCAGAAGTTCATAACTCTTCTCAAATACTCAGAACATACTCTTCTACGTTATTTTGAGATGGCGCTGGGAGGGGGGGGGGGCGAGGGGTCGGTAACGGGAAGGGGATCAGGGGGCGCTGAGGAAGGCCGGGCCCTCTCAAAATACATGTAAATAATCACATTTTTACGTTATTTTGAAGGGGTGCTGAAGGAGGGGGGCTAAGGGGGCGCAAGGAGGGGCTGAGTCATAAGATTTTTAAAACGAGTATGTAATATAGGGATATATACACACATACACACATAATATAAAGATCAGACAGTAGTTGTACAGGTTGTATTAAAAGCTCGAAGAGTGCTGGATTCGTAAATTAACCAACTCGAGTAATCCATTAAAAATCTGAAAAGTAATCCATCCCAGCGTTGAATTTAAAAACGCCGAGGCACTACGGTAAAATGGAATAACGCGTTTGCAGAGTCTTGTATTTATGACTTGATCAACACACTCTCTCCACGGCTTAATTCACGAAGTACAAGCCGGACGAGCGTGCGCATGCGAATAGTCTGGTTCCCCGCGCATTTTTCCCCGACTACGAGGTCTTCACAATAAGCGTCGGTAGTCCGCCGCGGTATAGCTGCAGTGAGAACCCACCCCTCCCCGTAGGTATATATAGTAGTGCACGAATACGACGACGACGACGACGCGCACACAATGGCGCGAATTCAACGAGTCGCGCGCGTGGATTCGCGACGTCGCCTTGCTCATAACAGGCGGTTGCCGGTAAAATTAATGGTGAGCTAGTAGCCGGTGGCGGCGGTAATGGCAGTGGTATTTACTTACCCGCTGTGCTGAGCCCCGGGCTCGAGGTGAATTTCGCCACGTCGACGATTTTTACGGCGAAGGTCTGGCCGGTCTGTCGGTGAACGCATTTCCGCACCACGCTGAATGGCCCCCTGAAACAATGACAGCGCGGTTTGCGATTAATACGAGGAGAGTAAGAGAGAGAGAGAGAGAGAGAGAGAGAGAAAGAGGGAGAGGGCTGATTGTGAAGGAGCGGGAAGTGTGCAGAGACGTGGGAGTTACATGAGTCATCGTCGTTGTTCCGGGACGTACGGCGCGAAGGAGAATGCGTCTTCACTTGAATGAGGGTGTCGTCTCTTTAATTGGCCATGCTACTGTGTGATTACGATAGTTTACAAGCGGATTATATTTGTGGATGGGTTGTTACATATGCGAATTCTAACTTAAATACTTTAAGTGTTATAATTATCAAAAATAAATAATCCTAGTGAATTGTGAAGTACAAATTTTCAAACCATCTATAAATAAATCTTATTTAATCATAAAGAAAGAAGTTCACTTTTCATGAATACATGCTGTCAAAAGGTAAAACATCAATCTAGTCATTTAACAGGGGAGAGAATTAGATGGGCAGTTGAATTAAAGTTGATTAAATAAACTCAATGAATTTATTAAGTATTAAATTCGCATCTATTAATTACTACTAGGATGTCACCAATTAAATGATAAGCCATTATTATGGTATATCAATAAGGATTTGATTCAATTCCTAGACACTTGCATCTATTATGCTCCCCTGGACAAACAATTAAAATGTAATCAAGTTATTCGCAGTGATTAATTTGACGATATTTGTTTGGAAAGTAGTCAAAATAAAAATGTAAATATGTTAGCTTTTTTTTTTTAATAATTTATCCAATTTAGGATGAGAGTAACATTGAAATTTACATAAAAGTTGCCTGCCAATATTCGATTTAAATAAACAATAAATTTCAATAACTTTAAGGATTAACCCTTTACCACGCTGTTAAGTTTAATACGTGGGTGACCTATTTAAATTGTATTTCGCACCTCTTCCTCATGATCAAATTGTAGTACCCCCTCTTCCCGCCCGATTTACCACACGTCCGAAGCAAAAAAGAGCTCTAGCGGCCGTACCGCGCCGCCACCGTAGCTGTCTCCCGGCTCTGTCGCCGCTCGATCCTCATTCTTTTTCTTTGTGCCGGAGGAATCGCACGTCCCACGGAAAATGTCAGTAAAAGGGTTCTGACCCCTTTTTGTTGACATTTTCCCAGTATTTATATATATATAAAATAACGCCTTGGAGGAAAGCGGATGCAGATCACGAAAAAAGTAAGATATTTCGTTTTTTGTTTTTCGTTTTTTCTTATATGTTTAAGCCGCGGGCTGGTGTCATCGAGTGCCCGGCGGATGTTTTTGAAGGCGTCTTGTTGCAGATTTTATCCGAATAAGACACATTACTGTGTAATGTAAGCCTGCAGCTGAGGATATTCGCCTTGTTCAGGTTTTACCTGATCAAGGCACATAGTTTTACTATGTAAATGTGGCAGTGGCTGATCTGCTAAGATCATTCTTGTTCGGGCTCTTTCCCGTCCAAGATACATAACTAGGTTATGTTGCTCAAGTCACGAGGCCCACGACCCCACGAGTGCAGATATCGCGAATCGTCAACTTCGAGCATCGGGGAGCGCCGAGCGCGCAGCAGAGGTTATGTGCACTACACATGGGCGAGCGGCTATTGTTGTCGTGCGCGCGCTCGCGCCTCGGCAGTCTCAGCGGGCTCCGCGCACGCGGTATGGCGTTTGGCCTTGAGTGACGCGGCGACACAAAACTATATGGGCCCGTGTTGCTTCGCGCGGCGCTCCATATGCACATCATAATATGCGGCTGGCTCGCTGTTATTTACATCACGGAAGGAGGACTGAAACTCCAGCGGACCACCGTTATCCGTTTATCTGCATCTATCATTCAGGTGGTAACCTGGTTGATTTTCATAGTTTTACTATAATTTCATGTTGTCATTTATGTGAATTTAATAGTTAGGCAGCCATCATTCGATTTTACCTGTTCAATATTCATAGTTTTACTATGATGTTTTACTGTTGCCATTTATGGAAATTCAATACATATATATATATATATATTGTATGGAATTATATATTTGCAACTTCATTCGGGTTTTACCCGTTTAATATTCATAGTTTTACTATGATTTAATGTTGCCATTTATGTCAATTTAATATATAGATTTGCAACCATCATTCAGGTTTTACCTGTTCAATAATTCTAGTTTTCACTATGATTTTAATGTGGCCATTCATGTAAGTCTAATATATTTAAGCAACTATCATTCGGGTTCTACCCGTTTAATATTTATATTTTTACTATGATTTAATCTTGCCATTTATGTAAATTTAATATATATATATATATATTTGCAACCTTCATTCAGGTTTTACCTGTTTAATATTCATAGTTTTCACTATGATTTGAACGTTGTCATTTATGTAAGGTTAAAAAATATATATACATATGTGCAACTATCATTCGGGTTTTACCTGTTTAATATTCATAGTTTTCACTATGACTTGAATGTTGCCATTTACGTAAGTTTGTATACGTATATTTGCAACTATCATTCGGGTTTTACCTGGTTAATATTCATAGTTTTTACTATGATTTAATGTTACCATTTATATAAATTTAATATATATATATATATATATTTGCAATTATCATTCAGGTTTTACCTGCTTAATATTCATAGTTTTGACTATGACTTAAATGTTACCATTCATGAAAATTTATAATACATATATTTGCAACTATCATTCAGGCTCTAACCCGTTTAATATTCATAGTTTTCACTATAATTTGAATGTTGCCATTTATCTAAACTTATAATATACATGAGTTATTTGAGTTAAATGTTGATTGAAATGTAATCGTTCAGTGAAATGCTATCCTGTCCGACACTCATTGCATTTTATGCAACCTGATAATCAAAAAGTTATCGAATTATAAATTATAAGACAAATTCTGATGTGCTATATTGTCTGAAGTGCATATTTCGATGATTTTGTCTCGGATATTTTTATGTATCAGTTGGAAATGTTTGTAAATTAATCAGATGATATTTGGTTGCATGGGTTCTTAACCGTTGACACCTATAGTTATCGGTGGGTCTTCAATACAAATTTTTAATTTGTATAAACGTTCATATAAGTGACGTCAATGATTACTAAAATTAAATGTTCAAGTTTGAAGGTTATAGTTTTGTCTATATACTGCTTTTGAAAACATGCACTTGTAACGGGAGTTTGAAAACGTGTTTTTTAAAGGGTTTTTCAATTTCTACAATCATCGTATTAATGGAATGGCATTTTGCTTAATTCAATTGCTCGAATTGGTATTTGGTGCACCTAGATATACAAAGCAATGTCCTTATAGGACTGAATTCTTTTATGAACATTTAAAAATTGTCATTCAGGACTAACCTGTTTGACATTCGTAGTAGTTACTACGGTTTGCCTTAGCGATGCATAAATCAGAAATATTTTCACACGCTATTTGATTGGGCATAAATATGTACATACATTCGACGCTGTATTGCTCTATTTTCTCAAGTTATATTGAGATGTAGCTCTTGATTAATTTAAGAAAGCTGCTATGACCATAATCTTGCCTTATAATATGCTAAATGTGTTTTATCGGCGGACAAACTTTTGCATGGAAGTTCCTGACTCTGCTCAGATGTGTGGGCGCTCGCGTAGTTTCTTTTCTTCGTCATCTTAGCTACGCTGTATGCTGCATCTGACTTCATGGAATACATCTTGGGCTCATACTTTTCGGTAATTTCGTAGGGGTAACAGGATCGCCAGTCGAACATCTAAAATGCTTTAGGTGGCTTCTATCAGATATTCGCATCGCGATCGGCAGACTGGACCGCGTTGGTGCGCGAGCAGCGACACACATCGGAATTTGTGCGCTCGTTTCTTTATTATCTCGCACGAATTTTTTCTTTCCTGCGCTTAAAAAGAAAAAGGGGAGGAGGGGAGCACACTTCTCCCTCACCTACGTGCAATGAGCACCGTAATAATGTGTCTGTATTTTCACATGCGTTTTTAACGCTGCGTTAGCGCGTAAAGTATTTCGACTACGAATTGTGAACTGATATTGTTTCATTAATTCAATGGTTTGGGTCGCCAATGTACCAGAATTTGTTTATTTACATATCGTGATATATTATTTATGTGAATATAGTATCTTATTTTTCCATCAAGATACAATCTAATTGAGCGGCAGCTGTTTTGATTAAGAATTCTTCTTCATCAAAAATATTCAACTCTGGAATGAACTGTTCACTTAGACGATTGTACATATTGCTGTTGACGATGGCACCCAGGTGCGGGTGTGTTTTTTAGTAGCCGCGTAATAGCGTGCAGGTGCATGCGTTGCTGACTTTACGGGTATCCTAAGGGATCAACTGCTGGTTGACTGTGCACTGCCTAATATCTCGTAAAGAGCCTAGTCGCACTATAGAACAATTCGTTCAGCGGGAGTTGATGATGCGATCAGTTCATAGTGGTGTGCTCGTTGCCCTATCGACGCACCTATTACTAGTCGATTGATTACAGACTGCTGAACTGGTAAAGGGCCTTACCTTCAAGATTACGCATTTGCTAATCTTAATGAATTGCGTATTCACGGAATATGTGTATTCCTGGCAATAATAGGAGAATCTCTCAGGATTGTATCTATTTTTTGTTTATTCTTGGAGTGGTTTTTTTTTGCATTACACGGAAGCTTGCGTCTTCAGAAAAGTAGCCGCAAATGTTTCTACGGCTCAATTTGTCCAACGTAATTAGGTGTTTTTGTGAAAATGAATTCTCTATAAACACTTAAACTGTATTGCGGTATTCGCAAATCTATGGCATGTGTATTCTATTCTGCTCTAGTCTTAGCGTTGGTTGATAGTTTTATTTCACGTTGTAAATAAACTTTCAGTTTTTAAAGGTTCATACTTAACAATGCTAGCTAACCAGTACGAGAATTAGGTCTTTTATTTTTTGTTACATCTATTGTTACACTCGATTAAAAGGCACTATACTTTAATGTTGGCAAATTTGGGAAAATTGAGAAATAGCAGTTTTTGGTAAATTTGAAATCTTTTAGAAGAGTCTGTAAAAGATTTTCAAAATATGATAATTGTCGCACTGATCATACCATCTGATGTTAAATTTTGAACCTCTTGGAAAACTTTTATAATAATTAAGTGTTCTTGCACTTAGTACTTGTATCGAAATTTTAGTCGTGAAGTAATTAATACACTCATATGTCAGGTCTCGTCTGTAAATCTTGATTCACCTTTCATGCACGAAAGGTTGATAGATTTACAATTCAGAGAATTAAATTTTACAATTATTTTATAATCGTTAAGTTAATCGTAATCGTTAAATGATAATCTCAAAAATATTTAATAATTTGTCATTACGATTTCGTATTTTTGCTGGATTACAAATGTAGAATGATATTTATATTCAAAAAGGGTGAGACATTTTTTCCCAAAATGTCATACATTTGTCCATATATCCAGTTGCCGTTTCATAGCTTTAAACATCTACAATTTGATCATGAGGAAGAGGTGCGAAATACAATTATACAATTGAACGAACTTACTTGTAAGTGAAGTTCGATTAGAATTGTATGAAGCACCTCTTCCGAAATGATCAAGTCCCACCCTGGACCCTTATCTATAAGCTTATACGTATAAGCCTTTATAGATGCCCCATTTAGAAACGGCAACACTTTAAATAATGAGGATCGAGCGGCGACAGAGCCGGGAGACAGCTACGGTGGCGGCGCGGTACGGCCGCTAGAGCTCTTTTTTGCTTCGGACGTGTGGTAAATCGGGCGGGAAGAGGGGGTACTACAATTTGATCATTTCGGAAGAGGTGCTTCATACAATTCTAATCGAACTTCACTTACAAGTAAGTTCGTTCAATTGTATAATTATATCTTACATTAAAAAACTTACATTGACAATCATAATTTTAAATTCCATCGAAAACTTCCAAATCCCCTGATGTTTACAACGGTGAATTTAAATTAGACTATCACGTTGAGACAAAGTCACATATTAAACGTGCGATGAACGTTAAGTTTGCTATACAAGGCGGGACGGAGCTCTATGGTCTTCAGACGATCAATTAGTAGTAGCTCACAGGAAATTGGAACATTGATAAGCAGTTAAGAATTTAATTAGAAATAGAGCAAACCTTGTTCTGATGTGGGCTAAATTGATATTTCGAATAATTTATTATCTGATCCTCGGAAACAATACATAGAAAGCTTAAACTGTAACAATGGAGATTTTCGGATGTAACTTATAAGAATTTTTTGAGTTAAGTTTTTTTTCTCAGTAAAAGCGGTTTATTTTCCAAGATAAAAAATTGTATAAATAGTCCATTTAGAAAACAAACTATCTATAACTATTGAATTCAAACTTGACTAAACCTTAAAGTCTTTTCTTTAAAAAAAAAAATGATAGGAAGTTATGCAGCATTTTCCTCTCTTAAAAGAACGAAATGTTGTAAAGCATTTAATGATTGAATTTGATTGGTTCGGACAGAATAGGCGCCAGAACCTACTATGTTTGAATTTTGAAAATTAAAGTTTTGGACTAACCATTTAGAAATAAATAAAATAGCATTAAGTATAAAAAGTAAAATTAAGTTTTTTACTTTAGTGTATAGGATTTGTCTAATTATTTTTTCAGTCTGACGATGTGACAACCTCCAATCCGATATTAACCGTTATCTCATTTTAATAGTGAGATATTTACAATATAAATTAATTTTTACAAGAAAAATACGAAGAAAATTTTTTTGATTTTTTCCAATATTTGTTTTTCTACAAATATTATTTGTATAATTAATAATAAAATTTTGAAAAAACTTAATATTACACGATCTACTCGAAAATATATTGATGGGTAGAAATATGAAGTAATTTAACCCTTTGGCCACCAAATTTGGCAAACAAATAGAGTTTATTCCCTATTGGTGTATCTGAACTGTCCTAACAAAAAATAACCAATATGTTTTTCCTTCAGCAAAATTAGCAGTATTAATGTGTTACATTTTTTGTAAAATTGGTGGTATTTTTATTCACATTTTTTTATTCATCAGCTTTTAGCTATTTTAGTTATTTTTGTTATTTTTTTTCGGTACTTTTACTTTTGAACTTTTTTAAAAAACTTATGAGCTGAATAAATAATTTAAATTTTGAAAAAAAATAATTTTGGTTGAATAGTATATTCAACCATATATACCCATCTAGAGAGGAAAAAACTTGCTTACTTACGCATCTAAAGAGGACAGTCCACAGCTCGTGTAAATTAACACCCGAGCCGAAGGCGAGGGTGGCAAACATGAGATGTGGATTGGCCAATTTTTCTCCCGTGGTACGTATACTATTTTTCACCATACCCGGGCTGAAAATACCACATTTTTTTTTTGAGCCGAGCGCGAAAGTGGTACTTTCAGCCAGGGTGTGGTGAAAAAATAAATTTTGGTTTTCTTTTTCATTAAAAAAAACTTACAGCAAGTTATTTAATTAATTTTTTTAATAAATTCGATAACTAGATATTATAATCTTTCAATTAAGCCGTTCGGAGTAAAAAAATATTTAACGGTACATTTTCTACGCTTTCATCAGTACGTAACACGAGTCGCCAAAGGGTTAAGAATATACTCTCTATTCTGATATATATTTACGAAACCGGCAGCTAAAAAATTTTTTTTAACCATCTTAATATTATCCGATTGGACCGAACAAAATATGAACGAATACGAAATTACGAGTAGTTTAAAAAAATTTTTTCAAATTTTTGGTATATTTCTTTATTATTTTTTCAACTTATTTGATATTATCCGATTGACTCTTAAATTGAACGTGCACAATTTCAGATAATACTTTATATAACTGCAAAATTTGAGTTTGTTATCTCTTTTCGTTTTCCAGTTATGGATCAGACAAATTTATAACATACACACACACACACACACACGCACTCACGCGCGCGCGCGCACGCACATGCGTACATAAACACAGCCATTTCTAAAAAAATGCATATTTCGATTCAAGGAAATCAGAAACATTGAAAATCATCGAAATTTGGAAGTCCAAAAATTTCACCGTTACAAAGCTTTCTCTTTGAGAAAGCAAAAATGGCAAAATCTAAGCACATTTTTGAAACCTGCTTTCTCAGAGGAATACTTGTGGCTTAGAAAAAAGTCTGAATTAAAATAAAATATTTTTTTAAATAAAAATGATTAAATAAATAACACTTAGCAGCGTTTTAATATAATAAAATTTTCTTTTATCGGTTCTTCTAACGATTTTCCATAATTTTTAAGTTTAATGTTTTTCGCTATCTCGAAGATCTTAGAAAGAGCGGGCAAATATGGACGAGTACCTTTCAAGGCTAATAATAAGACTAATTTTATGTTATTTATTGACATTAACATTTACATAAGGATATTTAAATTCTTGAAACTATTGAATAAGATGTAATTAACGCGCAGGACTTAATAAAACATATTTCGAGAAATTTATATTATGTCGAATAACATACGTGCTCTTCAACTATTAATTAGGTTAGAGTCACGTGAGGCATATAATATAATATGGTACTTCATTACCAAACTTACGACTGTTACTGTGTGAGTCAATGACATGTCGAAGTGTTCTCTCAACTGACTAGCTACGTACCAAGGGTACTCCCTGAAAGCTTTTTTTTCTACTCTAATTTTCTTTTTGTGGAAAATTTATTTGCGCTTTGGGATCTTAATATTGGTTAATGATCAGTGACCGTTTATTGTCCATTTTTAACATGCTAAATTTCCACAAGAAAAATTGATTTGCAGTTAAAAAAGTGTTGCAAGGCAGTCGTTTTCCTTGGTTGGACATTTTTCTCGTCTATTCTATAACCTATAGGTCTATATATAAGACGAGAACAATTTTTTAACCCTCGAAGTATGTATTTTTTGTCGAATTCCTCGTGTTCTTTTCACTTATTTTACATCTTTAATATTGAAATGACAAAATAATTTGTCTGCAAAAAGATCTGAATGCATAACAATCTATAAATATTACCATATCTATCATGTTCTCATAAATCATTATTAAATATAAGAATTTTATTATAAGAAGAAGAGGATTCAAAATGAAAGGATAAAATGAAAACCTACTAGTTATTAATTAATAAAAGATAATTGACATATTTATGGAAAAATATTACCTTATAACTTCAAAACTGACAGTAACAAAATAAGTAATTGATTCAGAATGCATATCGACGTCTCCAATTCGAAAGGACTTATTTCGTGGAAACGTTTGGAATGGACTTATTTCGTGAAAGCATTTGGAAAGGAATTATTTTGCAAACTCGTTCGGAAGAGACTTATTTCGCGAAAGCGTTTGGAAGGGACTTACTCCAAAAAAAATTTTCGAAAAGACTTATTTGGGCCCGTTTGACTAAACAGTAGTACAAACTTTGGCAGTGTCAGACGCTATTATAAATAATTATAATTCATACGCGGATTTCACTTTAAATAAGAATTATTTTTTTTAAATTATCAGAGAGAGAGAGAGAGAGATATTCAGAGGGGGAATAGAATAGAATATATGCTTTAATATTGACTAAGGACTCATGGTCCGATATAGCCAATCCAAAAATACTGTTTTACAAACAATTAATTATAAATACATAATAACTGCCGAGGGCGTCTAAACCCTTTACAATGTAGAAAACGAGAAAAAAAACAAAAATGTAACAAATAATTAAAGGCAAGTAACATATAGTGTTTACAAAAATATGTAAATAGTCGCATGTAAATCGCATGTTTATCGCAGGAATAAAAAAAGAAAAGAATAAATAAAGAAAAGACAAAATAAAAACAAGTCGTTGTACAATACTGAGACGGACATTATAATACTTGGTATAATAAAAAAAAAAAGAAAAAACTAAATAATACTGAGGCGGATCGTAGAGTCGTCGCTAACAGGTGTTCATATAATTTCGCTTTGAAGCAGGGACGCGTGTACAATTCTCTAAAACTGGGTGGTAGGCCGTTCCATGCGTAAGCTATACTAATTCTGAATTTATTGCGATATCCTTCTGTCGAGAACTTAGGTATGACAAGGTCTAACGGATAACGTCTCAAACTGCCCGGCTTATCACTAGGTACAAAACTAAACATTTTAGATAGGTAGGAAGGCGTACCTTCGCGCAGGATCTTAGCAAGCATGCAGAGAGATAAAAATATTCGTCTCCCTTCGAATTTCAAAGTATGGATTTCGCGATAGGCGGGTGTTATGTGCTCGAAAATTTTGGTATTAGTTGCGAACCGAAGAGCCGCGTGCTTGCATTTACTGAGCCTTCGCTCATATTCATCAAAGATATCGGAGGGGGAGAGAGAAAGAGAGAGAGTTTTCAAAATTAATTAATTTTATACTACTCTGGTCGAAATGTTAACCAACGATTGGCGAACTGATTGTCAATTTTTAAATTAAAAACGTCACACTATGATTATGTTGCTATTGTCGATGAAGAATAACTATTTATACGGATGAAAATATAATATGATATATGCTTTAAAATATAATCATAGTTTTAAATAGTTTTAATTAAATTTCGATG
Source organism: Torymus aiolomorphi (assembly GCA_036365515.1). Lineage (NCBI taxonomy): Eukaryota > Metazoa > Arthropoda > Insecta > Hymenoptera > Torymidae > Torymus > Torymus aiolomorphi. The sequence goes on from CM070876.1 coordinate 25,651,453, forward strand.
TTAAACTTAAGTAGAAATGCCCTCATATTAACCAACGAAGTTGGTTTATTTTCTACCTGGGTAAAGTAGGGGTTATTTACTTCACGATCGTTGCCTTAAAGTTCAAAATCATTCATTCTTTTTAATTGAGAACCATTAAAAAAAAGTGTCCGATAACTAGCGCTTTTACCCTGTGTATTTTAACGTTTTTTTTTTTAATTTAAAATTTAAAAAACAATTACGGAAATTATATAACATACATAACATTCTAAATTCTTATATGTCAAGAATAGCTTAAGAGTTTAAAAATGAAAAATAAATAAAAATAAAATTAATAAAAAATATTTTGCTATAGAGACTTTATACTAGTAAATGTGTAGCAAAAGTCTCGTGAAAATTCAATCACCATTATCCATTATACGGGTATTTCCTTCCTTTGTACGTGTATAAGTCCGGTATAAAAAAAAACATTGCCACTACATTGACACTTACAAGTAGGAACCAAGGAGTGCGGGTCCTGGATTTTTATGAAACTTGGCGAGGGGGCTTTCTTTATCATAAAAACAGGCTGTGTAAAGGCTTTTAGACCAATGGGCTTCCTATCAGAAGATACAACTACACTGAGAGAATATCGGCGCGCCATCTACTCTTTAGGTGTATGTGATGCTCCGATTTACCCTGTTAGTGGCTGTACTGCCAATCGGCGCGCTAGCTACTCCGATCGGCGCGCTAGCTACATCGATTCGGCATAGGCGCAGCGCTGACCTATCTGTGCGATAGGCAACCTCTATATCAGAGTAACCATTATACTTTTTAAACGAAGTACTGGTTCTATACGGAAATGGATAGTTTTTTTGCTAAGTATTGCCCTAAAATTTTATCCAATGACGTCAAGGATTAATTCCTTGCAAGTATAAGTTTATGCAATAAATAACTGAACTACAGAATTAATTTGTATCGACAAATTTGTTTTTTGAGTGGTTGTAGTTTGAGGTTATGTGCTGCTTTTGTGTATAAGGTAAACGGCCCTATTATGATATAGTGTCCGCTATTATGGAACACCAAAAAAAAAATTAAATTTTGGATATAATTATATTGCGAAACAATCATACAAAAATGATATTCATAAGTATGAGTATTAAATGCATAAATATATAAATTTGGATAATGTCTTGAAGCTAATAATGGAGCGATCTTTGTTCCTCAACTCTATTTTAATCAATCAGACCTGAAAAATGAATATAAACCTTAAACCTTAATTAAAAATCATAAGACATAACCTCAAAAGACTGACATGATTGATTTTGATCCCTCGTATACCAGATCCCAAATCCAGTTGTTTGATAAGTGATTTATAGGCTAGATGACTTCAACGCAGAAAATATTTAGACTTAATAGACATAACTTCATATTTGACATGATTCTTTGGATTTATAATGGTTATATAAATTACATTTTCAAAAAAGGGTTTTAAAAGAAAATACAAATGATTTTAAAAAATAATTAATCTAAAATGAAAGAGAATGGATATTTTTACTAAAATATAACATTATAAATCCAAAGAATCATGTCAAATATAAAGTTATGTGGTCCATTGAGTCCAAGTATTTCCTACGGTAAAGTAATCTAGCCCATAAATCACTTATCGAACAACTGAATTTGGGATCTGCTACACCAAGGGATCAAAGACAATCATGTCAATCTTTTGAGGTTATGTTTTATGATTTTTATTTAAGACTTTAATTAACGTTTATATTCGTTTGCAAGGCCTGATTGGTAAAAGAAAAGCTAAGTAACAGATATTGCATCATTATTAAGCATAAAAAGTTTAAAACAAAAGTTTTTTTCAATAAATAGTCTGGAAAAGAGTGTTTTATAATTGGGACAAAACTGATGGAACACCGGGCCATTCGTTCCAACGCTGTACGATACATACGGCCGTGCTGACGATCCTCTTTTTATACTTACTTATAATTATGAATTTAGCCGAATTTTATCTTTAAAAAATTTTAATTGCATTCGTAAAGATAATATAACAAGCTAATACAAAAGAATTTAATTTATTAGCTTTATTTCAGTTAAAATTAAATAGGAAACCTCATTGACCCTCAAGATGTGTTCCATAATAGGGCCCTTTACCTTAGTACCTGACCCCGACTTTTACTTATCATTTTTAAAAAAAAGGATAAATTTTAAAAATAAAACAAAATTTCTAAAACAATTTCTTAAAAATATTTTAATAATATTCAGAACATCATTGTTTTGCCATGAAAGTTTACACACTTTGTAAGTAAAGAATAATGTTTGTTTTATTTCTATTTTTTCTAAAATATTAACAGTATATTTCCCCCAAGATATTTTGTTAATAACTTTTTTGTATACAAATAGTTTGCTAAAAAGGGTACATCTTTTCATGAAAAAAAGTTGCTACAAGAAAAGGTATACCCACTGCACCGTAAAAGAGTAGCTACAGGCGCTACAACGCTGCAAAAAAAGAATAGCCAGTACTCCGAAAAAAGTGTAGACCACGTGCCGAATCGTCGGAGTGACTGCTGCGCGTGTGAACTGCACAACAGCTGCGCGTTTTCGGCGCTCTGGCAACGCCGTTTGATGGGGGCTGTTGTCGCTCAGCTCAGGGAGTAGTTCACGCGCCGATCTTCTCTCAGTGTATGGAAAGTTTCAAATTTTAGCTGTTTTTGCTTATTTTGTGATTTTACAGCTATGATAGCGTTCAAGCATATACCCATCACTTTTTATGTACCTATCCACTCTCTTGTCACCTTAAATATGATAAATACATATTGTTTTTTCAAGTAGAACCATTTTCTAAATTGCTTTTTATTTATTAACAGAAATTTAACATCCAGATCCAGTTAAAAATAGAAATATCTTTTTTTATGTAATTCTATTTCTTCATAATTACATCTAGTTATAAATAATAGGCCCTGATAATATTAATGATTTGTTTTAGGAATAAATAATTCGTTTTTCATATAAAGTACAGAAATTTGAAACTATTCTTTAAAATTAGCATTCAGAAAGCTGCATATACATTTTCATAATTGAAAAAATAATTTAGAAATTACTTGACATTTATTTTACATTATTTGAATCACATTCATCTTTTGTGAATAAAACATATCTGACAGCTGTAGTCCAATAAATTCTTTAACAAGTGTTACGTGTGGATACACGTACGAATATGAAAGAACGAAATAAGCAAGGCGTCCGATTACACTATGACGCCGATTAGCAGAAAGCCGAGGGGTGACGGCCGTGGCTTGAAGGTAGCGTTTCCGACTCGCAAGTCAGAAATGCTACCATCAAGCCACAGCCGTCACCCTCGGCTTTCTGCTAATCGGCGTCATATTGTAATCGGACGCCTTGCTTATTTCGTTCTTTCATATTCGTACGTGTATCCACACGTAACACAAGTTAATTCTAATATTGACGTGATATTAATTATATTCACTTGAAACAACTTTTCGCAGACTCACAATTCATATTGTATATTTTTATAATATATTTTAATTACGTTATTTCTATCATATTTATCTCTCATAATTGAATATTACTTTAAATCTGTAAACCAATATTGATGGAGTACTCAATAAATTATATTATTTCTTAATCCAGTGTGTAGTTAATCGTATTCATGATTGTAGTCCCCATTGCAGTAATTAAAGAAATAATTCAGTCAATTCTGACGAGATCCGTTAGGAGCAAGCGTAAAAATTCAAAACTACAAAGGTGTTGGTGTAGTCGAATGCGACGTTTCGTCGGCGGGTTTGTCGACCTCTTCAGGCTTTATTATCGCGTTGCGATTAGTCAAGTCAATTAGTGACTTGACTAATCGCTACGCGATAATAAAGCCTGAAGAGGTCGACAAACCCGTCGACGAAACGTCGCATTCGACTACACCAACACCTTTGTAGTTTTGAATTTTTACGCTTGCTCCTAATGGATCTCGTCAGAATTGACTGAATTATTTTTTTATATTATTCCTTCTCAAGGCTCATACGTACCTGAAAGAAAATGATCATAGACAAAGGTTAGTTTTTAATTTTTTAAATGCAATTACTTATGGGTGATTTCATAAAAATTCAGGCAGGCTGTCACAGATCGAATTTTTTTTCCGCCTGAAACCTATAAGACTGTATTCTAAATCATATTTACGGAGACATGTATCTCGGGAGTTTGCTTAAAAATTTTTTTTCTTCACAGCCAAATCAATATTAGACGCAAAAATACACGGAGAGAAATTTTAGAGTAAAAATTACCAAGGTGCCTTGGTAGTGCATGGATAGACTGTCAAAAGCCGTGATATTCCCAGGTTTCTAATACAATTTATAAGTTTCCCAGGAAAAACTACCATAACCACTTAAAAAAAATACCAAATTATCGGAATAAAAATTACCAGACACACTGGTAAAAATTGAGATCTAGTCATTTTTACAGGGTAACCTAAGAATTTTTACTAAGAAAACTGATAAATTTTGCCAAATAACCTGGTATTTGTGTACTCGCGCATGCGCACTGCGCATTATTGTGTTTCAGAAGATTGATACTAGAGGCGTGCGCGACGTTAAAATGAAAACAATACACATATTTTCAGTAAGTAATAACGGCGATTCAAATGACTGTTGGTAACAGCTTCCGTGGCGCAGTCGGTAGAACGTCGGACTCTCAACCCAAAGATCGTCGGATCGAATCCCGCTTCCGTAAAAATTTTTTTCCAGTTTAATGTTTTTTCATCCTTGTTTCTGTTTCTATTTCTATATTAAAATACTATATATCCATTAATATAGATAAAAAAAGTTAATTTTTTTAATTTAAATTAACTAAAAAAAAATTTTACCAAGGCACTTTGGTAAAAAGTTTGAAATTGTCAGTCTGTCCATCCATTACCATAGAAACTGGTAATTTTGCCTCGAATATTTGTAATTTTCACTACAAAATTTCTCTCCGTGTAGAGATTACAAAATTTAAAAGGTACGTTAATTTTCAATTGCTGTAACTTTGTCAATGTTCAACCTTTTGAGACGTTTTTTTTTTCAAAATTGTGAGGAATTTTATCTAGTTTTAAGAAAAATTTTCACTTTGATGATGAAGATTCATCTTACAGAGGTATTAATGAAAAACTGAAAAATGACGATTTTTATAAAATGTAAATATCTCAAAAACTATAACTTTTTTTCTCTGAAAGTTTAACATGTTTTTATACATTAAAAAAGCTCACTTTTCCAGTAGGTGAGAATATGCTATTTTCTGATTTTGTTTAACGAATTTTCGAAGTTATAATCGATTTTTTCGATTTCTATAAGCTCTCAACTTGTGCTGTTTTTCAAAAATTATCGCATTTCTCTATCTATTTACTGTCCCATTTATTAATATATTAATACAATAAAGAAAAAACTTTAAAATAAGTTAACAAGATGGTTTCTTGATTAATTATACGTGAATTTGTAGTGATTGAAGTTTAAGAAAGCATTGAAAGCTTAAACAAAAATGTACTGTAGGAGATTTGGGAAGACAGATTAAGTCTGGGTACACAATAATCAGTTAAACGGTTGTAAGAGTAATTTAAAGATTTATTAGAAAGATATATATATATTGTCAGGATACAATCAACTTGTGAGTCGCCCGCGGATGGCACGGCGCTCCGAACCTGCTTACACCACCGCATAAATACGCCTGTCTCTCGCGCCCGCTCTCGCGAACTTCTCTCCCGGGAGGGCGAGACTTAACCCTTGGAGAGGGGGTAAACCCATCGCTTCTTGCGCGGCCCGAGGCCCACGCTTACCTCTCTGGCGAGCGTCGCGTCGCTGCTCCGTTCTCAGAAAAGGAGCGCGCAAACAACTCGCAGAATTTTCAAAATAATCATAGCTTTCAAATTTTCTACTACAGTACGTTCATCTTGATTTACTATTTTCATTTCACACTCCCGAAAGGCTTACTGAGATGAATATTTATAATTTTTCATTTTTTGTACAACTTCTCAGACTCATTAAATTATGTATTTTTACAAGAAAAAACCTTTAAAAAACCTTTTAGTAAAAAAATATACACCATATGCGAACTACCTGTATACATGGTTATATTACAGCGTTGCTATTATGATCGGCTATCAACTAAATATTGCATTTTTCACTTTTAGAGCTTTAAGCTACTTCTTCAATGGTTGAATTATGTTTCAAAGATAATAGACAAATAAGAGTTTTAATTATATTTTCATGCAGCTATATGTAATAAATTAAAAGTTTTGTATTTTATAAAAAAAAATTGATTCCTATGTTGGTTAAAGATTATTTGGGAAGAATAGGAGCGGATGTGATGAATTATGCATATGTTTCTATTTTTAACTTGATCTGAATATGAAACTCCTGTTAATAAATAAAAAGTAATTTAAAAAATGGTTGTACTTGATAAAACGACATGTATTTATCATATTTAATGTAGCAAGAGAGTGGATAGGTACATATAAAGTGGTGGACATATGCTTGAATGTGAAATCGCAAAATAAGCAAAAACAGTTAAAATTTGAAACTTCCCGTAGCTGTATCTTTTGACGGAAAGCCCATTGGTCTAAAGCCCTTAATAATTAACAGCCTGTTTTTATGATAAAAGAAGCCACCTGGACAAGTTTCATGAAAATCCAGGATCTGTAGTCCTTGGTCCCTCCTTGTTAGTTTTCTCAAACTCGTAGGACTCCTAACGCTACATATTTACTAGTCTAAATTCTCTAAAGTAAAATATTTGTTTTAATTTTATTTTTATTGCACATTTGGAACTTCTAAACTATTCTTGACGTTTAAAAATTTAGAAAATGTTTTGAGAAGAATACAAACAATATTTAGATAAATGTCAATATCACAAAATATTTATAAATGTTTTTTTAATTCCCGTAATATTTTTTAATTTTTATATTTTAAAAAAAGGTAAAATACATAGGGAGGGTAAAACCACCAGTTGTCGGCTACCGAAATTAGATATGGGCCACTTTTTCTTTCATGATTCGGAATTGAAAAGAATGAATGATTTTGTACTTTAAAGCAGCGATCACGAAGTGAATAATCTCTACTTTACTATAAGATTTATTAATTATGCAAATTTTATATTTGAGTAGCCGTTAATGACGAAAAGAGTGGACTCCTAGGGTATGGACCACTAGTACCACCACTCTATTAAGGAAAGAGGGTATTGAAGTGGGTTGAAAAATAGTACATTGTGTAATGTTACGAGTGAGCTCTCGCAACTTTTAAGAATAAAAAGTGACGGACCCTGGGATCGAACCAGAGCCGCCGACTCGCGAGTCAGAAACGCTCCCGTGTAAAAAAAAAAGTCTGGGCGAAGTCTTGCAGAAGTCTAGCTTAAAAAGTCTGGCCAAAGTCTTGCATGTCGGACGATCCTAGACTTTTTGCCAGACTTTTTATATTTTCTATTAAAGTCTTGGAAAAAAATCCCCAGATTTTATCCAAGACTTTTCATTAGACTTATCATACTGCATAAAAAGTCTGGGAAAAATGCCCAGACTTCATCCAAGACTTTTTACCAGACTTAGCATACAGCGCCAACAAGTCTTAGAAAAGTGCCTAGACTTTTCGCCAGACTTTACCCCAGACTTTTCGCCAGACTTTATGGTCTGTGCATGGAGATTATACACGCCCGGCACCTCCTACGTGAAATCGATGCTCACACTCTTCCGCTGCAATCCCATGGTCACTGCTGTCATCATCATCGTTGTCGCTGTTATCTGCAGATTTAATAATTTTTGGAGACACAAAGAGTCGGGCTTTGTAAAACTCCAACCTACAAATCGAATTTCTCACAAAGCATCTCTACTTCAAAGCAAGTAAATATTTTATAGAGAATTTTAACTTATCTGATGTTATCTCGGTGCTGTCCATTAAAGTTCCTCGTAAAAAATAGTTGCCATTACTCGGAATTCCGGACAAATTTTGTAATCTAAACGTGTATAGCAAGATAAAAATATTTTGAAGTCCAAACAACATGTATTGAACGAAAATCGTGTCAACAATATGAACATAGAGTATTCTGCAACTAGTTTCAAGTTATTTATGGACCTCAAAATATTTTCAGCTCGCTACATATTTTTGCTATTCAGTTCTTCTCTACATGTATGTGTCTTGAGAAGGTACGAAGATTTTCCACGAGAAACTGTAATGGACAACACCTAGATAATAATCAGATAAGTTCCAATGTTCTATAAAATATTTACTTGCACTGTAGAAGAGATGCTTTGTGAGAACTTCTATTTGCAGGTTGGAGTTTTACAAAGCCCGACTCTTTGTGTCTCCAAAAATTATTAGATCTGCAGATGACAGCGACAACGACGATGATGACAGCAGTGACCATGGGATTGCAGCGGAAGAGTGTGTATAATCTCCATGCACAGACCATAAAGTCTGGCGAAAAGTCTGGGGTAAAGTCTGGCGAAAAGTCTAGACACTTTTCCAAGACTTGTTGGCGCTGTATGCTAAGTCTGGTAAAAAGTCTTGGATGAAGCCTGGGCATTTTTCCCAGACTTTTTATGCAGTATGATAAGTCTAATGAAAAGTCTTGGATAAAATCTGGGGATTTTTTTCCAAGACTTTAATAGAAAATATAAAAAGTCTGGCAAAAAGTCTAGGATCGTCCGACATGCAAGACTTTGGCCAGACTTTTTAAGCTAGACTTCTGCAAGACTTCGCCCAGACTTTTTTTTTACACGGGATCAAGCCACGGCCGCCACCGCTTGGCTTTCTGCTAATCGGCGTCATATTGTAATCAAACGCCTTGCTTATTTCGTTCTTTCATATTCGTACGTGTATCCACACGTAACATGTAACAAGGGAAGAAAATGATCTATTTCAAGCGAGGGTGAGGTGCTCAGCACGAGTGCGGAAAACACCTCACCCGAGTCTGAAATAGCTCTTCTTCCCGTGTAACACCGTATTTTTTCCAATGAGTGCCTGAAAGGGTCTTTTTATATGCATAAAAGTTGGGTAGGTGCATTTCGAGTAAAGCTCAACACAGTTAAAAATGATTATATTGTAAATATTTTACTTCAAATATGCGCGCTCTTTTCATATCAATTATATCTAAATTGTAAATATTCACTATTTTTTAATTTAACTTTAAATGTTCACAATAGGCTTCTTGGCCTTCTAAATAGGCCAAGAAGCTTTAAAATACATGAATTCGATAGTAGAGGACAATCCACAAAATTTCTTCGTAGCCGAAAAAGAAACCTTTTTCCCCGCTATGAACAAAGAAAAAAACCGCTGCTAACTGAATTAGCAAAATGCTTTCTCAAAGAGTATCTTAAAGAAGTAGAAAATGTATATAGGAAGTGATTAAAAAAAGTTTATTGATTTCTATTTTTTTTAAAGCAAATTCTGATTATTCATAATTTTTATAATTATTATAAAGAGGGAATTAAACGTATTTTAAGAATATGTGTTTATATTCTATGAATCTTTGAGATGAAACGCAGAAAAAATGATATACAATTCATAGATTTAGTTTATTTTTCAAAAAAGTAGCTACTCTTTCAAAACTCAATTTTTAAGTCAAAAATAACTAATGAGTAGTTTTAAAAAACATTATTTAGAAGAAAATTAAATGTACTTTAAGAATATCGGTCTGCATTTTGCATATCTTTAGCACAAAGTAAGAAACAGTACATTACGCAATTAGTGCGTAAAGTTGGCGTGTCGTGCACGTGTTAAGTTTACTATTTTTTATAACTGAGCACGTGAAAATCTACGTTAGATGCCTGTTCAGCGTACGTAAAGTACGCGGATTTTCTTCCGAGTGCATGCAGAGCTCACTTAACACACTTCTTCACGCACCGAGTGCGTAAAGTAAATACTTTACGCACTAGTGAAAAAGGGGGTACTTCGCGCACGTTAAACAGGCATCTAAAGTTGAGTTTTACGCACTCAGTTATAAAATAGTATATTACGCAACTAGTGCGGGAGCGAAGCGAGGGCGATAACGCCCGTGCGAGATCACCTACTCCCCGCAGGCCGTGTTGAAAAATAATTATTATTGAAAAAAAAATTATGAAAAATTGTTATATTATCCAAATAAGACATTAAGGGGTTAGATACACTTGTAAGGCCAACATTGCGCGTTTTTGCGATTATGTTTTAAAGACGGGTCATATATTTTGTTACCAATGTTTCAACATTCAATAAATACATGTTTGAAGATATTAAATTAATTTTTATGTGTTTAAAAATTCAAGAGTACATGGTTGGGTTGAAATCAACCTCAAATCTCTGCCTCTCTCTCTCTCTCTCTCGCTCTCTGTCTTTGAAAAATTTAAAAAAATAATTCTTATTTGAAGTGAAATTCGCGAATGAACTATAATTATTTATAGCGTCTGAGACTGCCAAAGTTTGTACTACTGATTATTCAAACGCGCCCAAATAAGTCTTTTCGAAAATTTGTTTTGGAATAAATCCCTTCCAAACTCTTCCGTGAAATAAGTCTCTTCCAAACGCATTTGCAGAATAATTCCTTCCCAAACGCTTTCACGAAATAAGTCCGCTCCAAACGTTTTTACGAAATAAGTCCTTTCGAATTGGAGGCGTCGACATATTTTAAAATTTTGAACTTAATAATCGATTAAGTATGTATTAGAAATATTGGTAGAATAGTTTACAAATCGTTGACCTATGTATTTATACATTAAGTAACGCGGGACTTCACAATGTGAATTATTTCACTAAAATCGTTAAAAAATATGAATTGTAAAAAAGATTAAATGACGCCGATATAAAGCAAAACAATGTTCAGTGACCTTATCTATAAATGTATTTACTCTACAGTTGTTCGCCTGATAATTATCATTAAATGAATTACCTAAAGATTTGCTCTTCACAAGAACCTACTGTCTTCAATGACTTTTGCTTAACCTAAAAATATTATTTTCTTTTAAAATGATAAACCTTTACTTATTTTAATTACAAGCTCCATTATTGTGTTTTCAAATCATAAAATTAAAGTAGTGTTGTCACCGATCGAAATTTCATTATACATTGTCATAATCTATAATATTTCAACGACATTAATAAAGCATTCATCATCGGATTTACGAGAGAGAGAGAGAGGGAGAGAGAGAGAGAGAGAGAGAGAGAGAGAGAGAGAGAGAGAGAGAGAGAGAGAGAGAGAGAGAGAGAGAGAGAGAGAGAGAGAGAGAGAGAGAGCTCAATATGAAGATCGAAGGCAAAAAAGTCAGACAAAAGAAACATTCTGGAATTGGCCGGTGTATCAGGTATATTGGCATATCTACAACTGGTAAGTATGCGCATAGTCGGTGCTGGAAGTGTGAGTGCAATCATGTACACGAGAGCACGCCGGCACGTCGATGTTGCGAGCCAGAAAAGAGAGAGAGAGGGAGAGAGAGGGAGAGAGAGGGAGAGAGGTATTAGCTTTTCCTCTGTTTCCCTCCCACCCATATACGCATACACATGTATACACTATACACGCACATATGCATACACACACACCGAGCGATCTCCACGTCTGTGCCTACACGTTCTCCTCGTTTCCGCATTATTGGACATCTATAGTTTGCGTTAGTCCGGCAATATCAGAAGGGCAGGCAGTGGACTGGTCGGTCGGCCGCGGCAGGAATGGAGAATTGAACTCCGTAAATGGGATTGTTAGACGACCGCCAGAAATAAATAACTCCGGATTCGCTGTTGTGTACGCGTGTGTGTGTCTGTGTATTTGTGTGCACACATACATGTACGCGTACCGAGGATTCATCGAGCTTTTTCGCCCAGAAGCGCACACCACCAACGTTGCCCCGGCGCTGATATATTGTTGACAGGTAATTTCTCTTTCACACTCCTCGGTTTTCGGGAGGCACTTGCAGTACGTGCCAGAGAGAGAGAGAGAGAGAGAGAGAGAGAGAGAGAGAGAGAGAGAGAGAGAGAGAGAGAGAGAGAGAGAGAGAGAGAGAGAGAGAGAGAGAGAGAGAGAGAGAGAGAGAGAGAGAGAGAGAGAGAGAGAGAGAGAGAGAGAGAGAGAGAGAGAGAGAGAGAGAGAGAGAGAAGAGAGAGAGAGAGAGAGAGAGAGAGAGAGAGAGAGAGAGAGAGAGAGAGAGAGAGCGCGGGAGAGGAAGAGCTCTTACCATTTCCTCGATTCTCGGGGCCCTGGTAAGACCCGCCGGGCGTGGAGATAATTTTAATGAACCACCAACATCTTTTTTGCAATTTGTGCGGGAGAGCTTTGATCTTATTTTCCCCGCGAATCCGGTTTCCTTAATTAAGCGTCATGATTCATAGGTGCGATTACTTTCTCGTGTGTGTGTGTATACAGGTATACACACACACGTACGTAAGAAGATATTAAAATTATATTAGTGGCTCGATTGTAACGGGGATTTTAAATGATGGTTATGATAATTGTCGCCTTATCTATAATATATATATACACATACACACACACACACACACACACACACAATACATACTACGGATCAGAGATAAAGAAAAGAATAACGGTGATATAGAAACGGATAGCGCATTTTCGAGCGACGTTCGTACATAGGCACGCACGAGCTGCTACAGCTGATTATCTGCCCACAGAGCATTTTGCCCTCTATAAAACGCGAAGGTATTCGTCGAAGGCGTCTCACACTGACGCGAACGGCCACGCGGCAACGAGGAGGCATCCGAAGATGAAGACGGCGGCAGCTACCTTGTTCACGTTCCTCGCGGTCGTCTCAGCGACGGAGGCTAGATCTACCGGAGGTAAAGGTATCCGTTTTTTTTCTCTTTTCGCCTCTCTGGCAGTGATAATCGTGGCAAATCAAACGTTATTTCAGGGATAAACTGCCAGGTGTCGATAGATTACCGTAAGGGAGATTTAAAGGAGCCGCAGCCACTGATCCTAACGGACGAGGCGGAGCCGACGTTCGTTTTGCCGAACAACAAGAAGATTCTGCTGATACCGCACAACACATCCATCTTACTTGCCTGTCCGGGTAGGAACAATAGCCTGCAGAGCTTGCCGGGCCCGGCGAAGCAGACCGCGCGCGCCGTTTGTTTGCGCGGAAAGCAATTCTGCGTGGACTCGAGTGTGCACGAGTTCGGCGCGTTCAAGTGCAAAGTTCTGCCCAAGGAAACGGTCAAGAAGTCGGCGAGCGCCTGTCTAGAGCAGTACCAGCGATACGATATCGGTTTCACGGTGAACGGACACTTTTTGCCTCTGCTGGAGATCTGTCGAGATGACAAGAGCCTCCGAACGTACTACTCCAAGGCGATCATAGTCAAGGAAATGCTGGGCTTCCAGAGCGGATTCCCACGGTCCTACTGGAAGTACGGCTCCTACTACCCGGGCTACAACATGAATGCGATCTACAAGGCACGATCTCAGCTGCTCTCCCTGACCCATCTGCTCGGCTCCGAAGAGCTAGCCAACGAGTACATTCGACCCGGCAAGCAACAGTACCTTAGTCGTGGCCACTTGGCTGCCAAAGCGGACTTTATCTACGGTTCTCAGCAAATGGCGACCTTCTGGCACCTCAACACCGCCGCACAATGGGCGAGCTTCAACTCGGGCAACTGGGTGATCGTCGAGAGTGCGATCAAACGATTCGCCATCAAGCATTGCCTCGATCTCGTCGTCTACACCGGCGTACACGGACACACTACCCTCAGCGACGTCAACGGCAATGATCAGCCCCTCTATCTACATGCCAACGAGACGGAACGGGCGTTCCCCGTGCCCAGGTTCTACTGGAAGGTTATGTACTCGCCGGAGAGTAATCGCGCTACCGCGTTTGTTGGTGTCAACGAACCCTACGCCAAGAATATCACCAAGGATATGTATCTGTGCCAGGACATAGGCACTGATCCGGCGTTCGCTTGGATCGGCTGGAAGGCCGATAATATCGAGAAGGGAGTCTCTTACGTCTGTTCCGTCGAAGAGTTACGCAAGGCTGTGCCGACTGTGCCTTATTTGGGTGAAATTGGTGTGTTGTGCGGTTGATAATTAGCTGTTGCGCTAGGTTGCTTAATAGCTTTTTACGGTACTTAATGTCTCGAAATAATTATTTATTTACGATGTACAAGGAGTGACAACGGCATGTAGTAAAGTGAAATATTACAAAATTATAGAGTACGTAAATTTTCATGTATCTTTTTACGCCTAATTCTGACGAGGCAAAAAGGAAATTAAAGCTCTTTCCATCAACTTTAGTATAAAGGAGAGTCCATTTAGTACCAGCGCTTGAGAATTTGTAAATAATGGTTTTTTGGTATAGCATTTTTCTTTAGCAAGTATTGCTGATATTTATTATCTCGATAACAAGGGCCTATGAGATCGAACTAAAGTTAAACTTCATTTTTAGATACAAAAAAAACAATTCTTATCGAAATCTATTTCCCGAAGACCAAAGTTATTCCTTGTTAGTATAAATAATAATTTAGGGTGGGTATAAAAAAATAGAATTATTTTTTTCAGAAAGCTCTCAATACAGAAAAATTTTATATCGAACTTTAATTTTATGAATGTTCAGAAAGTAGAAAAATTGGATATTAGAAGTGGAATTATTTAAAAAAATTATTAAGTCGAAATAATTAAATATAGAATATAAATTTCAGAAAAATATTTTATCGAAAAAATAACATGATTCCAATAGCTGAAAATAAAGAAATCATATTCTATAGAACGTTCATATTTTCGAAAATGCTAAATTTAAGAGAAATAAAAAGGGCCAATCTTTCGAAATATATTGTGTAGAATGCACAATAATAATTTAAGTTTTCAAAAACAAACTTTCGAAAAACCAATTAAGAATATTCAAACTTTCGAAAAAAATATACTAACCTTCAAATAGAATTTTTGTCAACTTTATTGCATGAAACATGCAATAATTTGATCTTTTCGACATTTTGAACTTTTGAAAGTATGAACTTTTCAACATTTTGAGCTTTCGAAAATTTGATCTTTCTACATTATGAACTTTCGAAAGTTTGATGTTTCTACATTATGAACTATCTATATTTTGAACTTTTGGTACTATAAACATTTTGTAGTTGGAATTTTTGATCTTTTAATATAGCTAAATAAGTACAGATATTTTCTATAGATGCTTATTCTACAATTTGCATTAGATAAATTGGGTTATCGAAATTGTGCCATTCTGAAATAGTGAAGTCAATTCTATAAATGTATTTTCTAAAATTTTAATATTCGTTAAGGTGGTACTTTCTAAAATCGATTTCGACGTCATCGATTTTCGACATTATGAATTTTTAATTTTTAATTTTCTACATTCCATGTTTTCCATGATAAAAATTTCTAACATTACTTTTCTGAAAAAAAATATTCTATTTTTCGATACCCACCCATAATTTATTGCAATAGACATATTTTTAGTTTTATTTTTATCAAGTTTTTTACTAAAGAAAAATAGGTATTTTTTCGAGAAAATATTTTTGTTACTGGAAGTCTTTCTTTTATTTTCGACGATATGTTTTTTATTGTGGAATTGTTTTCCGGTGTGATCGTACATGTTAATATTTACTGTATATACGCACACAGGAAAAACGATGCAGCGGCTCCAATGAATAGCAAATACTCATCTTATTGTATTATGCACAATGTATGTCATTATCTATTCAATCATTTAATTTCCATTCCGCATTAATTAACATCATGAGAAAACATGTGAATTATTGTATATTGCACAACTTTGGGGATGCGGCCGTCGTTAATAGATAATGAGAATGTTAATCAAAGTCACACCGTGATTAATGTCTTCGATATTGAATAAATATTTTGATACTTGCATGGTCTAATTATTCTAACTTCCGGAAACTGCGAAATCTGTAATTTTTATCGTATCAAGAAACTTTGTACAGCCAATAAGTTTGCTACACGGGGACGGAAAAGGAAAAAAAAATCTATCGGGGAAATTTTCAAGCTTTTAATACTCCGCTGTGACGTTGAATGATCGAAGAAAATACGTAGCGACCTGACGTGAAAATATTTTAATAATTCGAGCTCCTTGGACGATATATAATTACACCAAAAAGTTGTGTCTTTTTTCACAACTCCAATTTCGCCATTTTCAGTCAGCAATTTATTCAACCTCGTCTCAATTAAAATTTCACGGCAAAACAATTTCCATCTGCCAATTTTTTAGCGCAGCTGTGCGATACGGCCTTGTGGAATGCAACGTTGCGCGGATCGAAATAAGCCGAGCCATGATCGTAAAAAACAATCTGTGTTAAAAAAAAGAGCTGCTGCATTCCGACCTAATCCTGCAACGTATACACATGTCAATTAGAGGCGAGCGTGCGCTATCGAAAACAACGACACCTTTGTCGAAAGGATTCTCTCTCGCTCGCTTGTTCTGTCATCCGCCTTTGCCGCGAACATCTCTCTCTATCTCTATCTCTCTCCTTCGCTGGCGTTTATCCAAGCCAGCGTGACAGTGGCTTGTTTGGATATCTCTCGACGACAGTCAACACACGACGACGACTACGGCGACTTTCTTCATGCGCACAGAGAGCGAGTGCGAGAGCAATGCTACACACTCGGGCCTCGTTAATTTTTCAATTCTCGCATGAAGCTTTCAGATCGTTGCATTCATATTTACTTAGCTCGATAAACAAACGGCGGCTGGATTGCTTTCTGCGCAAATCAGCCCGTACGGCCACCTTTCCGTCTTTCCTCTTTAAGTCTCTGATTTTCGTTTGTGTTTTTTATTATTCACGTTTCATCTGCGAGTAGTCGCGCATAATAAAGCGCCACGCAAGCGCGCGAGTAGCGAACGAAGAAAAAAAGCCGCGAAAACTTCGTTCTAGTTTCGAGCACCTCGGATCTCTCTCTCTCTCTCTCTCTCACCCCTCTGCTCTATGTACATACACACATACATGCACCGCCGAGGGGAGCGACGAAAAAAGCAAATGAGCAAGCGAGCGAGCGCAAGTGCATATACCCAACGGATCAAGACGGAAACTAATGAAACTCCGTTTAAAATTGAATCTCTTTGGCAGGCTTCCTAACCACTGCAGCTCTCCCTCTCTTTCTCTCTTTCGCCTGGCAAGCACTCGGACATTTTCGCGCCTCTTCCATCCATCCTCCGTCTATTTGCTTATATTTACAGCAAATCAAGTTCCTCCGGAGTAAAACAAAATTTACTCCGGATGCCCCCCCCCCCCCGCTTATAAACCACGTCTGCCTCCCGCGCATCTAGCACTCCGTATATAACCTTCTCTCTCTTTCTCTCGAGGCGGCTCGTAGATAGAGCACAGCACGCTGCTCATCGCGCGTTCTTACCGACCCCCCACTTCTCGGCCGCACTCGCTTCCAGCCATAGGAGCTGTCCGTGGCCACCGCCGCCGCCGTCTATATGCGTGCTCCCTAGCAGCCGACGCGCACAGTGTCTAACGAAATGACACTGACGTACCACGCACTCTTTCATGTACCCAACAAATATATACATGCAGACACTGACGGGGGGAGGGGAGGGAGGGAGCCGTCAGACACAGGAACCGTGAGAGCAGGCGTGCATGCGCGCGAGCTCTCCTACATATGTACGCACCTCCCGATGATATCGCAGAGCTCGTAGACGTCGTCGAAGAGCACCTCGTCGTCCGCCATCGTGACGATACTGCCGCTGCTCTGATAATGGGCAGCACTGACGGACCTCTGCTGCTGCTCGGGGCTCGCCCTGCCGCTGTTCGGATTGCTGCTCGCAGCGGCGGTGTGCCTTATGCGCAGGCTGCCCCCGCTCTGCTTCCTCTCCCGCTTTCGTCACTGCTGCTGGCCCTGCTGGGCCGACTGCCTGCTCGGCGTCGGCAACGTTCCCCCGGCACCTGCCGTCGTCGTGATCGCCGCCGCCGCCGTCGCAGCACGCCTGCTGACGGACGACGAGCGCGAGTGTCGCCTCGCCCCGCCGCCGCTGCCACCGCCGACGACGCACGGCGACTCGCGGCCCTGCTGCCGCTGATGCAGAGATGCTGCCACACTGATGCCGCCGCGGTCACACCTCGCCAGCACCGCCTTCTTCCCTGCTGCTACTCCGCTTCCGCCTCTCGCTCCGTCCCCTCCTCGTGCGCACCGTCGTCGTCGTCGTCTACTGCTCTATGCTGTCACGCAAGCGAGCGCCGCCGACGTAAATATACATAGAAAGAGAGTAGACACCGCCCGGGTCGGCTGAACTCAGCAGCTACTTGCGGACGACGAGGAGGACGTTGGCTCCAGAGTGCGCGCACCACTCACCGCGGCGCGGGAGGGAGAGGGGGCCAACACCGGCGCCAAGGAGTATACTACTGGTGCTTCTACTGCTGCTGCTGCTGTCGCGGCACACGCACGCACGTTCCGCGCACTATGCTCGGCCGAAGACGCGCAGCTATAGGACACACACTGTGAGCGCGGTCTCGTCTGTCTCACTCACTTGCGCACACTCACGCACGGGCGAGACGGAGCAGAAAGAGAGAGCGTGAGAGAGATAGAACGAGAGAGAGAGATAGAGAGAGGGGGAGCGAGAGAATAAGTACACACGCTCGCTTCTGAGCAAGACTACTTGCATAAAACGCGGCGCCGCCGTGGCCGCTGGGAAGCCCTTGTGCGTCGACTCGGCGAGCGAGCGCCCGCCGCTCGCTCCCTCTACCAATATCAAACTCGTAGGATATGTACGAGCCGAGCGCTCGCTGTGCTGCTCCGTTCTGCTCTCGCGACTGCAATGTGTACTACACAAGTATACGCGCGCGAAAAAAATATTAGCCAAAATCAATCTCTCTCTCGCTCTCACTCCCCCTCTCTACCGGCCGCAGGCAATTGATTCGGCATTATGTGATGAGAGCACGAGCGCTCGACCGGCCTTGACAGTCATCTCTCGAGAAATATAAGCTCTCTCTTTCGCTCGAGAGTGAGAGAGAGAGGGCGAGCGCTCGCCGGGGTGTATGCAATGCGCGCGCGGCGAGCTGCAGCGAAGGGGCGGGCGTGGCGCTCCCGCCTTCACTCCGCTCTCTGTGCATCGATGACGACGACGAGAACAACCCACGCTCCATTTGCTCATAGTATCTCTATATACATTATGAGCCTCTCGCGCCTTTGCTCCGAATCGCTTGCACACCTGTGCCTTATACCTCTATTGCTAGTGAAGGAGAGAGAGAGAGAGAGAGAGAGGGAGTGTGCGCATATGTAGACGTGTTGGCAAGGTCTACATGTTGTTCCCGATGATAATCTCTCTCCCTCTCTTTCTCTCTTTCGGTGCACTCGAGCTGTTGAAATTATGCAGCTCAGAGCCGCGGGAAGATTCCGATCGTTCGTCGGCCTCTCCCCAGCTCGCGCGCCCTCGCGACCGAGGGACACTGAGAGCCCGTCGATCGATAACAATATGTGGGTTTTATGCCGCCCCAACGCCGCGGCGTGCACACACCTCGTCGCGGTCGGCGATTTTACGTTTTTTCCTCTCCACATGCGTGCCCCAATCCGCGATCGTTCGTCCCCTACCGCGAGTATTCGGAGTATTATAAGTAGTAGAAGTTTTATTACTGACTAAGAGTACACGATTCTTAATAGCATGCGCAAAAACAATACACATCAAGAAAGATCAGGAACAAATATGAATTTAATGCGCGAGACCTTTTAGTGAAAAAACGTCAAGCAGTAAATTAAAGCGTCGAATAACAATGAAAATAAACTAAGTGTACTTTACAGGAAAAATGTATGACATCACAAAGAATAATAAAAATAAAAATAAAATGCACCGCAAATTGCAATCGGTCTATTAGTAATATGAAAATAATAAGATCATGCACACGTAGTTAATAAGATATCACAAAGGAAACATTTAAGAAACGTAAAACGCGGACGTTCGAATGTTACTCGTCGTTTCGTGCATATAAGAAACGATTGACGGAAACACTCACAAGGAGTGTGTAACCTTTGAGTCACGGATTTGTACCAAATTGAAATATCTTGTTTTAGAGTAAAAAAAATATTGAACCCCTGTTCCAGGATTTATTCTCATAGGCCTTTTTTCTCGAGATATGTGACATGTTATCTTAAAAATGTGTTATTTTGCTGAAAAATTATGTCTCTTTCTATTGTATGTAACTCTGCAATTATTCTCTTTACAAAAATGAGCGAAGAAAATTATAAAAGTAGACAGAACAAACTTGATTTTAAGTACTGTTTCGACTAAAAATATCGATTTTTCAGAAAGTTATGAGAAATCAAAGATTGTGTAAAAAAATGATTGAAAATAACACCCTTAAAATCCTTTAAAAAAGGGGAAATTTTCAATCATTTTTTACACTATCTTTGATTTCTCATAACTTTCTGAAAAATCAATATTTTCAGTCAAAACACTGCTTAAAATAAAGCTTGTTCTGTCTACTTTTATAGTTTTTTTTTGCTCATTTTTCATAACGAGAATAATTGCAGAGTTACATACTGTTACACTCACACACACATACAATAATTAATAATAACCATAATTACAAAAGAATAACATATAACTTTATTTAAGATCATAAACACACACAATAAAACATCATGTTATCAACAACAACGTCTCGAATCAACTAACTAACTCGAATCGAGAACAACAAACTAGTCGCTTGGCAACGCTTTTGTTCTTATGTTCGGTGATGGTAGACGAACACATAACAATACAATAGAAGCCCGCGCAAAAAATGAAGACTGGCCAATATATTGCTCGAAAAGTGGGCAATATATGGAATATGTCACTTCCCATACATGGCCAATATATCTCCATATAGCGTTCCGTACCGTTTTCCAATATGTGGGATGACGTATGGCCCATGGTATTGGTCAGGAAAATATTTATAAAATTTTAGAAATATGTTTCCCATGTATTGGCAATACATCACCCATTCATAGATACATTTTAAGTCATATTGGAAACGAAAGTACAGCAAAAAATAAATCAATAAGATATGGCTAAAATATCCAGCATGAAGAATATTTACAGAACTTCATTAATATACTAGCCATATATTGGCAATATGCCTCATTTAAATTAAAACAATCAATTTATATGTTGCAGAATGAAGTGTATACCTGGTACACACGAGAACTACAAGTTGAACTTAAAGTTTTACTTGTAACATTTTCAGTATTAGTATTTCCACTAATCATTTATACTAATATTATTATCTACTCCAAAAGATTCACTTATTCCATTATTTTGTATTTTATAAATATTACAAATTAATCTTTTTGTAATTTTTCTCTCAAATTAATTTTGATAAGGAAAAAAAATTACGAAATAAATTATTACATACCTTTCGTTATTAACTCTATTTCTTTTAACTATTTCTTTTTCTTCATTACTCGTCTTTCTTTTAGAGCTTTCGCGGCTAGATTCTGCAAAAACACTTACGTAGCTTGTCAAAGATGATAATTATAACTCTTACAAGAAAACATTATAAGCAAACTTATTTGTAATTTGGAGGTTATAAAAATGATAGTTTATAAATATGTAGCCTATATTTATCAATATTGGATAAGTATCGTCATACTTCGTTGCCCCAGTGCTGTCATACAACTTGCAAATTTTCATACCGGCTTTAAGCCGGTAGACATTATTGGACCAGTATAGTTTAACAATCTTAGCCTGTTATTATCAATTCCGTAATGGGACAAAGATGAGGCAACGTTGGCTAGACAATTGTATGTCTTTCAGTATAGAACAAGCTTTGGCCCGTTGTGTCGGTAATGGTCATTTCCCCATGAGTTATTGTTCAAGACCTTTATAACAATGGTAATACCAGTACTATAGCATTTCAAAAACCGAATTTTTTCAATGTCATTGGCGATTGGGAACTCATTAACAAAGTTAGATTACAGAGTTTTTCTTGGAAAAAGTCCGCGCTTCTATTCCAGCGATAAAGAGACACAGAATGCATTTTGCCGAGTTATTTGGACAGGCGCATGCTTTCCGTTAATTTTTTTGTGTGCCGCAGCGTTCTTCATGTACAAGCGTAATCGATCCATAGAGCGGTGCAAGCATTTAAATCCGTCCAATTTATAAATGATTGGAATGAGAATGAGAGATAGACATACATACACACACACGCGCACGCACGCACACGCACACACATATACACACACATACACACATACACACACATACACACACACACAGACACAGACACACACACACACACACACACACATATACACACACATACACACATACACACATACACACACACAGACACACACACACACACACACACACACAGACACATTTATGTACGAAGCTACTTATGGGGACATTTTTTGTGGTAAAACGATACTTATGAGGATTTTCTCCACTTATGGGGACCATCTTCATAAGGCGAACTTGTGAGACCGTACTTATGGGGACAAAAAAGCCTAACTTAGGCTCTGTTTACAATGCATATGATTTCTTCCTCCGTGACTTTTTCGTTTTTTCGGTACTAAAAGCGGGCGTCGCAGGCGTCGCTGCGAAAGTCAATAACCTGAGGGATGTTGCTATTGTAGACAATGGCGGCGCGCAGCACCACCCTTACCTCCTATTCGGAAACTCTGGATAAAGAGACTATAGGTCCCCATAAGTGCCATTCTCAAAATTCACATACACACACAAACACACATATACACCACATCATACATGCACATAGTTATCTCTTATCTGGTATCCCTTAAGGGTCTCATTGATGCGAGTCCCACTGTTATTTTGAATATGTATTAAATATCTCGTACCCCACATTAAATTCGCTAACATTTTATTATATGCTAACGAGGTGAAAATATTTTGAGTCATAAAATCACCTAGCGACGTCTTTAAATTACAACAAGATATTTTTGCTCTCTTAGTATGGACAAATGAAAATGGTATTTCCCTAAACAACAAATATAATGTAATGTGATTTTGTAAGGGCAGAAGCGCGCTTTCGTTTGATTGTTGTGTCGACAATGTAATATTCTCGCAAGTAAACGTTATAAAAGACCTGGCTGTTATATTTGACTCGGAAGTGACATTTGTTCCGCATATTGACTTTGTTACTTCTATAAGGCATATAGATCCATAAGTTTTTAAGGCGTGCCACCTTCAAATTTGCTAATACCTCCGTCATTATTCATCTTTACGAATCCATAGTTTTACCGAATTCGTTCTACTGCTCTCAAATAGGGTCTCCCTTTACTAATACCATGGTTATTGACCATATTTTATTGATCATGCATGATCAATAAAATCGAGTTCTGGCAACATAAATGTCTATACTACCTCTCCTATAAAACAAATAAACCAACGAAAGACCTATTCATGAATTTACAGACATAGCCACTCAGTTCAACATCTATTTTATCAAATCAATTCATCACTATCACGACTGTCTTCTTGTCTATAAGATAATACATGATTTTTATCCTGCAGATTAACTTGTAATTTATTTGAAATGAGAGATTTAACTTACAGTCTCGATCCGTAAACACAATTCTAACCAAGGACACTAACAGGTCGAACTTTGGTTTTTACTCAACCATTAATAGATTGAGGCGATCTTCCCTGTCGTCGTTTAAATTAGTATTGCGCTCGATATCAACTGTATTTTAA
Organism: Torymus aiolomorphi; assembly: GCA_036365515.1. Taxonomy (NCBI): domain Eukaryota; kingdom Metazoa; phylum Arthropoda; class Insecta; order Hymenoptera; family Torymidae; genus Torymus; species Torymus aiolomorphi. Next base: position 25,675,025 of record CM070876.1, read on the forward strand.
TGTTCAGCGCTTTACTTGTAATATTGTTTTGTATTAATGGTTTTGCGGCTTTGGTTTAGTGAGTGTGGATCGACTCTTAATGAAGCCATGTTGTTGTTCTGCAAGTTTAATAGTGAAAATATTTATCAATGCATGCTAAACCTTTGGAAGACAATTTATAATTGAAAATGGTAAATAATTTGTGATGTTATGTTTGTCACCATTTTTATGAATCGGAAAAGTATAGGAAACTTTTCAAAAATTTGGAGAGTAACAAGATGCTATAAAATATTATTAAAAATTGTGGTGATAGGCTGATCCAAAGCAGAACAATAACGATCAATAAAAATTGCTGGTATATTATTTGGGCCTGAATTAGCAGTATCCTTTTATAGGTTCTTTATAATTTTGCGTATTTTTTCAGAGATAACGTGCAGACTAATATAGTGTCCTGACAAGAATGATTATGAGGAATGTTTATATAGACAGAGATAGTTAATGATAAATTATGTATATAAACATATTATAAATGTGTTATAAATATCATTTGTGTGTTTGAATAATCTGTATAGTATGTGTACACTAAATAACTTGAATGAAATGATTCTATATATGTAGTCGAGCGTGTACACTTCGATTCCGAAATGAAACGGGAGTGCAATGTCTACACTGCTGGAACGAATCTGTTTTCTCGTCCTTTTCCTCAACACAAAAATGTGTAAAGGGAAGGAAACGTGGAATATTGCGTTTTCATTGGTTACATGTGCGGAGTGTCATAAAAAAGAGTCCATCATAAATTGACGGACAATCGACGAATCTAGCCGTTCGTTTTTCATATTGGGATGAATGAAATGATGTAGTCCATTATTGCACCGTGTTTATCGCACTCGCTACGCTCGTGCGCTAACCTCACGGTGCAATAATGAACTGCTTATGACACGGATAGGCGTGATAGCGGACTTAGGTAAACGTGCTTAAAATATCATACGATACATGTGACTTCAGTGGCCCACAGCACGGCGTGATTTATCACCCTCGCTACGCTCGAGCGCTAACATCACGCCGTGCAATAATGGGCCACTTAAGTCACATGTATCGTAATATACTATTAGGATACTGCCGCTGGTGTATGGTTGTAAATGAAATTGCCGCAAGAACAGTTTTCTTTCATTGGTCTTACCGTGGTTGCATTTATCTCCTGATAAATAAAACGATTAAAAATTTTATTTCCGATATCGATAATAGTATTGCAAATTAAGAAAAAAAAAGAAAAAAAAATTTCTATACATTTATCGAATCAATTTAGAAATATTTTACCGAGAAAAAAAATGCTATTACCACTTACTACTGCGCAATTCAGTTGTGATTCTAGCGTCGAATAATATCGACTAACGCTCTCGCTAATCCCAGCACCACCGCATTTTTTCGCTCACATTTTTATGTCTGGTTAAAACGCCTGAAAAAGCTTTCGCATTGGGCTTGCACTAGACGCGCTCTCCTCTTCCCCCGGTAAATTAACACACTTACCGCAACCGGAAAACCTCTTGCGTCTGATTAACCTATAGCTATATATGTGGTTTTACCGATACGTGCACGTGCCGACCACACTACAAACATACCATAGAAGTCGCAATTTCCGTAGGTAAAGCGACTGAAGTAAAATTGTAAAAACATCCGGCCAGGCACATCTCGCATGTATCTGTGTATCTCATTCAGTTGCGAGCAGTGCGTGAACCTGAATATGAAATTATGGAGAAATACTGTTCAGGTAGTGTGTTGTAACTTTGTTGTAGAAAACGACGTCAGTTGAAATTATGAAATATATGAATTCATAAAATACTTAATCAAATTATAAAGTATACTGTGGCGGAAAATTACAGGGACACTTGTTTTGTTTGAAGAAGGTGTCAACTGTAAGCTATCATAAATTTGCGAAAAATTGTCGGACAAAGATTAAAAAAAAGTAAATTGAATCTTAGCAACTTTACTTTATGATAATAAACTTTTAGTTTTTAATAGGATGAAAATTCTAAGAATAATTCTCATAAAAAAGAAGTTTTTAAATTCTATAAGATTGTTTTCTGGAATTTTATCAATATACAAACATAATTTTTATTTATTTTTTTTTAAATGAAATCTACATAAAACTAATTTGGTTTTTTGCGTAACTCTTAATAATTTTTGTTACAACGTTGCTGATGCTGCGCAAGAAATACTTTTGTATTTAGAACTTGATAACTCACAAATCAAATAACTACGATGACAAGAATACAAAAATAAATTTGAGTTCTTGAATCCAGCTTTTACAAAAAATTATCAAATTTAACCAAAAAACTATTTTTACCATATTTTTTAGTATTAATTTTAACAATAAAAATTTCTGTAAACTGAAATAAGTTAACTAACTAAAGTAAGAAGAGAGGACCAAGAGTTGAGCTCTCTAAAGTTATGTTCGATTTTATCAATTTCATTGATTATATTGTAATTCTAACGTGAATTTAGGATTAAAAATCCTTCTAAATCCTCAACATAGATTAATTTATATGTATACGAATTGCTGCAGCAAAATAATTATGAAGTTTGTTGAGATCTGCGCAATTTACGTGTTATATTTTAGTACTAGTCATTTTCTTAACACACAATGTTATTCCTTCGATGAGAAATAATACAGCAAACAAACCAATTGAGAAGCTGTTCGGAATAAGGACGTTCCTCTTATTGGTTTTCCATAAATGAAATTAAGAAGTGATAATATTTTTTCCGGTACACTATTATTACCTATATAAATTACTTATACCGACTATTTATATATGAATCTTAAAGTAATTTTTCGTTCACTAGCAGATGTTGAAATACAGGTCTATTATATGGAGTAAAAATGTCACGGCTTCTAAAACTCTGTATGTGTATACTGGTGGGAATATCTGCGTATGTACCCGTGTAAAAAAAATTGGTCTGGCACTGGTCTGGGAGAAGTCTGGCTAAATTAGTCTGGCTGAAGTATGGCTTTAGTCTGGCTACGGCCACTATACCAGACTTATACTTTTTTTCACAAATAAGTCTGGTTATTTTATTACTTTCCCTAAACTTTCCCTAAAAAGTCTGGTAAAACGCCAGACTTTCGCCATACTTTTTCCCAGACTTTCAGCCAAATTTTTCACGAGATTTACGTTTGGCACAAACGTAAAATTGTGCAGTCTCGTTGTAGGGCAAGTTAGGGGGAGGACGGGCAAAACTTAACGTTACCTATAAAGTTGTACCAAAGACTGGCAACATCGAGTAACCAACGGCAATGAGCAGCGCAGGCGACGGCGTGTGGCTAACCTGCATGCGCAACGGACGACGAGAAAGTCCCGGAGGCTGTAAGACGGCGCAGTAACGTGACAGCGGCGTAGGGAAATATCGCTCTCGACCTCTGGTTACACTTATGGTACACACATTTCCATCGTCTCCGTCATCACCGTCGCTGCTGCTCTCATAAATATGACGTATCACGTAGATTGCCATCTGAGACAAAAACATTTTCACAAAGCATATTGTTGCAACATAAATTTAATAAATTTCGTATTAAAAATACTTATCTGATAAAATCGGCTTCATTTCAGTTTCCCGTTTATACGCTTCTTTCATTAGTTGATAAACAATTCCTTAACCCCTTGCTGCTGTGAGATGAAAATATTTCACCTGAAGTCCAAACAACGTGAACCTGTCATATAATGTGTTTTGTCGATAACCTGAATATGCAGGTCCCATATGTAGTTTGTTTAGCTAGTTTCATGTTATTTGGACTCACGGCAGCAAGGGGTTATGAATTGGTTATCAACGGATGAAAGAAGCGTATAAACGGGAAACTGAAATGAAGTCGATTTTATCAGATAAGTATTTTTATTACGAAATTTATTAAATTTATGTTGCAACAATATGCTTTGTGAAAATGTTTTTGTCTCAGATGACGATCTACGTGATACATCATATTTATGACAGCAGCAGCGACGGTGATGACGGAGACGATGGAAATGTGTGTACCATAAGTGTAACCAGAGGTCGAGAGCGATATTTCCCTACGCCGCTGTCACGTTACTGCGCCGTCTTACAGCCTCCGGGACTTTCTCGTCGTCCGTTGCGCATGCAGGTTAGCCACACGCCGTCGCCTGCGCTGCTCATTACCGTTGGTTACTCGACGTTGCCAGTCTTTGGTACAACTTTATAGGTAACGTTAAGTTTTGCCCGTCCTCCCCCTAACTTGCCCTACAACGAGACTGCACAATTTTACGTTTGTGCCAAACGCAAATCTCGTGAAAAATTTGGCTGAAAGTCTGGGAAAAAGTATGGCGAAAGTCTGGCGTTTTACCAGACTTTTTAGGGAAAGTAATTCTTAGTCTGGCAAAAGTCTGGCACTTTTGCCAGACTTATTTGTGAAAAAAATTATAAGTCTGGTATAGTGGCCGTAGCCAGACTAAAGCCATACTTCAGCCAGACTAATTTAGCCAGACTTCTCCCAGACCAGTGCCAGACCAATTTTTTTTACACGGGTATGTATATGTGTGCGCATGCATTTACCACCGAATGTGTCCCTGGTAGAAAATTAACCGGAATTTCTGTCTAAGCAACTATAAATTAGCTATATTTCTTATCTATAAATCAGCTACTCTGTTAACTGCAAAGTAGCTAAAATATCATTAATTTTTGCTTAACCGTCGACAAGCGATATTTGTTAGCTATAAATTAAATAATTTTTATAGCTAACAATTGCTTAAGCTTTAAAAGTATTGATTTTTCTTTAGAAATTAGTCCAGACGTGGAAACGCATACAGCACGGTCCAGGTGTTCGAGGTGGCCGATGATGGAGTCTAGATGATGCACTCCGTAAGTTTTTGCATCTAGGTGCCGGAATGCATTCAATGTCTGGTCTAGGTCTTTGAGGTGATAATGGAGTCTAGACGGTACATTCCGTAGTTTTGGCCTCTACTAGGTGCCGAACCGCATCCAATGCTTGATCTAGGTGTTCGGGGTAGCCGATGATGGAGTCTAGGTGTGCCTACGGTTTGCACCGTAGGATTTTGCCTCTAGGTGTTAGAACTCATCGAATGCGTGGTCTAGGTGTTCAGGGTGGCCGGTGACAGAGTCTAGGTTGTGCGTTCTGTAGTTTTTTGCGTCTAGGTATCGAAATGCATTCAATGCATGATCTAGGTGGTCAAGGTAGTCGATGACGGTGTCTAGGTGATGAGTCTAGCGATAGTCAATCGTGATTTTTTTTTGCTCCAACGACAATAATTTGGTAAAAAAAAAATTCAGGGAATCACACAAAAAACCAAATTAAAGCTCAAGAGTTAAACATTTAAGTTCGTTTAAAATTACTTACGACACAAATTCATACTCGTCCAGGTACTTAGACTAAAAAATGTGTAAATATTGGAAAATTCAGAAATTGTTTATTATTAAAAGTTTTCTATAATTAAGAAAATTTTGAAACTTGAAAATTTGTCGTTAAAAGTTAGAGATTCCAAGTTTAATTTACTTTTTTGATTCTCCCTAAATACGACAATTTTTAGCAAAGTTATAATCGTTTGAATTACTCATTTTTCGTTAAAAATTGGCGTTGCTTTAATTTTTTTCATCAGTGTATTTTGGATAATATAATTAATGTTACTTATTTAATATTCGCCAAGATGGCGTCGGAAGGCGGGAGAGCCTCCTGATAATCTAGAATTAGTGTATAAATGCCACCCAAAAAGGAAAGTGTCACTTGTAGTTTGCATAGTGTGCGAAAACGTGTACCATAAAAGTGATTATGAAAAGTGTAAAGACAAAAAATATATAAGTAATCTATTAGTGATATGTCCAGACCACGTGGAGCTTAATATAACCTTAAAAAATCAAGAAACTAAACTCTGTGAAGCAGCTAAAATATTAATTGCGCAAATTAAAAGTGAAAAGGAGGAACAAATAAAACATAAAATATTAAATGAAATATCTATTATCTCTGATAGTGTACATAAATCAGTAGATAATGAAAAACTACTAAACGTTACGATGCTAACTGAAAATGCTGAACTGGAAAATCAACATCAAATTGAAATTCAACTACTAAGACAATTAAATCAAGAACTAATGGAAAAAAACGACATATTGAAGCAATTAATAAAAAAGGATAAAAATGACCAGGAGATGGAAATAAAGCAACATAACCAAAAAACATATGCAGAAATAGCAACTAACAAACTAGCAATTAAAAACAAAAGAATACCGAAAATAATTGTGAAAAATTTTAAAAAGGACATTAAAAATCCACATGACTTTAAGAAAAAGGTATGTGACGTTTTAATAAAAGAAAAAGATATACAGATGAAACAACTAAAAGTAGTGAACGACAATGAAATTGAGATTAAAAGTATGAATGAAAAAAGTGCTAAAGTAACAATTGAATTACTCTCAAAAAAACTATCTAACAATTATAAAACATTTATTGAAAAAATTGAATCCCCGAAGATGAAAATAGTTGGTGTAGACAACTATACTAATATGAATATAGAAGAGCTGGAAGAGGACTTAAATAAAAGAAATTTTATTGGATATCAAGATAAGTGTAAGATACTAAATATAGACAAAAATAAGATTACAAACAAGACAACCATAATAATTGAAGTTCCAAGAGAGCTATATAAACATATTAGTGACAATCAAAATAGAATCTTCATTGGATATCAAAGCTGTAAGGTATGGGATTTAATAAACATCAAGCCCTGCTTAAACTGTGGAAGATTTGGACATAACACATTGAAATGCAAAAACACTCTATGCTGCTTAAAATGTGCAGGTCCGCATAAGACTGTGCAATGTGATAATAACCCATCCAACACTACATGTGTCAATTGTTTTTACAGCAACTCGAAATATAACACAAATTTCGAGGTTAAACATATGGCCAATGACACAGAGAAATGTACAATATTTAAGAATAAGCTCAATAGATACGAGTATATAGATATGACTGATTATCTGATAAGACCTACTATACCAAGATACTTAGGTGAAGTAGGAAACAGTAATGAAGCCACTACGATGACCAGCTCGACTAGCGCAACTATGCTGACTTCGCCGTCTAGAGACAACTGGACTAGCGCAACTTTGCTGACTTCGCCGTTTAGAGCCAGCACCGCATCTCTAACACATACGACACCAAGGAAACAGCAAACTACATAATGGAGCAACACGTCGATCTCATTGAAGAATTGCAAAAAGAAGTAATACAAGAAGAAACGTCATTTCTTGATCTTAAAACTCTCAATAAAAATATAAATAAAAAAGATAGTTTGATATTACAGGTCAATATTAGAAGTCTAAATCACAATTATACGAAATTGAATATTCTTATTAAGAGCTTGAAGATCAAACCATATATAATTGTATGTACAGAAACATGGAATTTACCCAATCCTCACTTTTTTGCAATACAGGGATATAAATTGTACTACAATAACGGTAACTTAAATCAAAATGATGGTGTCGTTGTATATATAAAAGATTGTGTATCAGAAATTACTGAAATAATCGAAATTGGTAGACTCAAAGTATTAAACTCACGAATAAGTCTAAATAACAACAGTAATCTTGAAATTTCCGCATTATATCGATGCCATGATTTACCGCGCCTTGAATTTATTTTGAATGTAAAATCATTTATCAATAGCAAAAGAAATATAAAAAACCACCTGATTATTGGTGATTTTAACATCGATATTATGAAAGATGATGAATATAGCTTAGAATTATTAGACAATATGATGGAAAAGGGTTTCTTCCCGGGTTTTATACATACAACTAGACCAAATGATAGTGGCGGAAGCGGTACATGCATTGACAACATGTATATAAAAGCTACATCTATAGACACTAAAACTTTTAAACTCTCGATTCCTTTTACTGATCATTATCCACTTTTCTTGAAACTGAATAAGCCACCAAAATTAAAACAAGAAAATATCCAGTATCACTATAATTACTATAAACTTTCAAGTATAGCCATTACAAAAAATTGGAATGTTATAGAGGCAATGCATGATCCCGATGAAGCTACCGCATTCTTGATAACTGAAATACAAGACTGTTTAGAAAAGTCTAAAGAAGCGCATAAAACAAAAAATAACAAGAGATATCCAAGGAAGGATTGGATATCTAAAGCAATAATGATCTCGTGTGAAAAGAAAGAACAACTATATATTAAAATGCGCAATGAACCAAATAATAATCTAATAAAATTAGAATATAAGAATTACACAAAGAGGCTAGACAAAGTTATTAAAGAGGCAAAAATAAAACATGAAAGAAATTTAATTAAGAACAATATCAATAATACCAAGCAACTTTGGAAATACATAAACAAAAAAATGGGAACCAACTTGAAAAAGAATAACACAATAAATAAGATCATTTTAAATAACAATTGCACAATAGAGGATCAGACGCAAATTGCCAATCATATGAATTCGTACTTTTGTAGAATTGGAAAAGATCTAACTAACACCATTGTAAAACCCCAGGGTAAGCATTTACAATTACCAGCAATGAACATGAATACAATTTACATTAAACCGACTAATAACGAGGAAATTCTTCAAATAATTGATAATATGAAAATAAAAAATGGTGGGGTAGATAACATTACTACCAAAACACTAAAAATACTATCATATCAAATTGTTAATGCACTAACACATATCTTTAATCTTTGTATTGAAAAATCAACATGGCCTCAAGCGCTTAAAACAGCTGAGGTAGTTCCTATTTTTAAATCGGGTAGTAAAATGGATACATCAAACTATAGACCGATATCTCTAATTTCTAACGTAGCAAAGATATTTGAAAAAATTGTATATGTTCGTTTACAATCATTTTTGGACAATAATAATTTGTTAGCGCAGAATCAATTTGGATTTATAAAAAAGAAAGGTACCAAAGATGCTCTTAGTTACTTAATGAACATAATCTATAAGAAATTAGACAAAAGTAAACCAATAGCTATTGCATTTTTAGATCTAGCAAAAGCTTTTGATACTGTCAACCATGCTATTCTTTTAGACAAATTATATAATTATGGAATAAGAGGTAAAGCGCATGCACTTATATCTAACTATCTTAGTAACAGAAAACAAAAAGTAAGAATAGGAACAACTGAAAGCTATTATGAAACGATAACTACAGGTGTGCCGCAAGGTACTATACTAGGGCCACTCTTATTCATAATTTACGTAAACGATTTACTAACAAACAGAACAGATAGTACCATCTCATATGCGGATGATACAGCTATTATTTCAACAGATGATAACTGGGAGAAAGTTGAAAATAAAATGAACAAGTACTTAGAAGATATAAATATCTGGCTAGCACTTAACAAACTATCACTAAATATAAAGAAAACTGTGTACATAACTTTTGGTAACTATTGTGATAGTGTTCCCGAAGATATGAACATACGCATACAGGGTACTAAATTGAGCAGGGTTGAATACTGTAAATATCTAGGTATAATTATTGATTATAGGCTAAAGTGGGATAAACATATTGAATATATAATAAAAAAAACTAAATATATAATATATATACTGTACAAGTTATCAACATATATGCAATCTGACACACTTAAGATAATATATTATGCATTTTTTCATAGTGTCATTAGCTATGGAAATATTACATGGGGTGGTGCATATAAAAACAACTTAAAATTACTACAAAACATCCAAAATAGGATTTTAAAAATTATAAACAAAAATATTTTCAATCGAGACAACCCCTTGAATCTAAAACAAATTTTTGCTTACGAATGTGTAACGTATCATTATAATGAACTTAGAAATTTATACTTAACATCGACTAGCAAAACTAGAAATAAACTTATAATACCACCAAAGTGTTCGAAAACTGTTAGTGATAAAGATAACTATGTCAGAGCGATACAAGTATTTAATTGTCTTCCGAAATCTAATCCAAATCTTAAAGTTCTAGATATCGCAAAAAATTATAATAAGAAAAAGCTAAAAATTTGGATTGGTACTAATATATTCTAGAATTAAAAAAAAAAAATAAATAAATAAATAAATTAAATAAATAAATAATTAAAAATTTAACCTTCCAGTATGGGTGAGATAATCAATGTGGACAAAATATATTATTTATAGTGGAATCTTTGATTCCATGCCTAGTTTATAAGTTACTTAAGTTTTTTTAGTTTTAAGTACACCGGACCTATGTACAGGTAGCTATGTCTACCTCTATAGGATGTTTGCTGCTTCAGCCATGTAACTATGTCCTGAAGTAAGCAATAACATGTAATACAACATGTACTACTCTGGTTTAAATAAATAAATAAATAAATAAATAAATATATGCCTTATACTTTAATAAAACATGCGTTTCTATTATTGAAAACAGTGAGACTTTAATAGCGAATCGATTGAAACTGTAAAGTATGATGCAGACAGCTCCTTTCTGCAGCAAATCCCTTTATTCTATTTTTTCAGTGCGTTATGCTTGCAAAAAGTATTTGTTGGGTAGTGAGAGAGCATATAAGGATTTTCGAACGACTTCTTCAACTTCTACATCTTTTTCAGGACTTCCGCATTCGGAAGACGTATGTTTATGAAAAACAGAAGGAGCAAAAAATTTACGCGCATGAACACGAAAACAATTTCACAACAACTAGCGGTATAAATATGTGCAATAAACTTCACACAAGATGAAAATCTCTTCGTGCAAGAACCATAATTTAATGTGTATTAAAGGGAAAAAAATGTGAAAACTCCTCTGCAAAGATCGTGTTCGTTTATTCAATGCATTCCCTAGCGGAAATATTTTTGTTCAAAAATGTTAAAAACTCTTAGAAAGAGTTATAAACTGTTTAAAAATGTTACAAAATGTAGGATTTTGGACGTTATTAATAGTTTGTAACTGTTTGTAACTGTTTGTAACATTTTTCAACGGTTTTTAACAGTTTGTAAGAGTTATTAAATTATTTAATAACTTTTAAATATTTATTCATTATTATTATTAACATAGTAATAATTAATTATTAGTATAATTAAACACTCCTTAGGCTTCTTCTGCATTGTTTGACTGTTACTTGCCTTCGGAGTGCTCCCGCGCTCCTTGATTCTCATGATTATAATAATGAGGCTATTAAATAATTATTAATTATTAATTATTAATAATAATAATAATAATAATTTATTAATTATTAATTTTTCCTGAATTACTATATAGTGATCCTAATGGCTTATCTACCAGGTATTTACCTGGTAGATAAGCCATTAGGATCACTATATAGTAATACTAAGAAAACTACCATTAGATGCAACTAACAATCTAATTTTTCCTGAAATATATCAAATTTAAAATTATTTGAAACTGTTTGAAAGTGTTTAAAACTATTCAAAACTGTTTGAAACTGTTACAAAGTATTATAATTAGAAAAAATGTGTCCAAAATCATACATTTTGTAACACTTATAAACAGTTTTAAACAGTTCTAAATAGTTATAAATAATTTTTAACAGTTATTAACTATTATTAACATTTAAAATTTACGACAGGGTTGAAATCCTTTCGTGCGCACAGTGAGTGCGAGAGTATTCGATAGTGAAATCTTTATTTATAGTCTTTTTTATTTAAGTTATTAAATGTTATATGTGCATTTAAACGATAGAAGAGGGTGTTCTTGATCATGCACAGGTGGAGTAGGACACTGTATATATAAGTGTGTGTGTGTATGTGTGTGCGTGTGTGTGCGCGCACGAGCAAGATGTAAAAATAATTGCGCGCAGAGTTTCAAGGCTGGAATCTTTAAAGGCAAAAACGTCATCGTCAAGTCAAACTAGGGTTAGTTTAGTTAAAAATAATCATTTTTTATTTTAAACGTTGGCTGCTGTAGCCGAGAATCGATTAAACTATAAGGCACAGTCTAGACGCTTTCCGATAATTAAATAAATCCAACGTCATCTGCACGCTACAGCTTGCTACGGCTTCACGCATTCGGGCTGTACCATTGCAGTGGAAACCGCATTATCATACTTGAAAATATCGGTTATCGTTTAATATATACAATCCTCCATTTGACTTCTACTGCAGAATGGAATTTGAGTGCACAGCTATCAATAATTGACCAATCGAGTATTCGTGCCGCATTCATTGAACCAAATGGTGTTGTGTCACTCAATTTTCAGCGGCAGCGCCGGCGTGATGACGTCTTTCTTTTTCTCCTCTCGGCATATTTTTTTTCTTCTTCTCCCTTTGCTAGCAATTAGTCGATGTGGAACGAACGGAATCGCAGGTCAATAGCTATAAGTAGCATGATGAATCGTCGTAATAAAAGAAGGCATAAACGTGATATAAATCAGTAAATGAGTATGAGAGCAGTCAAACATTGCGCTGAGTAACGACTAGAATATGTTATTGTGGAACGTGGCGGGGAAACAAATTCTTCTTACAGAGAAGTGTGCCGTGATACGACCGATCAAAAAGCCCTAGCAGCGCCGCGTAATTAATAATAAAGAAAAACGATGAACAATGAGAGCCAGCTGCACAGTCCCATGTGATAAAATAAATCAAAATTTCAGTATAAATGATACAATTATTTAGCGAAATATCTTGCTTTAATGATCCTACACAGTAGATAATTACGGAGAAAATCAAATTCTGAGTTTCATAATCAAGTTGTTCCTTTAATCTTAAAGGACATTCCTGTTATAAAGAATGCAATATGTAATTCTCGAACATACTAAAGAGGAAAAATTGCTGGAAAGAGTAAATTGTGTTATTGCGCCAGTCCGATTCTTTCGAAAATCCTCAGTCTTTTATACGTTTTCCACTGTTTTTCCCGGGAAAAAAGTTCCCTTCATCTCCTGCCACGTCTTCCATAGCGCAGTATTCGAGCAGAAGCCTCGAAAAAGGCAAGAACACCAGGAAAGTCGGCCGCACGCTATATATACAGAGCAGCAGTAGCAAGCAGTAGTAGTAGCAGCAACGGTGGCGGCAGTAGCAGCAAGGAAAAACAAATAAATTATGCACTTCCATCGCGGACCTTTTTCTTCCCGCTGTCCTTTGACCTTTTCTTTTATTTCTTTAGCGCATCGCCGTAACCGTCTTCTTCTTCTTCCTCTTCTTCTTCCTTGTCGACGAGCTCACTCGCGTATTTCGTGCGCGGCACGCGAGCTTCTCTGCTCTCTTTCCATGAGCCCGCGCTCGTGTGTATTATACGTACAGAGCTGGGATCGTGCTGGGAAACAGGAAAAAGCGATGGAGGAGAAGGAGCAAACGAAAAAGAGGGTAAGAAAGAGAGCGAGCGAGAAAGAGAGATTTAGAGGGGAGGGATAAGAAAAACACGATGAAGTATAAAGCTCCTTCAGTCGGCTAACAGCGAGAGCAAGCGCACCAGTGTTTGTGGGTGGGTGTGTGCGTGTGTGTGTGTGTATGTGTATGAGTGCGCGTGCGTGCGTCCGCGTGTGTGGGTATTTGTGTATGTATGCCGCGCCGGCCGATCGAATTTATATACAGTGCTTTAGGAAATTCAATTCGGTATTGCCCCGCGCGAGTTAAGATAAACCACTTCGATCCATTTCAATTAACTAATGCGCGATCGCCAAATTAATTATTACTTTGTTTTTGTTTCGAGTTGGCGAATCGAGTTAGCCGCGGTTGTCGCGTATGATTATTACAAATCGAGGACTCCTCAATTATACACTGCAAAAACATTTGCACATATATATTGTTCATTTCTATACATTCTGTAGTTTCGAATCAAACAAAGACATTCAAATTTTTCAATTTTTGTTTTTTATTTACACTGAAAATATTATTCCTCTTTTTTTTTATTCATAGCACAGGAGAGGGCGAAAATAAAAAGAGAGCACTGGAAATAATGTCAGATGAGCAACCAGTCGATCGTCTGGGCGGGCATATTAAATGGAACATTTCGGAGGAGGGATCCACTGAATAATTCGGCTCAAATGTTTTTAAGCGCTCGCTCGGTAGATCGATACGCCGCAGGCCTCTTTTTGCCTAAACTATTTAACTGAACGCGGGGCCGGCTCGTGAAATTTTGATCCGGCAGGCGGGTAAGGCCAAGTATACTATATATTTCCGGGGGGCTGGGGCACGTGTGCGGGCAATTTCGCGTCGATTTATTTTTAGCTGTACAATACGTGTATAGGTTAAGTGGCGGGGCTCTTTACTCGACGAATGTAGCATCTCCTCCTCAAGATGTGTGCGAGAGAGGGAGAGGGTCATGTAAGTCTTCGTAATATGACTTGGGGAGCCGGGGTCCCGCAGGCTCGTAATTCATTCAATTTGCAAAGTTTTGCCGAGAGAGAGAGAGAGAGAGAGAGAGAGAGAGAGAGAGAGAGAGAGAGAGAGAGAGAGAGAGAGAGAGAGAGAGAGAGAGAGAGAGAGAGAGAGAGAGAGAGAGAGAGAGAGAGAGAGAGAGAGAGAGAGAGAGAGAGAGAGAGAGTAATTTACGAGGGTTGAGAAAGGAGAGCCGGAGGGGGGGAGGGCGAAATGTACGGCCGAGAGTACGTACGAAGCTGTGCTGCGGGCGTTTTTATCGTAAATACGTTAATCCGTCGATGCACTCTTCGAGATCCTCCTCCCGGCCCAGGACGGATAGGACCAGCATTATCTGACTGCGGCCCCACGTCATGTAGAGCCCGTGAGTATCGACTGCCGCGAATTGCATCTCATCGGCGAGGTGCTTCAGGTGCTTGTGATTGAGTCCCTTCAGTACCACGAGTCTTTCCCTGCACGAGAGGCTTATTTTATTTCATCTCTGTTTTTTTTTTCTACATTTATGTCTCTTCCCAGTGACAAATATTGAATCGGATGGAATATTTTCATTTCAGTCGCAAAAACTCACCCGGAATCCTCCCAGCTGTCCAGCGCCCTCGATTTCACTCTATCTTTGTCTATTTTATTGTAGAGCGCCAAAATTCCGCGGGCGACCTAAAAAGATATTTCAATGAAAAAAGTTCCTAGAAAAAGGAGAGGGAGGGAACACACACGAGGTACTTTGGAAAAGCTTTCTGTCCTGTCTCTATGTATCACTTACCGATGCAACCAAATTTCCTTTATTCATGAAAAAGCCGGTGTTTACAATGCAGTAGATGGTATATTCCGATGGTCCCTCTTCTTTCGCTGATCGACGGCTCTTATTTTTAGCACAGCTGCAGAGACGACTTTCGCTTTTCATTGGTATTCTTGTTTTCTTTTTAAAACCGCGATTGCTAAAAATGAAGAGCACTTTGGTTATTTTTGCGCCAGTTCTATCGCGTACGCCCACGTATTTGCAAAAGCATCGTCAGCTGATAAGAAAAAGGGGAAAAAATACATATGTTTGCGTCTTTTACTTAGCTGTAATATATTTGTTTTTAAAACAATGATTTACATTGACTTTTTACGTAAACTGGACTGCTTACAACATTTGTCTTTGCTGCTGTTGTAACCTCTCTTCGGCAATTTTGGTTTTCTTCGCATTTTTTCCTTTAAATCACGGACATTAATAATGTGTCGACCCGCGACCTACTTTTTCTGGGTAATAAAATCATCGTACAATATCTAAATTATTTGGCTTTGCATGTTAAAGAAAACTGCTGATTTTGTGGTAATTTTTCTAACCAAAATTATGCAATAGAAAAGAAAAGAATCATAGAAAACAACGTTTGTCATATCTACATCAATATCAATATTGTTGATCTCACACCTGCCAACCATGTACCTAGGCGAAACAAGTTTTCATTCAATTTTCAACAGAAGAGCGAACGAACAAATTGAAAAAATATTTGCCAGACAGGTCATATTACGTACGTGTCAATACTTATTACACTCATGTAGAAGACATCTAAGCCACAATGTCATAATTTTATTACGTATATATGTAACTCAATACTTTCTCGATATGACGTAACATCTGTTGACCGTATAAAGAATTATGTACTAAAAAGACACGTTATGCGAACTGTTACTTTTAAATATTCATATTATTATTTTCACGTGCGCTTTATTATCTGGATAAATTGCGTAAATCACTGATACCTACCAGTTATCGAAAGCGCAGAAATTACGATGTCCACTCACCTTTTATTGCGTGGATCATCTAACACCGCCAACGGTCGAGCTGCTATTTCCACCGAAAGAAAAGTAAAATCGCATTCTTCTTCGAAAAATCCGGTGTTAGTCGCACCGAGTAAGGCTCACCACTGCAGGACTGCACCACGGCAAGTTCGTACGTCGACTGACCGACTGCCGATAACTCGACTCGAAAGTTCAAGCTCTCACCACCATGTGTAAACAGTGTAAACACCGCGTGCTCGTGTCGCTACCGTACAGCCAATGAAAACATCAACAAACACACTGCTGCTGATTCTATAGCGGGGCAATTTCAGAGTGCGAGCGCAGGTATATAGTATATACTGATACTGTATATCGCGGCGCAGTGTGCAACTATAGTCTGCTATAGTGCTATAACTGCTGTAAGTACATCCTTGTGTGTGCGTGCGCAGTGTGTTTTTCTTCTCTCACGACGGTTTTCCCTTTCTCTCGCACGCGCTATGTACCGCGATGTTTCTAGGTTAGGGCGCCCAGCTTTTCCAATCCGAATTTTTCATCTGGTCTGCTCGTAATGACATGTGATCGGCCGGGAGTGCGCGTGCATCGGTACTCTCTCTGTCTCAGAAAGGTCCCAGAGCTCGGATAACAGGTGTTTCGACCCTGTTCCATGCGACAATACGAAAATATCGGCGAGCGCTCGCGCGCTGGTACCAGCAGTAGCAGCAGGAACAACAACAACAACAACAGCAGCATCGATAATTGGCAGTTGGCCGTTACGAATCTCGATGAGCGCTTCTCCCTTCTACGGTCCGTCGAAGGCTAGTAGTGGGCAGTTGGATCTCGTAGCCACGAGGTAGGGCGAGGCGCGCGTCGAACTTTTACAGTGGCACATAATCATCTGAATACAAGGACGAGAGATAAAGAGGCAGGTACCAGGAGGGACCATCGCCATGGCGAGCCTGGAGACGGGTGTAGGGCACCATCAACCCGGCGAGGACACCAGCTGGAGGAGAGATCTTTATACTCAGCTGTGCAACAGAAATAAGACTCAGACCCAGTGTTTCTACGAGCTTATTACTTTGCGTGAGTTATTTATAGATTAAGCTTTGTAGGCTTAAATTTCAGAGGTGCCTCTTAAGAGTGCACAAGGCTCACTTTCTATTGGTTCCTCAGTCAATCAACTTGAATTTTAATTATGTAATTGCATTTCGATTTAGAGATGATGTATGTTTATACATTTTTATTGGTACTTGCAGATAACCGATTATTTGACAGTGCCAATACGTTGCGAGGAGAAAACTTGCAATTGTCAATAGCAAATGAAAAACTACGAACCGAAGCAGCCAGTGGCACTCCAGGTTCTGCTGCTCATGCAGCTCTTGAAGCTAAGCTATTAGCGCAAGCCGATGAATTGGCAGCGCTGCACAGAAGAAGAGGCGAGCATGCACAACAGATTGTTGACTTGAACAATAAATTAACAGAAGTATCTAAAGAATTGCAAATTAAAGAAACTAGGTATTTTCAAATTCGCTAATATGTATTCTATATATACAAGATATACTAATACGAATATATTTTATTTTTAGTTTGGCTGAAAGCTTGGAAATAAATACTGGTCTACGCTCAGAAATTCAAAGATATATTACTAAGGAAAAAGAATTGGAAAATGTTAACCAAATGTTAAGAGACGAACATCAAGCTCTACAATTGGCTTTTGCTTCATTAGAGGACAAACTAAGAAAAGCACAAGTAATTCATTTTCAGTAATTTAATTTTGTATTATTATTATTTGATATTAATAAATTAAATTTTATAGGAGGAAAATCGACAATTGGTAGATCGCCTAATTAAGTATAAAGCAAAGGATGCTGAAAAAATGAATGAAGAAAATGATAACTTTTTAAAGTAAGTAATAAAAATTACTTTGATATGCTCATGTTCAGGTTCATAGTAGATGTTTGAAGTGATTAACGTTATTTATCAAAAATTTTGCTTAAGTGAATGTAATATTTAGTGAAAGTAATTAGAATTACATGGCAGAATGAAAATTAAAAAAGGGTATATGGTAAAGACTAAATTTAAACATAGATGAGTAGATTTACTTAATATTTAGACTATTACAATGATGCATGGATAATATTACTATGCAAATAAAGTTTCAGGTAATTGTCGATGTATATAATATGCAAATCTTAATGGTTGTTCTTAGACTAACTGGCATGTTTCCTTGTTTTAAATTATTGGCACAATTTATTTTTTATATAAGATATAATTACAAGATTTGCTTCCTTTTGATGTTGGCTTATTAATAAAATGTTTGTAAATATACACTAACTTCTATTAATATTCTAAATACTGCTTAGCACATTAATTTAAAATTTCATGAAATATAAACCTTAATTATTTTATGTTGCATATATTGCCTAGCTCGTTGTTTCTTCTGTTAAACAACTTTATGCTGTAAAAAAATGTATTGGTTTCTAATGTTATTTGTGCAATTCACTGAATTTTCATACACGACATTCAGTTTCTGTAGTGCTTGTCACTTAGCCACTTCACTTTGCTTGACATTTTCGTTTCAGTGAGAGTTTTACCAGCCCGACAGCCTTTTTGATGCATACCTTTTCAAAGTTTGGGTAAGTCGAAAAAAGCAAATGAAAATTGCTATGAAAAAATTGTTATTTCTAACAACAAATCGCTTTTGGGCTGGTAGCAAACATAAAGCTACACGAGTTGTAAAATTATGAGGAATTTAACATAATTTTGTGCTTAATATTCATAAATACTAGGCATTTATGTAAAAGATGTAAATATTCAGACGAATTTACAATATACATTCAGGTGAAATGACGGATAAATATATTTACTAAAAAATTTTGGTATTCATAATGGGTTTTAATAGTTGCATGACTTTTTGACTGTTTTATACTGAATGCAACAAGTATAATTGGTCTTCTTTATAAATTGAATTGTTATATGCATGATACGTGTAATTTGCCTCAACCTATTGTGCTTTCTTTGCAGGAAGCTATTATTTATTGATCTAATTAAGATTATCATTTATGCACATTATAAATAATTTATTCAATTTGCAGAAAAAGGCAAGCCAAGATGCAAAAGGAATTAGAAGATGCAGCAAGAGATACTAGACCTGCTAGTCCGGATCGTGTCAGTTTAAAGGAAGGAACAGTCGGTCTTCCCACGTCGGTGCCCACTAAAGTCTCCATCAAATTTGTACGTTGATGCTCACATAAAAGACTCGTTACTTACACAATGTTCTAAGCAATTTTCACATCAAGTCAGTCACCGAAAGTGCGAGAGCCGTTCATCTTGACTTTAAACATCGTATTGCTACAAAACCTTGATTCGCACGGTGGAATTTTAAAACAGCATTTTGATATCCATTTACTAACAACAAATTCAAACAATGGATCTGACTTGATTTGAGTTAGAATAAATTTCATATAATATATTATCTATACTAAGGTGATCGTGAAGAATTTTCAAAAACTTTCGAATAAGTTCGCATTGCATTCTATATTACATCGGACATTTTAAACTATTTATTGTTATTCTTATAGAGATATTATTTATTGTAACTATTTATAAAACTGCGTGCAATAGTAAGTGTTGTTCACTTACGATATTTTATTAAGAAATTTGTTTATTAATAAAAAAAGTTTAGATATAAGTTTAGTTAACGTAGTTTTATAGACAGAAATTAAAGCTATAAGGCAGAAACGCAAGTCATTCGTTTTCTGGTTGTAATAAGAGTTAAAAGATTTAAAGTTTATGATACTTAAAATGAGAGTTCCTTAAATAACTGTTAAAGCATTATATATTTGTAATACTATAATTTAATATATTATTAAAATTTAAATAAAATTTTATTTTAACTGTAAAATTAGACTGTAGATTTAGAGTAGTCTATATAGCTTTCATAATTTGAAAATTCCTATGTTTCAAAGACTTCTTAAAGTTAACATTTCATTTTCAAAATTATTATAATCATCTACTTAACAATTCAAGTTCCTACATAGCTTTTCTCAATCATATTATTTATTGAAAATAGATATAAGATCTTTCTGTCATTTTGAAAAGAAAAAATTATTTAAAAAAAAGCAAACGAAATTTTTTATATCCGATAGTGAAAGAAAAATATTAGGAAACAGGGTAATCTGAGTATTAATATTAGCAATATCATTGAATAACACAATGATAGAATGAATTATTGAAAATTTATTTAAATACTTAACATCTAATGATGTTTTTGCTCAAATAAATCGAGATTCTTAAATGATGACGCAAAAATGATTAGATTAATTTTATAAGATTATCATCATTATTTTAGATAAATTCATATTTCATATTTCTATTAATATATTTAGACTTGACCAAAAAAAATCTCAACGGCTACAAATATATAACTTGTTATTTTAAACGGATTTGTCGAGTTATTAAGAATATTTTTAGTATATTGATATCAACTCTTTCGATTAATATTCCTAAAAATATGAGCGTTCTAAAAAATCTTATATCTTTTTTCGATAAATGGCTCCATTCACGTCCGATTGCATGGACCAGATGCAAAGTAACAATTTACTTGATGCACATTCGGTTCGCGAAAAAAGGTTCAATCAGACGCATGCACGCCGAGTTTTGGCAATCGATCCATCGCGTGAATTTCACGCAACAAGTATACATATGCGCGTCGTTTGAGCGACGTGTATGTACGCGCGCGCGAGCATGCCATTATCGTATCTATGTATAAAATATATATATATATACATATAGAGAGATGGCTCGCGTCCGCTGCGTCGAACTTAATCCATCAGCGCGATGAATTTTTCGACGTTGCAAAGAGAGAGAAAGAGAGAGAGAGAGAGAACTCTCTCTCTTCTTTTCCCTCGCTCGTGAATCGCATAAGTAATCTGCATGAGTAGTCAAAGTAAAGCATTCCGGGATTTCGCGAGCATCAGCAATGCAGCAGTGCGGCGGCGGTGGCGGCAGGCTTTCTTTTGGCTCACTGAAATTCTATTAGCTCTAAAAACTATATTAACTTCTCTTCTGTCCATTTGCTGTCTCATTTTCTGTACGTCTATTCCCTTTCACCTCATACGTCATAGTCTGTCTTTGAATGTTTATTCCATGATAAATCAGTCGATATGTAATGACAATACCTCCAACCCCCCGTTGCAGAACGCTCACGAGGGCGAAGTGAACGCTGTCAGATGGTCCCCCACCGACCGAATTCTCGCGACGGGCGGCGCCGACAGGAAAGTCAAGTTGTGGGACATCACCAAAGGTAACTATACACCAATCACTCTACACAATCCGCCCTCTTCCTTCCCATATACATTATGTCTTATACGTAAAATGGATCGAGAGGAGCGAATGGAAGAGCGAACGACCTAGTTTTAAACCCAATCAACACGATTTTTACACGAGTAGTTCTATATTTGCGGTGAATGTTCTGCAGGCTATCTCGTTTACACTCGTTCGTGCCGCGAGATTGCGAGTGACCGCGCGCACATGAGCGCATAGAGCCTTTGCCAATAGAGAATCGCTTCGTTACGCTATAAATGAATGTACAGCGAAATTGAAATGCGTACTGCGATGAACGCGTGATTATATACTGAAATTCGTGAGGGGTAGAAAGTTTGATTAGCTCGGTTTATGATGCCGTTGAGGAGACTGAAATAACAATCGATAGCGCTCTGTTAATCGGAGAATGCGTCGATTTTTTTATGTGTATGAAAGTGTAGGGTGCCGCACAATGCGCGTAGAAGAATTGCATATTCAATCGGATTTTCGTCAATTTCAAGGGCTTTTGTTAGTCATGAATGGATGAACCATTCGTTGTCAGAATAATATTCTTCGTTTATTTTGGAAAATTTTTCTGTAAAAAGCACATTTATTTTTTATATAGATAAAATGCTTTTTACATGTAAATCTTCTGTATAAATTTTATCGTAAACAATATTAAATTGTGGAAACAAAATATTCGTGTATATAAATTAAAAAGGAATGCAGAGCCAATAAATTCACGCAAGCGTATACAATTTTCATTGTAATAAAATATTTCAGGGAAATTTGTAACATTAATTACGAAATAATTTGCGTATATATAATTACGCCGTAATTGCAATCCGCTAAAAATGTTCACTTTTAATTTGAATTTCCGTCAGGAGAAGGCGAACAATTACTCACTGCTAAAGTTCACACGCGAACGCGTTCATTATTCGCGGAGATTCGCTCCTTACTTTATTATTATGCTTAAAGCTACGATCTTTTTTCTTTCTTAAAAGAAAAAGAGAGAAAAAAGATGAAGAGCCCCAGAAAGTGAAACAAAACAATACAATTCAATACAAAATCAAAAACAAAGCGAGCTCCTTGAATGCACATTCTTCCATTTCGCCAAGTACTTGGGGGTCTCCATTATATATATTATACATATATAGAAAGAGAAAAAATACGTAGCGCGCGAATATATATATACACGTCAGAGGTCGGCGGAGCGCTGACGTAAGATTCACATTATCTTTCGAGTGGTGTGGAGCGTAAACAAATCCAATATAAAAGAAAGAGGTAAAGAAAAAAATTGTCGACTCGGAGATATATTTAACGTCTCACTCTCTCGTTATTTTTTCAATGCACGAGCGCTGCAGTTGTTTAAATTATACAACGGCAAGTCACAGTGAAGTCTCACGCGCGAGTACTTGTAATCCTCTCCGCGCGATACGACGAGTAGTTTGCCGCATTAGCAATGCGCGTTTCCTTTCAATTTTTTCTCGATGCGCATCTCCCCGGCTGGATGTCTCGCTCTCGCGTGCTCATTAACAAAGTCCATTTACGCGATAGTGCGAGGGCACATATTCACGCGAGCGACTTCTCGACGAACAATTGACAGTGAATTGATATATAGTATATAAATTCTGGGTGGTTCAGCCACCTCGAGCGGACATTTTTTCGTACATAGGGAAAAATTTTGTAGTAAAAATTATTATTTTCGATAGTAACCGTAGAGCAGACTCATATTTTCATGAAAATTACTACAATTTATAGTAAAAATTGCTATTATTTTGTAATTTTTACTTTATAAATAGTAATTTCTATTATAAAATTGTAGTAATTTTCACAAGAAAATTAGTCAGACCCACGTTTACTATAAAAAATGATAATTTTTACTACAAAATTTTTCTACGTGTCTATGTTTCCTCAAGCATTCCTAAAAAAACAGTAAGTAAACATCAAAATAATTGAAAACGCCGTACAACTGATATTGACTTCACATTAAAATAAAATGTAAAAAGAGCGTCTTAAGTAGTTATTCGGCTAATTTAATCCAAAACAAGTTTTTTTATTTTTGTTTGTAACCAAATTGAAAAAAAATGTTTAAACTTACATTAAAGGACAAACCATTTTCTATAAGAAAAAAATCCTTTTTTTAACTATTTTTATATGTCTAATTAAGTTGTTCCGTAAAATGGGGCCGATGAAATATGCGTATGGCCGAATTACCCAGAGTAACCCTATATATGTATAACGGACGCTATCCGACGAGCGCTTCCGGGGACAAAAGTCCGCGTCACCGCGCGGGGAATACGTAAGAGAGTACCGCAATCAGACAATGACGCTTTAATCTCTGTATAGGTTACTGTTTATATTTCATTGTAGTGTGGCTAAGGATAGAGCTTTCGAGTCACAAGCTCTCTTGTGCACAAAATATGTTGTTTTAACGAGTGGTTTATTATCCTTTCTCTTTTTATCACGATTCTAATTTTTTCGGGCATCATGTGATTAGGAGAATGTTTGACACATATGATGATTGTCGCTTTCAGTATAATTTGCGCTTAAATTTAGTTTAGAGGTTGTAGCAAGGATTGTACAAATATATGCACAGAAGTAATACGCAAGAGAATAAGGGTATCGTGATGTCAAATATTTAGCTTTTCGTAATTGCTATCTCCCGCATAATAGAAGTGAATAATGAACAATTGTCGCATGCATGCGAGTCCGAACAGTTTGTTCCCTTATCTCTCGCGAATTTCGAATACAAATACTTATACATTCTGACTTCTCAACTGTAACCGCATGATTTAATTCAATTTCAAAAAACTCTTTCGAGAACATTCAACTTTTAACTTGACAGAGCCATTTGCGCTTAATCCCCCCCACCCCTTCCCCATATCATCTACACACATGTATACATACACCCACACATACACACACATAGATGCATGCAATATGATGTTTAATCAGCGAAGGCAATGTAACCGGTGTTAATTGCAGGCGGCTACGAGTGCAAAGGGATGCTGGTGGGTAGCAACGCCGGCGTCATGTCCGTGGATTTCGACTCGGGGGGCAATTATATACTGGGAGCTTCCAACGACTTCGCCAGCCGCGTCTGGACCGTCTCGGATCTTCGATTAAGGGTGAGTAACATTTCCAATAACGCGCATTCCCCCTTTACGACCCGTTGCTTTATTAAATTAATTTAATAAGCCAATTATCTGAGCGAAACTCCTTCCTCCGAAATACAGGCTCTATATATAGATATAACGTTGTCTCCACGTGTTTCTGCAATTCAATTAAGTTAGAAATCAATTTGGATTTTTACCCCTTCCACGAAAAATTGATAAGCCAACCGCCATTGCAGAGTACCGCGTTGAGGAAAAAAACGAATCATCGTGGGTAAGTAGCACGTACAAAGAGCTGACGAGTATTGGAGTAAGTACCGGTTATTGCGCCATCAAACCCCTAGCCAGCCGGCAAATATTTACCTTACGTGTCCGCGCGTACGCAATTGATATGACCCTTGCCTTCCTCCCTGTGGCGAGAAAATCCGTGATGCGGTATTTATTCGTTTATTGCCCCGCTCAACATATACCCACAGACACGCACACATACATACCCACGCACATATACAAGCTGTATATAGAGCAGTCAGCTGTGCTCACAAATTATCGCACGCAACCACGAATCGATAGCATTCTTCGTGCATCCTCGCGTTATCCTGCTACCACTGTTTATCCGCGTGTAATATGTTTGATGTATATGCGGCGCGCGCGCACAGGAAGGGTTGAAAAATTTGCGTGTTTTCATACCTCGCGAAGCGCAGCATTCTCTCTCTCTCTCCCTCTCTCCGGGATGGCCGCGTAAGCAATTGGCCCACGCTAGTGTATGTGTACGTGTAGAATTCCGGCCGGAGAAGGCAAATGGGTCGCAAACAGCCATTAAATTACGATAGCGTAACGCGCGCCCGGCATCCCTTCACGCGCGACCGTATGTATATACATACGTAATACCTACATACAGTGGCGAGAAAGAGAGCGAGGCGGGGATGTATCTGCCATAGAATTTGAAATTTATCGTCGTCTTCGTTCCTCCCCGCGCGAGCTTCTGCATATACTTCATCTGCATTCCCAACAACACGAGATCGTAAAGCTAATGACGGTGCTACTGCTGCTGCTGCTTCACGCTAGCCGCTCGTTCGCTCTTTTACCAGAAGAAGGAAATGCGCATGCATATATATAGCTGGGGCGAACGCTGCTGCTGTAGGGCGCATCGTGGCGTCTGGGAAATCGCTATTTTTTCACTTCATTACCGTGGCGTTCATGAATAAAAGTGCGTGCGACCAAGGAAAGCGAAGGGAGAGGCGGTAGTGCCGCGCACTATACGGCAATCCCGGGGCGAAGCGCTATGCTGACAATGCGCGTTGACTCTGCACTTTGAAAACTTGGGAAGAGATATGTAGAGGAGCTATTCAGCGCGCGGAGGGGTAGCAGTGCGGCAACATTGGTATCTTATCGCGACTTTACTCCGGGCATCAAGCAGTTTCCTGCGCGAGCGAGCTTTTGATTTTAACGTTCCGGAAAGGAGTAACGTCATTAAAACTTTTGCGCCCTCCTCATCCTCTCTCCATAGTCGCTCTGCTCCTCTCGGCGTTGTTATTCAAATATTTTAGCAGCTTCGGGCAACTATATACGCTGCTGCTACCTAAGCTCGCCTCACTCCCTCCCGTGCTTCCGGTAATCCTCGGGTATTGTAAATAATACGAGCTCTTAAAAATTATTAAAAGGAATTTTGCAAAGTTTGCAAGCTAGTGTATACAAATTTTATATTTCCCGGGTGTATTGCGCTCCGCACAATGCAGCGAGCATTGCGTTAAGGGCGACGCGTCCGAGCTTTTGCGCGGGTTAAAATCTGTCTATATGTTGAGCGTATTGAATTAAAAAATTATAATTTCTCACATAGAGGAAGCCTCGTGACAGTGTAAAAAGTTTTCGGGGAAACATGTTATACGTACTTGTTTTGTGGAATATATCACTGAAAAGAAGTACACGAAATCTAACAGTATTTTAGCTGCTACTGCCAGGCTTATACGGATACGATATAGCTGTGACAACTGTGCTGGTGTACTTGCTGTACTGTGGTTTCACTCCTGGAAAGATTCAGTCTACTGAATCCCGCGGTAATATATTGTCATGGGACAAATCGTGTACATAACATATATTTTACTTTAATGTTAAACTTAATTAAACGAATAATTTAGATATGAAAAATTTTAATTGAAAATCTCTATTCACTGATAGAAGTATTTATTTACTGTAAACCCCGTGACTTAATTGTTAAGCCACCGAGCTTTGAAATTTCTACAAATGAATATTCCTTAACTATTAATCCACGTGGATTAATATCTAATAACGTGGTGTATTAATAGTTATAGCGAGTAGCGTATCCGTCACTGCACACATAACCTTCAGAACAGCGGTCAGAGATGCGAGAAGAGATCGCCGTAAACACACACACACACACCCATCCACATTATACACGCACACAATAACCGCGGGTCCGCGGCCGGCCAGCACAACATAGAAGATGGTCGCACATGGCGCTCGCTTGTATGAAGACGACGGTAAGTACGCCGTACAGCAGCGTGCCGTCTATATGCAAGTTCGTACATGCAAACGCATGCGTGCTCAGCAGCTGAAAACACATGGACAGCCCGCCCTTTTTCTTCTCGCTGCTTGTCACCTCGTTTTTCGATGCCGTTCGCCGCGAAGAATCGACAGCCTCACTGCACGCATGAGGGCAGAACGGAGTAGGCCGCCCATATGTTTTCAGGGACTCAGTAGTCTACGCCGCGTTCTGCATTGCCGACACAGCCAAACCTTCCAAATCCTGCGGAAGTGTGCGCAAAGCCAAATTCATTAACTATTAAGAAATCTGCATTTAGACTAAAGTAATTGATGGATTTCATACAAAACACATACTAACGTACTGGTTATGAATATTATGTAATAGTAACGAAATTTGGCTTTAATTTAAATACACCATGTTTTTAGATTTCAAAGGAATATATTCGTTTACTATAAATGAATACTTCTATCAGTGTTGTAAGTATTATATTTTATCTGCGCGAGCTTTAATGAATGATGAAAAACCTCGCGGTAGTTTTAAAAACTAGTGAGAATGGAGATAGAATATTTTAACAAACATTTTGTAAAATATTGTTACATATGTTAGTAATATATTAGAATATTGATTATTTCGAGCACTTTGCGCCCGCTAAACAGGCATCAAAAGTCGAATTTCGCGGCGGGAGGATCAAAATAGTATATTGTGTACCTATAGGGCGTAAAGTGAACCTTTTTAGACCGAGTGTGGAGTTTGCAGTACGAGGCGAAGGTAAATGCGTTTTGCGAACCGAAGACGAGTAAAAACATACATACACAAATTTATGGGGGATCAAGTTTAATTTGCGATTTTACGCAGTTTTAGAGCAGCGGGCGCAAAAATATCTACATAAAGATGCTTTTGCGCCCTCCGGGCAAATAAGTATTTTTTTCCCGTCGTTAAAAAAAAAGTCATTTTAGGACCTCTTTTTAGGCCGTAAAACGGAGAAAATCGTACGTGTGTTACAAAAAAGCCGTTGTCCCCCTGTTACACATCGTATATTTTTTTTAATTAGCGCAGGAATAGACCCTTTTTTATGCCAGGAAAGTGAAAAGAGATTTGGGATTTTCGAGTCGTCTAAAATACTTATAAAAATAAACAAAATAAAATAAACAGAAAATTCGAGTATATCCTGTTTAATCTTCTTAAAATTTTAACGAGATTATTTTTTGTTTTCTTTTTTCGAATGTCGGTTCCTCGAAAATAATTTTATTTATTAACATGAAATTTATAGAATAATTAGTATATGGTTGTAGTAAAACATTTTAAAAATATTTTTTATATAAATTCCATCGCAGCTGATCTTTCTTAAATTTTCAATTCTTATCTCGGTTATTTCAAAAGAAAAAGGTTCATTTGTGAATTTACGAACCGCGACTGGCTGGCTTTTCCATTGTGCACACGTTGCTCTCCATCTAACTCGCAAAAATGCGCGTCCCGAGATCTGATAATTGCTTAGCGTTTCATCGAACGAAACTAAGATCATTTATAGAGAGAAAGAGAGAGAGAGAGAGAGAGAGAGAGAGAGAGAGAGAGAGAGAAGGCGAGCGAGCTGATAGTGAGTATATAGGGTATAGTGGGTGTACAGATCGCGGGCGAAAGGAAGTCGGAAGGAAGGAAGGAAGGAAGGAAAGCAGAGCCACTTAACTTAGTGTCGCGGTCTCTCTTCGTGATGAGATACGCTGCCACCGCCACCGCTACCGCGTGCGCGCACCCGTTCGTCTTTTGTTCTTCGCCCTTTGTGACCCCCGCGCTTCTTCTTACACCCCCCGACCACGCGTTCTGATTCATTAGCTGGAATTCGTGGAAATAAGGGAGTGGGAGAGAAAGAGAGAGAGGGAGAAAATCCAAGTTAAATACAATAGCGCCGGGGAAAGCGCCTTACGCCACCGCGAACCCTCTTTTCCTCCGCCGCCTTTCTTGTCTCCACAGTTACTACCTTACTTAATTTGTGCCATTTATTGCGACTCGTGCTCTACCTCCCGGTAGACTTCGGCTCCCTCTTTCCTCTGCTCTCTCCCTCTGCCCGCAACCATGAACAACAGCACCGCAAACATTCATTTGAATTTTACAGTCGCGTGCTCCCCGGCGGCTTGCTCTTTCCGCTCACCCTCTTTCTTTCCTCTCTCCCGCTCTCTTTCCCCGGTGGCTATTTTCGATCGACGACGATCGCACACTTTCGCTGAGTGAAGTGACGCGCGCGGTGCTCGGCCGTCTTCTCTCTCTCCCTCTCTCTCGCCTCAGCGATACACGCTCTCGGTGCTTAATGTGATTATTCTACGCGTCCGTCGCCCACTCGCCTCCCCCTTCCCCATTTTCCTTTATTTCCTCTGCCGTTTGTTCTCTTCGACGCGGCGTCTCCTGCATCACACTCGAGTGCTCGTCGCGGCGTAGTATATAAAAAGGCCAGCGCGGCACTTTCTTCCGACGCGGTTTCATTTCGGAGATTGGTGACCAATGGCGCGTAAACTGAGAGAACCGCGCGCGCGTAGGTGGTAATTCCTGCTGCTGAATTGAAAGTGCAGGCGCGTGGAGAGGAACAGACCGAGAGAGAGGGAGAGAGAGAGAAGGTGGAAAGAGAAGAGCAGCCAGCTATTCCTTCGCTCAGCGATATTTATCTTGCACGGCAGTGGTGGCGGCTGCATTTCTGCAGCCAGCAGCAGATTCGCATAGATCTTCGGTGGGGGAGAGAGAGAGACAGAGAAAGAGAGAAAACTGCCGACGTAATTAGAATTTCGCGAGAAAGGATCCTGAATAATTGGCTGGTAGTCGGCGAGATTTGCTCCCCTACTCGCCTCCGACGATGTCATCGACGCACCCGCGGAAAATCCCTCCTCAATATATGTTCCTCTGATTGTAAGTTAAGACCCCCACCTAACCCGCGGAAGCCCCTCTCGACGGTTCCATATGAATCAAATGAAAAAATGGCTGAGCGCTAGCGAGAATTATTCACCTCAATAGGAATGATTATTTCCGAGTAAAGAAGTTGATTATATAGCCTAACCTTAGTGGGTAAATAGTATAAGATGGCGGCGCTTTAGACTATCTCGGATCGGCTTATCGTCATTATTAAACGATTATCAAGCAGAGTAGTACACTATCATCGCTATTCCTTATCGAGAATCACAAGAGATCGTAAACCGCTCGTAATAGATATAGTCATTAGCGTGGTGTAAATACGATTTAACATTGCGAAATTAATGAATCCACCCATATCCGCAAATTTGACAAAATATTCACGTTTGAAAGCATCAACTTCCCAAGGCAGACGACCATAAATCTCCATCCTCCTCCCCTTCATAAAATCAATCCGCTGAAGTTCTCCCCTTATCCTCTCTCTTTCTCTCTCTTTCTCTGCCACACCCTCCTCCCAGGTCAGTAATATTCATTTCTTATCCTACCTCGAACGCGGATCACTTACCCAAGATCACGTACCTTCTGGTACAGCAAGGAAATATTCCGCGCGCACGCGTTCAAATCCCTCAGTTTGTTTTTATTATCCACAGCTTCCGGCGGCGACACATGGGATTAAGCTCGAGGGCGTCGATTTAACGCGTGTTTCGGCGCGGCACCCCTCCGTCTATTATATATATATACACACTATTAAAGCGTATATATGTACGTATGAGGGAGACTGCGAGGCCTTCACCGACTCTTGGCACCCTCGGCACGAGCCATCCGTTCGGCTAAAGATCACGTTATTCGCATAAGCGCGCGCCGGCCATAAAACTCTCTTTCTCTCGTGCCTACACACACACACACACACACACACACACACACACACACACACACACACACACACACACACACACACACACACACACACACACACACACACACACACACACACACACACACACACACACACACACACACACACACACACACACACACACACACACACACACACACACACACACACACACACACACACACACACACACACACACACACACACACAGCCTTTCCTCCTTCGTCTATATACCCTATATACCTCTCGCATACTCTCTTTCTCTCACTTGCGCAGCCGCGCGTACTCACCTGTATAAATATCGACGGGCCAGCGTGTGAGCGAGGGGACCGAATTTCATATTTCCACGCGCGCCGGCCCCTTGTTTGTCGTCGGGGCGCAAACGGGGCGTTAAACGAATATCGATGACAATGGCTCGTGTATATATACGTATATACAGCTAGTGCGAGCCGAAGCGCGATAATGGACTCGATTTCTCGCGGTCGCAGTGGCTTTTCTTCCCCGGAAGGGGCGGCAGGAGGGGGGGGGGATCCGCGAGAGCGCGCCGCCGCTGCTCTATCGACCCGCGATATACCTACTTGGGGACGAGGCGGGCGCCGGGTTCCCGCGCTGATACTCGTGCCGTGGCTCTTGCTGCTGCTGCAGCTGCTGCTATATATGTACTCTTTATACGCGGCCTATACGTGTCTTAATCCGCTGCTAATGAGTTGCGACCTGTAAGAGTACCCGGCTGCTGACCCCCTCTCCCCTCCTCGCTCTCCCGAATCTGCATTCGCCGCGCGCGTGGGAGGTTAGCCAGGATTAGATGGCGGGCCGGGATTAGCCTCAGGAGGGAAATTCGCGGACCCTCGCCAGGGCATGACTCCCCCTTTCCTCCCCCTGGATGTTAATTTACCTTCCTACCTACTCCCCCTGCTATACCTACTCCCCTTCTCTCTCCCTCTCTCGCTCTCTCTCTCGCTCTCTCTCTCTCTCTGTCTCTCTGCTCGCGAAATTGCGTAATGGGCAAGGAGGATGCTATCTACGGGCATATGTATTTTCCCTGGCCGCGTGAGATATTGAAGTGGTTTAGGTTAAAGTGCAGGGTATGTATGTTTGGCCTCGTTTTTCTGGAAAAAGACCGAGTAAATAATCTGGCTCGTGTTCATGAATTTAGGAGAGAACGTGAGTACATGTGTGTCTGTGTGTTTATTTGAATCTCAATGTTCGCGTTTTCCAACTTTTATAAGATATATAGGAGAGATTTGTCCGCTAGTGGTCCCCGTAGCTTTACCAGTCGTAATGTTTCATGTTGTGGATGAAAATTAATGTTTAAATTAAGAAGATACTTGAACGGCCCTATGTAAATAGCCGATTCATTTTTGTACGTTTATTAGTAGTAGGGGCAGCGCGGCTACCGCGCCAGCGCGGCTACCGCGCCAGAGCGGCTCCCGCGCCACTTACCCACCGAGCACTACTTACCGTCCGTCGGTAAGGTAGGGTGCAAAGTCACCATGCGAGAGGCCCGGTAGAGGGCGCATTGAACATTTACTCCATCGATAAAATGTGTACGTATGTCATGTTGCAGGGGGCATGGGGCCCTCATGTGATGTTATGTTGTAAGTGAATATAGAATATTTTTATAATATTCATATAGTGTTTAAATTTGTTAATTATAAGTAGTCTTATATTCCGCGCCAGCCCGGTTGTAGAGGGCGCATTGAACATTTACTCCATCGATAAAATGCATACGTATGTCATGTTGCAGGGGGCATGGGGCCCTCATGTGATGTTATGTTGTAAGTGAATATAGAATATTTTTATAATATTCATATAGTGTTTAAATTTGTTAATTATAAGTAGTCTTATATTCCGCGCCAGCGCGGCTACCGCGCCAGAGCGGCTCCCGCGCCACTTACCCACCGAGCACTACTTACCGTCCGTCGGTAAGGTAGGGTGCAAAGTCACCATGCGAGAGGCCCGGTAGAGGGCGCATTGAACATTTACTCCATCGATAAAATGCATACGTATGTCATGATGCAGGGGCCATGGGGCCCTCATGTGATGTTATGTTGTAAGTGAATATAGAATATTTTTATAATATTCATATAGTGTTTAAATTTGTTAATTATAAGTAGTCTTATATTCCGCGCCAGCGCGGCTACCGCGCCAGAGCGGCTCCCGCGCCACTTACCCACCGAGCACTACTTACCGTCCGTCGGTAAGGTAGGGTGCAAAGTCACCATGCGAGAGGCCCGGTAGAGGGCGCATTGAACATTTACTCCATCGATAAAATGCGTACGTATGTCATGTTGCAGGGGGCATGGGGCCCTCATGTGATGTTATGTTGTAAGTGAATATAGAATATTTTTATAATATTCATATAGTGTTATTTGTTAATTATAAGTAGTCTTATATTTTATAAGTATATTTTATCTTAGTATATTCAATCAGTATATTTTATATTGTATAAGATTCTACAAAGATATTTTATAAGTTCATAGAAATTTTAAAAAGTTAATGATGAGCAATTCAATGAAATTTATATTAACAATATTAAATGACTATTTTTAAATTCAAAAGAAACTTTAAAATATTTAAACAAGTTAGTTTTTAAGGAAAATTTTCTATTATAAGAATAAATATTTCATAGAGGACATTGGGATGTGGAAACGTTAAGGGAAAATAAAAAAGATATGTAAGATTATTTCATATTTATTAAAAAAGCTTTTTCATATTTATTTAAAAAAGCTTAAAAGTAATACATAGTAGAATACATCTTAATCTACGAGTATAAAAAGTTTCAAATTAATCTTTCTACTATAAAAATATATTTAGAAACTAGTGAACATCTTAATTAAAAAGTATTACAATTTAGCAAATAACTTTGAAAATTTAAAATTAAAGTTAAAGAGAAAATTATCTAAAAACTTATAATTATATAAATTCTAGAAGGCATCCACCTAAAGATTTGACGAAGACTTCTCTATTAACTAATTCTGACTCTATGTTGAGAAGCGCCTCTGGCTTCTCCAGTAATAAAGAATTAACTTTACTTGGAAGGAAAATGTCAAAACTACTGTCTAATTCAAGAACAATTTTTAAGCCGTATTTAGTGGATACCTTTTTTAATGAGGTTATCTTATACTGTTTATTTAGCTCCAAGTCCCGTAGTCGTTTTGTGGGCAGGTATGATGGACTTCTCGCTGCTTCATTTATGAGGTCCATGACTGAAAAAAGAAATGATAAATTATTATTTATATTTTTTTTTATAGAATTACTTACTTATTTATTCTGACGTATCAGAACTTTCAGGGGTTGAATATTGCTCTCTCAAGTCTTCCACCCAGCGGTATTAAGCGCAAACTATTTCAACTGAACAATTCTGTTTCCACCCGGGACAATGATTAATGCAGGCTAGCGGTCGTATAAATCCAGGAGTTCTTATAGATGGACAACCCAAATCCTCCAAGTTTCTTATATTATCGAAATAGGGCTGCAGCCAGTGTTTTTTGTGTTCACCTTTGACCCAAATTGTTAATAACGACCCCTGCGCTTTTTCTTTCAATTTGTCGAAAACCGTTGACAGGTATGAATACGGCACCTCTCCGTGTTCCCAATGAATTCCGTGCAGATTGGATTGTAAATATCTATTTAAAATTTTTACATTCTGGTCTAAATCACTCCAATCACAGGGTGGTTGAAATGTCGCAACGTACGGCACCGGATTTAACGCATTAGGATCTATATAAGCAATTTCTTTAAATATAAAATTGTCGTTGTTATCTTTAAAACCTTGTGTATCTACAATTAGTTCCATGATAAGTTATATACTGGAAATGTAGATAACATTATTTGAATATTATTCAAGAAAAAAAGTAGAGTTAATATAATAGTGTTAAAAGTTAGAGTGAAAGATGTGATAATAACTTATTAATTCATAATACATGCAATGTAAAAAATTAAAGTCCCTACGGAGAGATTGAAAAGTTAAAGTACAATAGCTGAGAAAATCTTAGAAAAAAAAAATATGAACTCATTATATGTGAAAAAGTTAAAGTAAGAGATGTGAAAATAAATTATAAATACATGATACGTGCTATGTAAAAAATTAAAGTCCCTAAGAAGAGACTGAAAAGTTAAAGTTCAACAGCTGAGAATATCTTAGAAAAAAATATGAATTCATTAAAGTAAGAAATTTTAAAGTAACTTATAAATTCATGATACGTGCTGTGAAAAAATTAAAGTCCCTACAAAGAGACTGAAAAGTTAAAGTTTAATAGCTGAGA
This sequence comes from Torymus aiolomorphi, assembly GCA_036365515.1. Taxonomy (NCBI): domain Eukaryota; kingdom Metazoa; phylum Arthropoda; class Insecta; order Hymenoptera; family Torymidae; genus Torymus; species Torymus aiolomorphi. The sequence continues at coordinate 25,710,076 of CM070876.1, forward strand.
ATGTCTTAGAAAAAATTAATAATTTATAAATTCACGATACGTGCTATGTAAAAAATTAAAGTTCCTAAGAAGAGACTGAAAAGTTAAAGTTCAACAGCTGAGAATATCTTAGAAAAAAATATGAATTCATTAAAGTAAGAAATTTTAAAGTAACTTATAAATTCATGATACGTGTTATGAAAAAATTAAAGTCCCTACAAAGAGACTGAAAAGTTAAAGTTTAATAGCTGAGAATGTCTTAGAAAAATTAATAATTTATAAATTCACGATACGTGCTATGTAAAAAATTAAAGTCCCTAAGAAGAGACTGAAAAGTTAAAGTTCAACAGCTGAGAATATCTTAGAAAAAAATATGAATTCATTAAAGTAAAAAATTTTAAAGTAACTTATAAATTCATGATACGTGTTATGAAAAAAATTATATGAAATTTATATTAAAAAAAGGACGAATACCTAAAAATTTACAAACTGATCGAGGAAAAGAATTTTATAATAAAGAATTTGAAAGTTTAATGCTAAAATATAATATAAATCTATATTCATCCTATAGCAAACTCAAAGCCTCAATTTGTGAACGTTTTAATCGTACATTAAAAAACAAAATGTGGAAAAACTTTAGTTTACAAAATGTAGAAAATCTAAATTTTCACAGTCGTCTATCCACTCAAAGGAATCATAAGGGAGACATTGAGTCATTGCCCAACCATATAAATTATTAGCATCTAAATATATTAGATATGTATTTTCTTTATTTTTATCATAATTTTCAGTCATATATTTATGAATTGCAGCTGCGTAGCGATGAGAGCACTGACTTAATCCACCTCTTATACCTCTTTCTATGAATAAAATCATATCTATATCAGTTAATAATTTTAATTGTATGCCAGTATACTTTAGCATTGCATCCCATGCAAATCCTGGAGTAGTATAATAATGAGCTGGATCTAAACCATATACGTTTATACTTTGATCACGAAAATTTTCAAAAACATCAGCTAATAATAAAACATCTGTCTTCATATAAAGATCTGAATATTCTCCAAGGGTATGAATACTAAAGGTATTCCATACTTTTTGTGCATGTTCATAATCTTCATCAGATATGGTTGAACCATTTAGCACACTGAAAAATTTTGTTTTTTCAGGTAACTCAGTTTCATCCAACTTTTCCCACGAATCCAGGTACTCGTAAGGCAGAACGCCTTTCTTCGTTAAAAGACTGATTTTTTCTTTTTCTAAAGATGAAAACTCCTTTGAAACAATTTTGTATTCACTTAAATATGAAGCTAATTTTTCTAAAGAAGATGGCATAAATCTAAATGAATCTACAAAGCGAAATTTAATATCACTTTTCTCAACATGTTTTGTAAAAGAAATATACTTCTCCTTAGTCAATGGAAGTAAATCAACATCACCTTTCATATAATTCGATATATCATTAATTATAAAGTGAGCATCATAACCACTTAAGTTATGAAATATCACAGGAATCGTTCTTGAATCTTGATAATTCAAATTACAGTTAGCATGAGCAGGACCGCGATATTTTCCTGAGAGATGACAATGATCTCTTACCTTATCACTGTTTTCTAATAATTTGTTACAAATGTGACAAATTTTTGAATTGAAATAATTAATCATTTCTATCGGTGTTAAAATTGGCATAGATCGTGGGTTTGTATATAAATTAGTAATACGGTCATGTATTACCTTCAATTCACTAGCAAACCACATAGCTGGTTTAACCCCACGATAAAATCTATATTCAGATAAAGAGTCATCAAAACTGCACTTCAAATAATATCCTATACTAAACATTTCATGTTTTTGAAACGATAAAGTATTAGCCAAACCTTCATCTTCCTGGTTTTCTAGTACAGGCTTTAACAGACATTCACAATCTGCATATATTGTGAATGGTAATCTTTCTTTATAATTAAAATTTTTAAAATAGATGATATCTTTACCTTTTATAGGAAGTTTCAACTTGCAATCATTAATATTCTTACATATTCTTTCATGCTCTTTTAAATTATTTTCATTAAAGAAAAAATTTAAACATCTATCACATATATATCGCTTCTTTTTTCTATGTGATAAACTTCCTCCTACTAGACGTGATAAATTTTTTATATATATGTAATGTGATTTCAGCTGTCCCTTAATTGTTTTTTCTAATAAAAGAAGATTTACATGATTTTCTTTTTTTCATGTGTCAAATAAAAGGGAATCACATTTTTCTCATGCAATCCGAAGACATTAACCGATATTAAAGGGTTTTGTTTTTCAAACTTGAAAATTTTTTTTATCGTAACAGGGAATTCTATACCTGTCATATTTAAATTATTTTCATACTGAAGATAATTGCTAACCCTGTTAGGATGATTTTTACGGTTTACTGGATACAAAGCAGATAATATTGCCCATTTAAAGCATTGATTATCTTTGTTTTGAATATTAATGCAGGCATTTTTTATATCTAAAAATGGTGGTAAAGGTAAATATGAATTACCACTGCGCAATGGATTGAACTTATTCATATTAATTTGAATATTAATAATAGAATTTAAAGTCCATCCAGAATCTTTTCTTGAAATTCTTCTACCTCAGCCAAAAGTTTATTTAAAACATGATTATCAAACCATTCACTTAAAGATGTACCTAAAACCACTTCAGCGTTTGGCGTATTGAAATGTTTCGTTTCAATACTTTCCTGTGAATCTTCATTTACATCAGAAGAAAGTTTCTTGAATGAACAAGATAGTACAGTGTTAATTTTCATGGCACATCGAATATCTTTCAAAATTTTCTTCACTTGTTGGCAGAACAATACTGAGGCGTCCTTTAAAAAGGTTGATATATCTATATGTACAAGATTTGCAATTATACTAGTTCTCACCCTTTTATTAAAAGCACTTTCAATATCAATCCAACGAACTCGATGCTCGATTTCATCCGTTTTTAAATCTGGTACTATTCCATAACCAGTTTTTCCTATAGCATCAAGCTTTGCTTTGATACTCTCAATCCTTGCTATGGCGTATAAAATAGATTGTTTTTGAGCTGTTGTCAGCGTTCTTTTTCTCAATAATTCCCGAAGACTATCTAATGATAAAACACATTGTTCTACCCATTGTTCAATAACTTCGGAATCCATAGATTTATATATTAAAATATTTTCCACCTCTTCAAAAATTTTCACATGTTCCTGACAAAGATCTTTAACTTCATCCATTTTTTCAAATTAAAAAAAGACTTTTTTTCGTAAGTGTATTCTGAAAATTAAAAAATTATGTTATCATTTTAAATAATTATTGATAAAAAAAAAAAAGGTGAAGAGAAATTAAAATAATCAATGATTTTGTATAATATTAGATCAGCATTTGATAATATAGAAACAGTTTAGTTGTATTAGGCAGTTATAATTAGATAGTATTTTATAAGATTTAACTTACATTATAATAAAATTAAAGATTAAATGATTGGTATAAAGCCTTATGCAATACTTTTAAAATCTTAGCAGACGACGTGGCAGTGGGCCACAAGTGAGGGACGCGTGAGTGAGAGGTACATAGTGAGAATGTAGAGTGGGAGGGGGAGGGGGATACTATCTACTCGAAGAGTTCATATATGCCCCCGTAGGGTATAAGAAATGATGCGTGGTAATTATTTTATTAAATATATTTTATTAAATATATTGAGAGAAGAGGCATAATTGAATGCCTGAAACGTTGACAAGATAGATCATTGAAATCATACAAAATTAATTAATAGTTTTAATACAATAATGATTATGCCAAATATAGTGTAAATATTATAAAAATTATTTATATACTATAAATAGTGAAATACTATAAAAAAATTATACATAATATACTATATAAACTTAATTAAACTTAACTAACTCGCGAATTTCATTTTTTAATGTTCGCTTATCCGTTTTTCTCTTTTTTTAAGGAGAATTTCATTTTTTAATGTTTGCTTATCCGTTTTTCTCTTTTTTTAGGGAGAATTTCATTTTTTAATGTTTGCCTATCCGTTTTAGGTTCTTCTATATTTAATATTTTTTTCATTTCTGCACGAACTTGATAGTCTATGGTAGGATTATGCGCAGGATTCGGAATTGTTATTAGCTTCGCGGGCGGTGGAGAATTCAATAAATTTAAATCGAATGATTGTGGACTGTATGGCTCTAACGGTGGCGTTGACCAGCTACCAAATTCAAACGTAAACGATTCTGGCGTATAGCTCTCCCTTAGCGGAGAAGGTGGTAAAGGTATTTCTTCTATGATATTGAATGACTCCGAGGGTTGATCTATTGGTGAAATTACTTCGGGTAGAGGTCTAACTATTGGAAGAAGTTTTTTAAATATATTGGATGTTTTTTCTTGCTCCTGGTTTTGGACTAGAAAAACATTTTCACTACTTTCCACATGGTTTTGTGATGAATTGAGCTGAAAATAAAAAATATATATTTATAATAAAATATATAGCATATGTATCATAAAAAAATACTATATTGCTTACCACTTCATTTCTGCGTATACTATACACTACAGGTGATTGCGATGATTCTTCCTACAAATAAGCATACTTTTTTAATATAATTTAATTAGAAAAATTATGCATTACTTTATAAAAAGATAAAATATTACATTATAATAAAACACTGTTATGGTATCTATCAAATCATAAAATTTTTTCAAATACGATAAAATCTATGACTATAATTTTTAGGTAGTTTTGAAAAAATAAATAAAAAAATTATAAATTTACGTTAAAATGATAGAGAAAATTGCAATATTTTCATAAAAGCTACAATTTCGCAATTCGCTAAAATAATAATAATTTATTTTGAAACTAATAATAGTTTTTAAACTTACCTGATAGTCCTCACACTCATTCAAAACTTCATAACATAGCGTTGGTAGATTTTTTACAATTCTCGGGTCCTTTCTATGATCTTCTGCAAATGGACATATTTCAGGAAGATCTATAGTTTTTTCCTTTAACTTTTCCCACTCACATTTATGTTGTACACTATTTACAATGATTCTTCTGATTTCCGTCACATAGATCTCTGTACTTTTATACATTTTTAACTTTAAAAATTTTCCAAATCGGACGAAGTTGCTTGCGTGAACACTTCCTAAAGACTGAATCTTGTATATTATACGTAGCGAGAAAAGCAACGCTTTCAATATATAATGCCCTTTATAGAAAAAATTTGGATTTTGGAAAGATTTTCAATGGAGCACTTAGGGTCCTTTGTTTTATGAACGCTTCGAGAGTGACGCGCGGGTGGACGATATCATTCACACATGTGCTGGCTCGCTAAACTGCCTTTCCGAAATTTTCTTGAATTTTACTTCTAAACTAATTCTTTATCGGTTGCTTCGCGAACTAACAATATTAATGATATTTTATTTAATCAATTGTTATTTGAATGAAGCCCTTTCATTTAGTCGAAAAGTATTACATATTTTTGGCTCATTTTTATTTTACAGAATAGTTTTACTTTATTGTTATGTAGAAATATATAATAATACATAATAGAATGTACTGTTTCATTTATAATTATCAAAGTTAATTATAGTTTGCTAAGTTCTAGTATTATACATTTGAATAAAAAATTTTAAATAAAATAAACACTTAATTGAAAAGGAATATTTGTGAAATATTGAAAAAATTTAAGTGCAAAAAGAATAATGAACTTGAGAAAAAAAAAAGGTTTAAATTAATTTATATTAACTTACCAATTCGTTTTGAACTTAACTAGTGAAAAGATAGACTTCTGCAGCAACTATCGGTATATTAGATGAAAATCTTTCAAGCTATTTTCAGACGGTAACGAAAAAATACTCTCAAAGCTCAGTAGCACTTGTCAACTTGAAATAATGAGATGTATCTAAAAAATGTTCAAGTATTATAAACTAATAGCAAAGCATTAAAAAAAAATTTAATTTTATAGAACTATAAATGATAAAGTATTAGAGAATTGAAAATTATATATGTTAATACGTTGAAAAGACGAAGTTATTATAATCGAAAACTTTAAGTTACATTAATATAATGAAGAGAAAAACTGAATCATTATAAGTTAAACTATAGATCAATAAGCTGTAAGGATTGTATATTAATAAGCTGAAAATCAAAAGTAATTATATGAAATACTTACGTTTGGTAAGGAGACTAAGCCTCATGGGACTGACGCGCAGCCTTTTATCCACTGTCGGTATATAGGTGCGCATGCGCGACAGTTTAAAGATTGATAGATGGCAGTGCACCTGCACGGTATAGTTATTCATTTTAGATTAAAGAAGAAAGATCTATAGATGATCGTATGCACATGCGTGGTAACGTAAAAGATTCATAGATGAGTGAGGAAAGATTGGTAGGTGACGAACTGCGCATGACCGAGAAACTTTTAAGTTTGGGCTGATAAAAAGTATTTACAAACATTTCCTTACTATAAAGGTTAGGCGAGCTGGGTCCTAGCCACTCGTTTCTTTTTCTTATTTCAGCTCTAATACTTTTAATATAGCATTCTTACAGGTCTTTAATAATTTCTTCTTTCAGGACTTATAATTTAAAAGTTTTAAAGTCTTGAATCTTAATACAACACTTTTCTTACAGTTATAAAAGGTAAATTCATTTGTCGAATTAATTCTAAGTTATTTTCACGTCTCATACTTAAACTTTTTCACACTATTCATATTATAAGTCCCTTAGGCATCTTATACTTACTATTTTAAACTTTCAGATACTTTAACTTTTTACGTATAATGAATTCATATTTTTTCTAAGATATTCTCAGCTGTTGAACTTTAACTTTTCAGTCTCTTCGTAGGGACTTTAATTTTTTACATAGCACGTATCACGAATTTATAAGTTATTCCTTTTTCTAAGATATTCTCAGCTATTGAACTTTAACTTTTCAGTCTCTCTGTAGGGACTTTAATTTTTTTCATAACACGTATCATGAATTTATAAGTTACTTTAAAATTTCTTACTTTAATGAATTCATATTTTTTTCTAAGATATTCTCAGCTGTTGAACTTTAACTTTTCAGTCTCTTCTTAGGGACTTTAATTTTTTACATAGCACGTATCGTGAATTTATAAATTATTAATTTTTCTAAGACATTCTCAGCTATTAAACTTTAACTTTTCAGTCTCTTTGTAGGGACTTTAATTTTTTTCATAACACGTATCATGAATTTATAAGTTACTTTAAAATTTCTTACTTTAATGAATTCATATTCTTTTCTAAGATATTCTCAGCTGTTGAACTTTAACTTTTCAGTCTCTTCTTAGGAACTTTAATTTTTTACATAGCACGTATCGTGAATTTATAAATTATTAATTTTTTCTAAGACATTCTCAGCTATTAAACTTTAACTTTTCAGTCTCTTTGTAGGGACTTTAATTTTTTCACAGCACGTATCATGAATTTATAAGTTACTTTAAAATTTCTTACTTTAATGAATTCATATTTTTTCTAAGATATTCTCAGCTGTTGAACTTTAACTTTTCAGTCTCTTCTTAGGGACTTTAATTTTTTACATAGCACGTATCATGAATTTATAATTTATTTTCACATCTCTTACTTTAACTTTTTCACATATAATGAGTTCATATTTTTTTTCTAAGATTTTCTCAGCTATTGTACTTTAACTTTTCAATCTCTCCGTAGAGACTTTAATTTTTTACATTGCATGTATTATGAATTAATAAGTTATTATCACATCTTTCACTCTAACTTTTAACACTATTATATTAACTCTACTTTTTTTCTTGAATAATATTCAAATAATGTTATCTACATTTCCAGTATATAACTTATCATGGAACTAATTGTAGATACACAAGGTTTTAAAGATAACAACGGCAATTTTATATTTAAAGAAATTGCTTATATAGATCCTAATGCGTTAAATCCGGTGCCGTACGTTGCGACATTTCAACCACCCTGTGATTGGAGTGATTTAGACCAGAATGTAAAAATTTTAAATAGATATTTACAATCCAATCTGCACGGAATTCATTGGGAACACGGAGAGGTGCCGTATTCATACCTGTCAACGGCTTTCGACAAATTGAAAGAAAAAGCGCAGGGGTCGTTATTAACAATTTGGGTCAAAGGTGAACACAAAAGCACTGGCTGGAACCCTATTTCGATAATATAAGAAACTTGGAGGATTTGGGTTGTCCATCTATAAGAACTCCTGGATTTATACGACCGCTAGCCTGCATTAATCATTGTCCCGGGTGGAAACAGAATTGTTCAGTTGAAATAGTTTGCGCTTTATACCGCTGGGTGGAAGACTTGAGAGAGCAATATTCAACCCCTGAAAGTTCTGATACGTCAGAATAAATAAGTAAGTAATTCTATAAAAAAATATAAATAATAATTTATCATTTCTTTTTTCAGTCATGGACCTCATAAATGAAGCAGCGAGAAGTCCATCATACCTGCCCACAAAACGACTACGGGACTTGGAGCTAAATAAACAGTATAAGATAACCTCATTAAAAAAGGTATCCACTAAATACGGCTTAAAAATTGTTCTTGAATTAGACAGTAGTTTTGACATTTTCCTTCCAAGTAAAGTTAATTCTTTATTACTGGAGAAGCCAGAGGCGCTTCTCAACATAGAGTCAGAATTAGTTAATAGAGAAGTCTTCGTCAAATCTTTAGGTGGATGCCTTCTAGAATTTATATAATTATAAGTTTTTAGATAATTTTCTCTTTAACTTAAATTTTAAATTTTCAAAGTTATTTGCTAAATTGTAATACTTTTTAATTAAGATGTTCACTAGTTTCTAAATATATTTTTATAGTAAAATTGAAAGATTAATTTGAAACTTTTTATACTCGTAGATTAAGATGTATTCTACTATGTATTACTTTTAAGCTTTTTTAAATAAATATGAAAAAGCTTTTTTAATAAATATGAAATAATCTTACATATCTTTTTTATTTTCCCTTAACGTTTCCACATCCCAATGCCCTCTATGAAATATTTATTCTTATAATAGAAAATTTTCCTTAAAAACTAACTTGTTTAAATATTTTAAAGTTTCTTTTGAATTTAAAAATAGTCATTTAATATTGTTAATATAAATTTCATTGAATTGCTCATCATTAACTTTTTAAAATTTCTATGAACTTATAAAATATCTTTGTAGAATCTTATACAATATAAAATATACTGATTGAATATACTAAGATAAAATATACTTATAAAATATAAGACTACTTATAATTAACAAATAACACTATATGAATATTATAAAAATATTCTATATTCACTTACAACATAACATCACATGAGGGCCCCACTGCCGCTGCAACATGACATACGTATGCATTTTATCGATGGAGTAAATGTTCAATGCGCCCTCTACAACCGGGCTGGCGCGGAATATAAGACTACTTATAATTAACAAATTTAAACACTATATGAATATTATAAAAATATTCTATATTCACTTACAACATAACATCACATGAGGGCCCCATGCCCCCTGCAACATGACATACGTACACATTTTATCGATGGAGTAAATGTTCAATGCGCCCTCTACCGGGCCTCTCGCATGGTGACTTTGCACCCTACCTTACCGACGGACGGTAAGTAGTGCTCGGTGGGTAAGTGGCGCGGGAGCCGCTCTGGCGCGGTAGCCGCGCTGGCGCGGTAGCCGCGCTGCCCCTACTACTTTTATTTACAATTATTTGTGCTTTCTAATATTATTGTTATTAGAAAAAGTTAAAATTTTGTAAAATTACTTGAGTTACGTTATTTATTTGTCATAGCTAATAGTTATGATAACATTTAGATTAATTTTAGTCAGTTCAATATAAATTGAAAGAGTGATAGTTATTATTCTAGGATAAATATTATGACCGTTCTCGGGGAACAATGTAGAGCGTCGAATATTAAGCAATCAAGGCATTGTTTTACAATGTTGTTTATTCGTAGATTTTTTTCTTCAGGGCATAAAGAACCGCTCGTAATTATTGAATAAAAATTAACAAAGCTGTAGATCAGAAACATACCGAAATCTCACAAGTATATTTCAATGATAGTTGTTTGCATTATCCCTGGTAGAAAATAGACCAACTTCGTTGGTTAATATGTTAATCAAATGGAAGCGTTTCTACTTGAGATTAACATCGAAATTGAATTAAAACTATTTAAAACTATCACTATATTTTAAAGTATCTATACAATATCATATTTCCACATCTATAAATGAGGCGTTTCACGTCAACTCTCCAAGCGCGACGCGCGAGCGCGGAATCGTGATGCTTTCAGCTCGTGTTTAAAGGGCTAAACAGTACTTTAAAAAATGATGATCGGGTGATTTCGATGTATTTTTTTCTCAATTTTCCGATGTTGTTATCAGTTTTCCAAATTTTGATCATTTTGACTTTGAAAAAACAAAAAACGTGGTATATCTCAAAAACTACATTTTTAATATTTTTTTTTTTAGACCTGATAGATCGGAAGAGGAGGAAATTGTACATAAGTATAACCATTTTCTAGAAAGGTGTTTTTTCATTTTTCCGAGATATCATTCAACAAACACTTTTGGAACAATAATTTTGGAAAACTGATAACACCACCAGAAAGCTGAGAAAAAAATACATCGAAATCACCTGATGATCATTTTTTTTAGGTGCATTTTAGCCCTTTAACCCTTTCAGTCACAGACGCCACTATAGTGGCGTCATTTTATTTTCAGTCTCACCATTAAATTTTTTTTGACATGGAAGAGTAAATATATGTTTCCAATGTTTTTTTTTAACGCTGAATCCGAATCCAATGTCGAAATTACAGTAAACGTGACTACATTCCCTAAAATGGGGTGAAAACTACACACTTCCATGCCAAATAAAATCGAATTGCGTGACTAAAAGGGTTAAAAACGAATTGAAAACAGCACGATTCCGTGCCGCGCTTGGAGAGTTGACATGAAGCGCCTCAAATAGTTATTCTTCGTCGACAATAGTAACATAATCATGGTGTGACGTTTTTAATTTAAAAATTGAGGAACGGTTCGCCAACCGTTTCTACCAGGGATTCATTCTGATGTATCTTTACAAATTTGATACAATATATCTAGGTAATTTGATTAAATAGCTTTGCCAAATGTCTGTATGAATTATGGATTGATAAAACTTTTTTGAAACTCCGTGCGAGAAGTTCGATTTCTCGCACGCTGCGTTAAACGATGCGTGCAAAAATCTCACTTCTCGCACGTCGTGTCAAAAAATACGGTTCGACACTTGTGTGAGAAGTTGATTTTCTCCTCGTGTGACCTTTTCACCCTCGCTTCGCTCGGGTGCAAACAGTCACACGAGGGGAAATCAAATCCTCGCACTAGTATCGAAATGTACTGTTTTGGAGATATACATAATAACAATGTTTACTGACGTTTCGGAAACTCACACTGCAGAAAAGTGCTGTGCTACACGTATGAAAGGCAGTGCCGTAAGGAGTTGTACAAGCTTTGCTTTTACTGGGACCGTCCGGTCCATTTTTCGAAAAAACGTCGCGTCTTACGTGGTCAACCTGAGGTAATTACGAATTACTCAAGTATGCCCAGAGAAAAGGGATGTTTTCGAATCTTCCTCAATCCTCTCTCTATGGCTAAATGAATCTTTTTTTTGCTTCTAATTTCAAAGATTCAGTTTTTTCATAGATTCGAGATGAGCCTGTGTTGTTTTTCTGAGGCACTCAAGCGAGCCTTTAGTGTTTTATAGCAGCTACCAAGTAACTTTGTCTCTCGACTTGGGTTTTAACCCATTTCTTCACAAGCGGATCGATTTTTCAAACCGAATATTTAACAGAATTAAATTTTCACCTACATTCAATACGTCATTCTACACTTTTCTACTGTAAATTTTTCAATTCTGACTGCAGTTTGGAGAAAGCACTATTCCCATGTAAAAGATATTTTTACACGGGAATAGTGACTGTTGGAAAATGTTTCATATTATTTTTGTTTTTTCCTAGGCAAAAAATAAATCGATATCAAAATGTCCAGTTGGGAAGAAATGAACAGTTTATACTTTAGTATAAACTTATATTTATATTTCATCAACTTTTGTTATTAAAATGTTTTACTTCTGCTTAGCTACTGTTAGCTAAGTGTTGTTTATTTCACAATTATATCTAGTGCACCCATAACAAGCACACTTCAAAGACAATACCAAGCACTCGCTGGTACTGTGGAACTCCATCCTACATTAATTAATAACTAATTTGTATTCCGAATGTAATTAATTATGTGATAGTCATATTTAAATATTGATGCGATTTACAATTTGATATTCATGTGGTAAATATAGTAGACTATTTTCAGTCAAGTATATATAACTTCGTAATTTACATAATGGCTTCGTATAACAACTTCACGACTTGTATTTTCTTCTATTTCGCTTATGATTCTCAAAGCATCTCTGGGCTATTTCTGTTTATTCATATTCACCATTCGCGTAAAATAATACTTCGCCTAATGACTGTTTCGGAACTTTATATACCTTTGGAAACTTTACAGATTTCCTTTACAGAAACTTGTATATTTAAGCCCTTAAAGCCATGAAACACATCTGTACATTCAATATGTAATATAAAAGTTTTTTTTAAATCTCATAAAAACATTTTTATTACGAAGATCACAAACCATGTTTATTGGCATTAAATTTTCCCTTCAGGGCAGCAAAAATAATACAAACTTTACACATAAAAGCAAAAAATATAATTGATCTTTATATCAAGCTGTGACAAACATACACACTCACATACACACGCACGTTCTTTGTATGCCAATGAGATAATATTGCATTAGTATTGAGCGGTGCAGATGGGATGCACACATTGTGCGTGTGCTTAAATTATCGTTTGCATCAACTTTTTACGAATAAAAAGTTAGAATTATTGCAAAATTATTTTGCGTAAAAAGTTTTACGAGTGCACTGGCGGGTACTGTAATCATTATTAACATAAAATTGTTGTTGGGTTCAAGTTATACTACAAAGTATGGCAAATTAAAAATGATTAGAAAAAGCTTGCTGCGAATTATTTATAAATTTCGAATTGCACATTCGTTAACCGCTCTCGTATGATTCATTACGTCGAAAATCTTTTTTCAAAAATTAAGTAAGTTGTAAGTTCCGGTATCGCCTTAAAGCACAATCTTCGGAGTGAAACTGGGTGGGTATTTACATTATTTTGGAAACTAATATTAAACATTGTACTCATGTTACGTATTGGCAATGGAGAACAAAGAATCCCTTTTTCAAATCTTATTTTTGCCCATAACATCACTGATAGTTGAAGAATTCCGAGATATTTATTATTATATAACATTTACTTATTGAATATGAATAGATTGTTATTACTTTATAATTTATAATTTATAATTCCACTCCACAATAAAATATCCCGTTTCATCTTGAAATACAATAATAAAATTATTATTAATCGCTTGGCGCTTTAAGCAACATTAAGTAAGGAGAATACTTATATCTATGGGTTAATGTATAAATAATAGCTTGATATGCTTGGCTCAATAATTATTTGCTCGTAACAAATTTTCATTCACATGTCACGGGCTCAGCTCAGATAAGAAATAGACGAGCGAGGCCTTCGAGCACCGAACTAGAATTTCGGATCCGTGAGTTGGCGCCCCGGTACACGCATATTTTTTACCCGAGTTATTCATTCAATTCTCTCCATCGTCTTGCTCGTAGGAGAACGACCTACGCAACAAAAACCTTTAGAAAAATATCGACAAATACGATAAATCTTCAAAAAACTTTAAATCTCCCTAAATAGTTGATCAAGCTACTGCTAATATTCCATCAAGGTATACAATGACCAAAATATTTCCCAGGGTGGCTGCTAAAGTCTAAAGTAGTAAAAGAAGAAAGTAAGATATCCGGTTTTTATTTCAAAACCCCCTTTTGCCTAACCAGTTATAAATGTAGATAAAAAATCGTAAAAATTGAAGTAAATTTATTAAAATTTAAGTTAGTATACGAAATATAACGCATGGCTGAAAGTGCTGACCAATTATAAATTAAAAAGACCAATTACAGTTTCTTACGAAAGCCACATTTACCCTCTTATTCAATGGAAAAGCGTCTCGCAACGCACACGTTGGAAGCTTGGCCGGAATAAAGTGGCGTTCTTTCCCCATCCCGCGTAGTTATCATTAAAGTGCCTCGACTCGTCGTTGCGATGCGGGGGTGCCTGGAGGAAAAAAGTACGCGCGCGGTCGCGCAACGTGTACTCGTTAATCGGACGCTCGACGCATTCGGGCGTGCGCAGCGAATGAGATAATTGCAGACCGCGTCGACGGTATATTGCGCATTCGACGCTTTTCTCGTTCATTTTTTTTTCGTGCGCCTCAGCTGCGCGCGCGGCTTAGCTCAAAGGAATTACTTTGGCGCCGGTCCTCAGTAATCACCGCGCTAAATTATACCGTATTTACATTCCTAATACGACGAGGGCGCGGTGATGCGTGCACGCAGTAGCAGCGGCTGTATACAGCAATGTCGCACGGTGCTGCTCTTTCTTTCGTTTTGTCTTTCTCTTTTCGCGCGAATGCAATGTGGGACACGGGCACAGTATACCCTCAAAATGGAGAGAGAGAGAGAGAGAGAGAGAGAGAGAGAGAGAGAGAGAGAGAGAGAGAAGCTTAACCGACAGTTTTTGTCCTGAAAGGAACACACACACACACATACACACACACACACACACACACACACACACACACACACACGCACGCACGCACGCACACACACGCACGCACACACCTCTCAAAGCGTATAAATCATAAGAGCATAATCTAAAAAATTGTACGTTATTGCGTATATTTTTTAAATAAAATGCTTCAATTAAGTAATGTTATATCATTTTATATAAAAGCTATGTTAAAGAAATAACGTTTCATGGACATTTTCATGCTAGAATAGTTAATTGAAAGTTAATTGAAATAACGAAAACGATGTAATTGTAAAATATTCGAAAATTGATTTTTACTATAAAACGAAAATTAATAACACGCATTTCACCAATACGGTATTATTTATAATCTTTTCTTAAGGGGGTGTTACAATGTACTTTACTATACTACCACGGTTTGGTCAGCAAAACATGTAAAAGTAATTAATATGAAAAAAGAATATCGATTCACGCCTTAAACAAATTCGGCTGCCCTGCATAATCCTGTAATACTCCGTTCTACAATGTTTCGAGTCAAAAAAACGACGACACCTTTGTTTATTTTTAGAATGAAAATTAACGAAAATTAACGAAATTTTATTCCAAGAATAAACAAAGGCGTTGTCGTTGTAAGATAATACTTATGATGTTAAAACAAACTTGAAAAAAAATTTTTTTATGGGATTTAAAGAAGCCGCTGTTTTAACCTATGACATCGTCTTTATAATAATATTGACTAATTGAGTTTATAGCATTTTTATATAGAGGTTTTTTACGCATGGAAGAGTAGTGCGTCAGAGTTTTAAAAGGGCTTCTTGCCTCAAATGAGAGATCAGTTTTACCAAAGCCATATAAGGAGTACTGCTTTTCAAGTTTACGCAAATTTAGTTGGACGCACAACATAATTAAAATAATTACCGCAAATACGTTTGCAAAGTAAGTTTCCCTATTCGTTTAGTTTTGCGCGGGATCATACGACAATTTTCCCAAAATTTTGGAAAGAAAATTTTTGCCAAAATGATAGAAATTTCGTAACAGTATGAGAGTAATTCAAATTCGCCACCTTTTTTTTTTAACGATATTAGCACGAGAGACTTGCAGACATATTAATAAGTATTGTAATACTTCAAAAAAATTTTCGCCTGTCACTGAAACTACCCCCGTCCGAGCGTATATCAGATTGAAATTATTATTCTTTACCTCGTAGTTTTCGCTTTATTACAAAAAAATGCCGAGATTGGATAATTCATTCATGCACGAAACACTTAGTGCTCGGTTGATTTGCAATTCAGATTTGACTGCATTCCCTAATGTTGAAGAGGCAATAGTATAGCGCAACCGGGAGAGCGAGAGAAAAAGTCAGATGCTCACATATAGCGAGAATAGCGAGATAAAAAAAAAAAGTAGCGCGCCTACGGACTGCCAATTCCATCGAATTAAACCGGATTGCGGGCGCACTTCACCCTGTACACAACTGTATAAAGCAGAGCTCTACGTCGACTGGCCGCAATTCGCCATCACCTTCTCCATCTCTTATTCTTTCCCATCGCTCTTCGACGTGGCCGAACGAGGGCCCGTAAAAATAAAAAAGCGACTACACAAATTCCCCCTTTACTATCCTCGTCGAACAAGTCGATGCCGAGGACTTTTCGCTCTAAACGATCGCCCCTTTTAGTACGCCGATCGTGAAAGACTTTGATGAGCGCGTCGCTTTGAGTGCCCTGGGCCCGAGTGTCCTCACACATGCGCGTGTACGCGCCGGGGGCGCGGATGGTGGCTTCAATTCCTATAAGTGGAGCCTTAAACTACAACGGCAGACTCGAGTTCTGTTACACCTACGGCACTGAAAGTAATCTCCTCGACCTCTCGCGCGCGACACTCGGGGCAGCGACTTGGCCTTGGTAAATTTGAAGAGGGAGAGAGTCGCTTACTTTTTCACGCTTTATTATCTAACAATATATTCCAGGCTTCAATACTTTTATAATTTCAAAACGATCATTTTCACTTCTTAAGGACGTTCGTCACAAAAAACAAGGCTTTTCTTAATGGATTTTTATTTTTTGTCTTTTTATATTTGATACAACCAGATCAAGTTTATTCGAATGAGAAGTGTCTTAAGAAGTAGAAAACATTTTTGTCATCAAAAATTACGTAGTATTGGCGCTAATATCAACAATTAAATTTACTAACACGTCGCTTCTACGGAAATTTTTATTTTTTGTTCAATTGCAACGTACTGCGGCTCATTTTGTTCCTTATAAAATTTGAGGGTAGGGTCGCGGTAACGATATTGTTGTATAACCGATTCGAACGGCGCTAGATCTCATTGTTTATCAAAATCTCGTAAAATCGTGTGAATTTCGATAAACAATGAGATCTAGCGCCGTTCGGATCAGCTATACAGCAATATCGTTACCGCGACCCCACCCTCAAATTTCATAAGGAACAAAATGAGCCGCATTACGTTGCAATTGAACAAAAAATAAAAATTTTCATAGAAGCGACGTGTTAATAAATTTAATTGTTGATATTAGCGCCAATACTACGTAATTTTTCATGACCAAAATTTGTTCTACTTCTTAAGACACTCCTCATTCGAATAAACTTGATATGGTTGTATCAAATATAAAAAGACAAAAAATAAAAATCCATTACGAAAACCCATATTTTTTGCGATGAACTACCTTAAGGTTATATAAGCTATAGGTAAAAAATAATGTCAGATCAATAAAATTTCGTCAGTAGGTCAATAATATCATTATAAACGTCTCTGCCAAATTTGAATATGATTTGCGAGCTAGTTTTCGAGATATTGCAGTTTAAAATTAACGTCGGTTCTTATGGAGATTCTCTGAATATAGCTATATTTATCGTAGTTATTGAAAAAATTAAGTTGAAAGAATAGTGTTTAATTCTTATAAATTTGTGTATACGTAAAAGAAACCCTTTGTAATCGATTGCAATTGAAATGAATTGCTTTTGCGAGCTAGTATTAAAGTTATAGCATAAAAACTGTGTAATAAGGTGTACAGTCATACCAAAAAGTGAAAAAAATGAGCATTAAAATGTTCTAAAACCGATGTAAAGTTTTCTTCATAGTACTAAAAAATATTTTACATACTTGATTACTCTTAGTACTGTAGAATATTACTGTTTTCGACGAATTATACGACCAAAATATTTGTTTTAAATTTTTGAATGAAACCTTACGGACAATACAACCTTAAAGGATTTCTGCCATAAAAAGGAAAAAGCCTCACTTTATAATGATATTTTGAAAGCCTTAATTCACCACAAAATATTTTGTCACCTGTCAAACATCATTCAGCCACCATTGAGTGGTAGGAGTCTCAACGTCTATTTGCACAATTAGATGTAGACTACTCAGATTTCCCCGCGCTCGCGTTTAAATAACGTATGGACGGGGGGACGTGTACGCGGTGCGAACACACTTGCGCGCAGCCATTACATTTGTATAACGTAGCGCGGTGTTAATTCCTTGGATCGCAGCCAGGAGCTCCGACGACTAACGAAATCGGCATACATTCATACTTGCAGGCGGGAAGGCCCGGCGGGCAATAGAATAATGAACAACCTGTAGATATTTGGCTTTCGTGTGCTCCTGCTTGTACACGTCCTACCGACAAATTCCAAAAGTGCAGAATGGAATAGAATGGCAATAGTGCAGAAACAATTTCAAGGTAGAAGCAGGTCTCGGAAGTTACCACGGAGAAGCTAATTTCTTCATAATTCGGACGATGTTTGAAATGCGCTCCGAACGTAATACGAAACTTTCTTTTCGCAGTTTGTAAGCAGTTTCAAGTTTAGATACTCACTCCTTGCAACTCTGGACACGCGCATGGCTATACACGAGGTTAATTCGAAAGCGCGCGCGTTCGTTTGATGTTCTCCAGTCTACAAGAGAACACTTCCACTTCACGGACGTAATAATATCTACTTAGAAAATTTGCAAGGATTTTACGGTTCATCTGAGCAATTTCCGACAAAAGTTCCGCGAGGTATTATTTAAAATTCTATTTTAAAAATTTTATTTCATCGTCATTATATTGATTCAACCTTAGTGACAGTTGTAATTTTATCAATAGATAAAGGATTCAATAGTCCGATTAATCGAAAAGTTTTGAAAGACTTATTTTTTTCTTATAAACTGACTGAACACTCAGATATTATGCGGCAAGGCAGATTTATAATCCCTTCTTTAAAAAGTGATGACCGGAAGATGTGAAGCTCCTATAGATTTCATTTGCGATTGGCTCTTGGATAAAAGGCGCGAGAACTTAAAATTAAATATGCATTTTTATTTGATGATTATTATTTATTGGAATGAAAATGATTTCCCTTCTTAAAAAAGTGATGACCGGATCATGAGAAACTTTTATAGATTTGATTTGTGATTATGACTCTTGGATAAAAGGCGTGAGAATTTAAAATTAAATATACATTTTTATTTGATGATTATTATTTATTGGAATGAAAATGATTAAAGTGAAAAGTATTAAATAAATAATAATTAAATTAATATTGGTTGCAGCTTAAAAAAAATAAATAACACGTTATAATTGTTTGTTGAAGTGATGGCCAGAAGTAAAACACAATACGATTAGTTATTGAATTGGGCGGTAAAATTCAAAACAATAAGCAAATTTTTAATTTTAGGAATAAAGAAGGTTTCGGCAATTGGGATGCAAAGTAAAAGAGATTCTTTAAAATACATTATGTCAATATTATTTTCAGATTTTATTCTTTATTTAATAATTCATGAAAAAAAAATGCGAATAGCTTATAGTTTCTAACCTCAAAATTTAGTATAGATTAAGGGTAAATATACTACAGTATTTTATGAATTATTAAAGACGCATGAAGGTTGTATTGGCCGTAAGGTCCCTGCCAAAAGTTAGTTTTTCACGTTAAAACTGCAATAAATGATTATCTAAGGCAATTGATTATTTTTTAGTTCTCGCGATCAATGTATTAGTGCAATTGGAATATTATAATCTTTAAAAAATTACAGCAAAATTGTGAACTCGGCACTATTGCTTCCTCATAGAGGAAGCTTTGTAACGGTGAAAAAAGTTTTCGAGACAAAAAATGTTCAAAAAGATGTTTTAAGGCGATATATGTCGATATTTGTTGATTTTGAGAAAATTTTTTTTGTGGATGTATGTATGTGTGTGTGTGTGTGTGTGTGTGTATGTGTGTGCGTGTGTGTGTGTGTGTGTGTGTGTGTGCGTGTGTGTGTGTGTATGTAAACTCTTTATATCTCGAAAACGAATCGACCGATTTTCGTCGGACAAAGACTATTCTCTTCGTCTCGCGAAAAAAAACTCGGTACCCTGATGGATTTCAGTTTTTATTGATTTTCTTTTTTTTTATTTTTTTATATCTTATAGTCATTATTACATAATATAATGAACTTTTCTTATAAGGTATTTAAATTACGTATATTTTCTTTTTTTAATATTTAAATTATCCTCACTCTGTCATTTGTTATTAAGGCAAACGTTTTTATATTTCATGATTTAATTTCTCAAAAAATATTTTATTATAGACTTGAAATTTTAACCACCTGTTACACTCATTGAAGACTGTATTTGGTTAAAATTTCAAGAGATTATCTTCATTTGTTTTTTAGAAAAAAAATGTTTTATAAAATGTAAAGTTTCCGTTGTCTTACGATAATAAGAGTAAAAATCAACTAATCGTTCTGAAATTTGGCAGAGATATGTTCGTTAAGTTTGTAAAAATTTATAAACTTAAATTTAGAATAAATTAAATTTTTAAGACATTGCGATCGGCGAAATATCTGTGATCTCCAGAAAATATCAATTTTAAATTAAATCATTTCTAGATCAATAAATATTTTATTAATTTGAAAGTCTGAGCTCTAGTTTCATAACTTACCTGTTCTTTTTAAGCTACTTCAATATCAACAACGTATTCTAATAGACAAATTTCACAATTCATGAATAAAAATGTATCGATCACTGCTAGCATTGTGGTGGTTTTCGTTATCGATGCCAAATATTTTTTAATAAAAACTCAAGTTTTTTTTAAATAACTTTTTTATCAAATGAAATAAAGATAATCTCTTGAAAATTTAACTAAATATTCTCTGAGTTATCAGTATTAAAAAACATTAAAAGAAAATTTTGAATCTTGAATATCTGGTCGTGATAATCATTTTTTTGTTTTTTTTTTTGTGGGCATTAAATTTTTTTTCGTAAAATATAAAATTGTATAATAATAATTGTTTTTTAATGATAAAAAATAGAAAGAGTAAAAATGAAAAGTCACAAACTATTTAACATAGTCTCACCGTACAAAATAAAGTATTAAATTTGAAATATTGGAATTAAAAATTAATTAAAGGAATCAGTAAATTAAGTTTGAGGAAGCTACGTGCCAATAAATTGGCAGCGGTTTTTTTTTATTGCATTAAGATGGTGTAGTTCTCCTGTACTCTGTTTTCCTGATAGAACACGAGAAATTCTATATTATCAAAATAAATATATCGAATTACGTCTTATATAAGGAGATAGTTGCCCTGCGTAATGTAATAATCTACTATTCTACGCAGTTTTGAGCCCAAATATCGACGGCACTCTAAAAAAATTTTCGAACAAAAATAACCGAAATTCCGTTCGAAAAATTTTTTAGAGTGCCGCCGACATTTGGGCTGAAAACTGCGTAGGATGGTAGATTATTACATTACGCACGGCAACTATCTCCTTATAAGACGTAATTCGATATATTTATTTTGATAATATAGAATTTACCGTGTTCTGTCGGTGAAACAGAGTACAGGAGTACTACACCCCCTTAATACATTGATCGCAAGAACTAAAAATTTATCAATTGCCTTAGATAATTATTTACCTCAGTTTCAACGTAAAAAACTAACTTTTGGCAGAGACTTTACGGCCAATACAATTATTAAAAGAAAGACATTTTAGACTTATAACAAATAAATTATTCTTAACGCATATTTTAATTTAAAAAAGCACATGGAGCGCGCGCAGCGATTTAACTAGTTAGTTACTCATTTTCATTTTTCCTAAACAAAATTCACTCATTTTAAATCGAAGTTTATTTCACATCAAAATTTCATAGCCGCCGGTATTGCAGTATACAAGTTTATTCTAGTACCGAGCTCGTTATTCTCGGTAAACAAAAATAATGAGAATTAATGAAAAGTTTTAGAAACGATATCATCTTCAATATATAATTCCATCAAGCTAATGATTCATGAATATACTTACACTTGAATTCGCGCACGCTTGCTCTCCTCAAGCAGCTCGAAATTATTTAATCAATCACTAAACTCGTTATACACGCGAAAATGGATGACTCGAAAGATCCTCGTTATTAATGGAAGTCCCTTTTTACCACCCGCTTACGCGTCTCCTTCTCGCCAAATCGTTTCATTTTCAATTTCCACGACGACGTAAATTACATAATTCATTGGGCCGTCGGCTAATAATGAGCTTTGTGTTCGGGTAACGAGAGCAAGTCCATTAACAGCATTCAAGTCGCGTGTCGCGTCGCGTCGCGCGATGCATTAATTTCTAATTAAGGTCTAACAGCTAGGCTGCGGACGACAACATCGGCGGGATAGATAGATAGAGAGGGAAAGAGAGAGAGAGAGAGAGAGAGAGAGAGAGAGAGAGAGAGAGAGAGAGAGAGAGAGAAAGAGAGAGAGAGAGAGAGGTGCTTCCTCGCTTGGATCTCGCGAGCGGAATTTAGTCGCAAAAACAGTTCCCGGGGCTTCATGGGTGGGTTGTGTTCCCGTACATATACCTGTGGCTTTTTACAGTCTCCCGATGCAGCTTTGCTGTACACTGAAAAAGTTATTATATGTTTTTTGCGCTCCTCCGCGGCGAATTTCGCCTAATATCACTTCCATAAAAATACAATTTTCCCTGCTTCCCGATTTAAAGCACGCCTCGGCTTTTTATGCGTTTAATTAGCGGGGACAGTCGTAATGAAAAGTTCGGCTTTAAAAATGCGCTGCTGTGCGAAAAAGTTCCACGAAAATAGTTACAAGTTATCACGTTTCTTATATTTTCTATTTGTCGGTGGTGTTTTACAGCACAGGTTTACTGCGGCTGGTTTGCTGCTATTCCTGGCGGATGCATTTCAATTTTATTAGACAAAATATATGCTCGTTTGTAAAGAGAAAATCACTCAGAAGTTTAGATTGATATTATATAAAAAATATTGACAGCGCCGATGAGTCCGTAGAATTTTATTTTAATGCTTACATTAGTATGCACATATTCCCTTAACGAAGCACTTTTTCCGGTTCACCATGTACGGAAATTGAATAGTAAGGGTAACCCTTACTATCAATTTGAGGATAGGGGGAAAAAAGTCAAGGCGATGGCGACTGATGATGTACGTTTCGATTAGAGACCGGCAGCGCAAGGCTCGACTTAATTGAAAAGGTATCAAGTGCAAATTCCAGGGGCAGCGTGAGCGCGAGGGCACGACATTAAAGATGAGACTTATATGACTAGACACCGCGGAGGAGCTATCCTTACAAGGCACGCGCGCGCGCGCGTTGCTATAGTTACGATGAAAGCGGACAAGAATATCGACCAGTAACTGCAATGGACGCGGACGCATTTCCCACCGCTGGGACTGCTCTGAACATGTACAATTATTCCCATATTAAATTAATAAAGCGTTTCGGAGAATACTAATTAAGTGTTGCTTGGTACGCGCGCGGAGATTAATTCCCAGGTGAAAAAATTTTTTCATTGCAGATTTTAGCTTCTGTTGAGGGAAGTAGTTAGTGCGGAACGCAGATATACAAAGAATGCGTGTGTTTCTCTCTCGAAAATGATATGCATATTTGCTGGAAACATAAAATGAATTTGTCAAATGGACACGGTTTTTATTAAATACCTTGACGTCCGCCTGTATTGTCGTCTAAAAGTTATACGCCAGAATTATTTACAGTTATGAAGGTAATGACACTATGACTATTTAGAACGCCTTTTCATGATTGCGTGCGAAACTAAACGAACAATTGAACAGTCTCAATCATTCAGCAGGATTCATCATGAATGATGTTAGGAATAAGAAACTTGTGATATACCTACTGGAGGGAGATTTGAAGAATCCATAAATTTTCCGGAGGGCTTTCCGCAGACATCGCAATGAGGTGAGGAGGAAACTAGTGAAACCTGACCCCGCAAAAACGCATAGTACCATTATACAAAAAGTTTTCTAAAAAATGTCAGAACTTCTGATACTTTGTCATTCTTTCGCGAAGATGATTATCATATAATTATCGTGATATAGTACATACCGTTGATTTAATAGCCCCAAAGCTGTGCGAGCAGCGTATAATCAATCTAGTCACTTATTCCGCGAAAACTATTCAAAGATTGCATATTATTTAACTTTTCCCGCGCGTGTCTAGCTCGCGTATCCCCGCTAAGCTCTCTTTCGGGCTATTACCCTCGCACTTCGCGTAACCTACAAAACTTTCCCGTAACCGTATAAGCCAACACGGACCGAAGAAGAGGCCAACGCACACGCGCGCGCCTATGATAATTGCGACGCTATATTGCACGCGCTCAACTCGCGCACACGCCCAGCGCACGATGAATAGCGCGAATGAAGAGATAATGGCTCTGTCCAATGGGCAATCAGGCTTCGCGAGAAAATAGCGTTTTATCTCTCTGCCGGGCAAAGTATCCGCGCAAAATCAAACGCTGGCTCGCTCACTGCACGCGCGAGTACGTTATATACGCAAATTATTATCGGCGCAGAGCGAGAGAGGAGAGAGAGAGAGAGAGAGAGAAATGAACGGCCTTGGATACTGCGCTCGTTGCCCAGCGCATGGTTCACGTTATATCTGCGAGCGTGCGAGAGAGAGGTAGACATCCCTTTGCCTGACGTTCTGCGGATTATTCGAACGCCAGGTGCGTTGCTGCTGCCACTACAGTCCCGGCCGCATCGCTGTGCTGCCTTTGATCTGATAATTGCGAAACGCGCTACCTCTCCAGATTCGTATAAACTCTTATGGTATTAGTCGCTTAATTGCCCACCCCCCTTCCATTCCATGTACGCGACCTATTTGGCTTTTACGCCAATTCACCACCTCTTGCTGGGGATTTTGATTCGGCTCGACGACGCAGATTATGTCGCTCTCTGGAGCTTGAATCTGGGAGGGAGGTTTTAAATTTAATAGATTTCGTGCCGAGTAAATATTGAAAGTGCCCCTATCGTTCTCTACCCCCCACCCCCATCCGATAAATGCTTTTATTGAAATTCAGAATTCTTCCTGAAATGTGGTTTGAGAAGTGACCGCGCAATTTTCTTGAAACTAGAATAAAAGACTTATCTTATGCGGCGTGTAGAAGAAAGTGTGCCTTCGCTGTGTAAATTTTGTGGAAAGGAAATTCTACTGTTACTTTATCTGAAGTTATTTTTGAAGATCTGGTATATTTGGTGAATTCACTTTGAGCGAGGAATACGTAAATATTGGATATAGTATTGGTGGAATAAAAAATTTTCAATCTCATTATTCTTATAGAAAATTTTTTTCATATGTTTTAAACTTGGCCAGAGATTTTGCGAATAAAATGTTACTTTTCAGTCTTAGATCGAATCAATAAATCTAGCGTTTCCGTGGCATATAAAATATTTTCCACGTCCGCAAACAAAGCAAACTCGTGAATACATACATTGAAAATATTCGATGTTTTCAATATTTTAAAATTATTTTTCCAGTAGTAATCACTGCGGCGATAAATTTCCAACCAACTTTTCAAAGGAAATCTGCATCGTTTGTAAATAACGACCGTTAATACAAGTCGATACATCCGTGCCAAATTGATTAGCTTTAATTCACCGCCTCTTCTCTCCATCTCTCTCTCTCTCTCTCTCTCTCTCTCTCTCTCTCTCTCTCTCTCTCTCTCTCTCTCTCTCTCTCTCTCTCTCTCTCTCTCTCTCTCTCTCTCTCTCTCTCTCTCTCTCTCTCTCTCTCTCTCTCTCTCTCTCTCTCTCTCTCTCTCTCTCTCTCTCTCTCTCTCTCTCTCTCTCTCACACACACACACACACACACACACACACACACACGCACACGCACACACACACACACACACATATATATACTCACACATACCTCCGAGGCGATAAAATCGTCTCTAGGTAATGTATACGTAGAATCCGGGCGTAGGGTGCAACGACTGGATTTACTTTCTTAAAATCCGGTGCAAAGCTATACCCCCCCTCTCTCTCTCTCCCTTCCTCTCTCTCTCTCTCTCTCTCTCTCTCTTTCCCTCCCTCGGACTATCGCCGTGTTCCTTCGCTCATTTCTCGCGGCATGGAAAATACCGCCTCCCGGTAACAGATGACATCGTTCGTTCTCTCTCTCTCCTTCCTCGAGGCAAGAGTCTCCTATATACCACACACCGCAGGCGCGTACATATACGTCGCGCGAGTTATGGATTTCGTCGGCACTGAAGGGTTATACGGTTATACGAGCGGGGCGCGCCGGTGAAGAGAGCGAGCGGAGATAGCGAGACTTTGATTAGCTCGCGCGCGTACGAGTATCGCTGCGCGGCTCTCATCATTGAGCGCAGAGAGAGGGGGGAGGCAGCTGAGCAACGAGTTTCCGCAATTTTCGGTGGCCGCGAGAGCGAACTACCAACCCTTCAAACTACCAAATGTGCTTACTCGTTCCAATTTGCGTTTGCCACGCGTATGCGCGCGCTCGACCGTTGTCCGTTATAAAGCCACCGTATGGGGCCTATATGGTTCAAAGTCCGTTCTCGTGTGTGCGTATGTATGTGTATCTATATATCACTCGGCCAGAAGTGTAGTACACGTACGCGCGCGCATACACATATGTAATGGAAGGAACGGTAGCGGTAGCGACTTCTTTTCAAATCGATCGACGCTTTGGCCGATTTCAAATTGACTTTCGATAATAAGTTTTGCCCCGCATTTTGCCCAACTTGCAGTACGCGCTCGTATCGCGAAACACGAGGGCTGGTTTTCCGACAGAGTCGGCACGCGCCTTTGTGATGGTCCCGCTGAATTTTTGCTATTGATGGCAATGTTCGTGGGGCAGGGGGGGGGGGTCGCTCTCCCACAGCGCCGTCTTCATTTCTATCGCGCGACATATAATAAATATTACATGCCGTAGGTACGTAAGCGATATCATTTTTGTGAAAGCAGCCCTGACATTTTGCAGTGTTATCGCGAATCATATATATATATATATACACGGAGAGAAATTTTGTAGTGAAAATTACAAATATTCCAGACAAAATTACCAGTTTCTATGGTAATGGATGGACAGACTGACAATTTCAAACTTTTTACCAAAGTGCCTTGGTAAAATTTTTTTTTAGTTAATTTAAATTTAAAAAATTAACTTTTTTTATCCATATTGATGGATATATAGTATTTTAATATAGAAATAGAAACAGAACAAGGATGAAAAAACATTAAACTGAAAAAAAGTTTTACGGAAGCGGGATTCGATCCGACGATCTTTGGGTTGAGAGTCCGACGTTCTACCGACTGCGCCACGGAAGCTGTTACCAACAGTCATTTGAATCGCCGTTATTACTTACTGAAAATATGTGTATTGTTTTCATTTTAACGTCGCGCACGCCTCTAGTATCAATCTTCTGAAACACAATAATGCGCAGTGCGCATGCGCGAGTACACAAATACCAGGTTATTTGGTAAAATTTATCAGTTTTCTTAGTAAAAATTCTTAGGTTACCTTGTAAAAATGACTAGATCTCAATTTTTACCAGTGTGTCTGGTAATTTTTATTCCGATAATTTGGTATTTTTTTTAAGTGGTTATGGTAGTTTTTCCTGGGAAACTTATAAATTGTATTAGAAACCTGGAAATATCACGGCTTTTGACAGTCTATCCATGCGCTACCAAGGCACCTTGGTAATTTTTACTCTAAAATTTCTCTCCGTGTATATACGCAACGAGATATTTGTCTTGGTTCGATTTGAAATATTGTAAATTGTAAATGGATATGCACAATGTTATACAGATGCATTCCTCTCGGTATATATACGTAATAGAATATGATATTTTGTAAACGTGCGGCATTACGAATTAACATTACCGCGCGGTCTCGTTCGAAATCGATTTGGCCAGAGCGTTATTGACGTTTGAGCATATATACGAATTCTTTCGATTCACCCTCGCGAATATCGCTTTTTCCATCTACTTCTTCTTCTTCTTCTCGTCCATGCTACCTTTTATTCTCGCCCTACTTCGAAATCGCGCGCGCAGACTGATATTACATACGTGCGCGTGGTAGTTTCTCTCTAGCCCTGTTCCCTCAATCTCCGCTCCGACACATCTCCAAATGACACAAACGCAATTCTTGCTCTCTCCTCCGATTATGCGCGCAACACACTGACAATTGAAAATGAATCGGGAAGCGGGCGCACGCAGACGTCGACAATGTCGGCCGCGCAAAACACGAAGATAAAACAACGGCTCGCGAAATTGCGGAAGTCGAAGCGTTGTAAGCCGCGGCCGCGCGGTGGCGATGTGTGCGGCAGGCTTTAGTGGACTTGTAGCATGTGTTGCTAATTGCGCGCCCTGGATCCAAGCCACGGGCGTCTGTGCTTTACGAGGAACGACTAAACGAGTTTACGGATTGCTCTTTCCTACTCCCATTCTATCCGAAATCGAATCTTAGCCGCTCGGCCCCGACGCCACCCCACCCGCCCCTTTTCTTACTCGAGTTTACTTGCTAATGCGACGTGCAAATTTGCTGAGACCCACACAAAGGATGGATGGCGCTTGGCTGGGGAAAAGATTTGCCGTGGTTTTTTTTCGAATTAAAGTTTTCGCGCGGGTTTACCCCCGTGACTCGCGTATAATACGTTGTAATTTTGTTATATTAACAATTGTGTCTTTAGTTCTATCAAAATGTCTAGATTCGTGTATACTTATATAGTGAATACGCGTTGACGAAGCTTTTAGAAGACACACAATATTAATTTCAAGCACGTCTATCATAAACTCGTCAACATTATCATGCGCAGCGTAGCGTTACTAAATTAAAGGGCGTAATTATATACGTTATTATTAAATAGAGTAGCTCACTTGCGCAGGCAGCCTCGACAATACCCTTCAACCGGTATAAAGAAGCCAACGAGCCCATTACTCGCTGCCCGACTCTTTCCCGTCCCTCTATATATATATATCGCCGTTGCCGCGAAAGGGAGACGCGGGATTTGTATTTGCCTAGTCGCTGAAATCTCTCTCTCTCTCCTCTCTCTCTATGATGTACGATTCTCCGACCGCGCGCGTCATACACGTCGCGCTGGCAGTGACGCTTATGACGCAGGTGGGTGACAAATGAAATGTCACTGATAACTGTTGCCTGTAAGTTAACGCAGCAGGCTGCGCGACGGCGGCGGTGCAGGTGCGCAATAACGCGGGCTTTCCGCGCAGCCATTGTCGCGTACTGCAAAGATCGAGCAGCAGTAGCAGCAGCAGCCATTCTAATGCATTACGTGACATATTACCACACGGTTTTTTTTTTTGTTTTTTTTTTGTATTTTTGTTTTCAACCCCACGAGTGCCCGATTGCCTTCTCTCCGCGTGATCCGCGCGGGTAAAAATACGAGGTGTATGTAGACGGGCGTGTATAAGTATTACGCGCGGAGAACAAAGCAATTTGCGGTATGAAACTGATGCGCCGCGCAGCCGTTGACGTTGCGGGTAATTAAGTGCCGCGGTCTGACGGCGCGATTACGGCTGTTGATTTAATAAAGTGAAGTGATTAAGATTGACGTCATCGTATTCTTCGCTAAAATTAAATAATAATTTAAACGTTGGAATGCTATATTCTGACACGGGTGTTCCAATTTTCATAATGGCTAATCACCGACAAATTTATTATTTTTAAGTACAAATTGATATCTTGTTATAAAAAAAGTTCTCAACCTTTGGCATCCGCTACCAACATGCCATCGCCCATTTATTACCTCACGATATTTTTTGCGCGGCTTCGGTACTACTCCCTCCCTCCGAAAGCTCCGCAACGTGTATATACGTCACTTAATCCGTACCCCCCTTCCCTCCCACCCACATACACCTATACACCTCCCCGTAATAGTGCGTAGTAAACAGCGAACTCCTCCTGGTCACGCAGCGGGAGCAGAATGCACACGCTTAATTTGCATCCTGGAAAATGCAGCCTCAATTATAAATTGTGAAAAAGAAAAAGAAAACTGGCGCGAGCGCTGCACTTTATCTCGTGTCAGGCTCAGTCGAATCCGATAGTAGAGCCGACGCGGCGAACCGAAAATTTTGATGCCGCGCATTGCGCGTGAGAGGCAAACGTAAATTGACCTGTCGCTTCGATGGATACTTTCTCGCAGCTCAAGGAGTAAGTATACGGGGGGCAGAGAGAAAAATAAGCGGCGCTGCCGTGTGGTCGAAAGTGTCGGCGGCAGGAGCCTACGTACAGTGTTCTGTGAGCCTAGCTACTGCATTACGCTTGTTTATTTATAGCGCGCGTACGCGCACGTATGCGTATGTGTGAGTTCGCAATGGTTCTCGGAAAAAAATGGCGACGAAAGATGGACTGCGTCTGAGCGAGCGTTGCTCTCTTTTTTTTTTCTCTTCCACTCTCTTTCTGTACGGTTTTGTGTGTATAGAAGAGAGAGAGAGAGAGAGAGAGAGGGAGAGAGGGAGAGAGAGAGAGAGAGAGAAATGAAGCGCATCGGTAGCTCTTGCGACTGAAAATCGTGATAAATAACTATCGCGTTCCATTAAGATAAATCGACGGGCTACTGCGCGCACAGTCGCGTACTTCTGCAAGCGTGCGGGAGAGACTGCGAGAGAAAGTGAGAGAGAGTATGTAGATTGTAACTGACAGTGCGGTGATTGGATAAGTTATCACTGGCTAAAGCGATGCATTATGCAATCGCGCATATATATACGCGCGTGTGTTATGCTCGCGCGCGCTCCGACTGTATAAGCCGCGCCCGTGCGGTTGGCATGTTATTCCAGGACGTCGTTGTTTTAGAATAGCTGCATTTGGAATCTCATTATTGCCCGCTTCTCTCTCTCCCTCTCTCTCCCTCCGTCCCTCTCGCGTGCACTCTCTGATTCTGCGCTTGGTATATACTCGCACTCGCTCGCTCTGCACGTCTTCTCTCAGCTGCTGCGGCTTTTTACGTTCCTCTCGCGCCTCTCTTATTGTGATGCGCTACAAATTGGATTGTCAACATAGGCAACGAGAGAAGGGACACGGGGAGGGAGGGGGATGCACCGATATAAATAAAAGCTGAGATAGAGGAATAAAAGGCAATAAATGCGTTTCCAGGAATAGTGCAGCATATATATATATAGGGATATCTATCGCGCGACGTTTCTTTATTTTGTTTTTCGCGTGACTGCGCCATGAATGCGCAATGTTGATGTTAATTATTAGCGGCAGATGCATCTGGTTAAATATTATTTCATGCACTCCCGGATCCTATTTGTCAGAGCAGCAGGTGTATATAGAGCTAGACAGGCATTCACGCGGTAGAGAGCGCGAACGTCAATTTGCCTCCTCGATAAACCTGTAAACTTTTTGTACAGTGCGGTATCGCATATTTATTTTTGTCGTCATGTCGGCTAGTGTGAAAGAGGGATGAGGATGTTTGTTTTGAATAATGCATTTAAATTAACGAGCCCTCGTCAGACACGCCCACAGTTCATTGTATTTGTATTAACCAACCAAATGACAGTTTAATACGTGCTCTTAACATTCGAAAAAATGTCATGAAAATGAGAAATTAAATACTGTAATTTCATAAAATGAGCTGAATTGCCGAGCTGGAGCAAGTTTAATTTTTATTTAAATTACATTTTTTAACTGAAATGTGCATTAATATTTATGGTCCTTCGTGAACGGAGGAAAAAATGAATAAGCCACTTAGAATATAAGGAAGAAAAATAATAAATTCAAGCATTAGTCGCATTTATATAAAAATCGTCTGAAAAACGCGGGCGCGCGAGAAAAGTTTTCGATTAAAGATTTAATTTGAAATTCCGAATGAAAATTCTCTCTCTCTCTCTCTTTCTCACTTTCATTCGTTAATAAAGTACATCATAAAGCGTGCGCGCTAGCGCCTCCTCGTAGCACATTCAGCTCAGACATCCAGAAAATCCTCTCGTATTTACAAGATTTCTAAAGCCAGCTCCGGCGCGAGTCCTAATATATATATATACACAACGAAGGACGGCGATATTGCTCTCCTGCTCTTCGTTTAAAACAGTATTATATCACCGATAGTCGAATTAACGCTCGAGTCGCGCGCCGGTGTGAATAACGCGGATCCCCCCGCCACCTCTGCCCTTTTCAGGCCCGGATTAAGATGAGCGGTTCGTGATAAGTACGGGCGCGTGCGCGCCCAAAATGAATAACGTCCCGCTTAACGAGGCCGCGCGCGCGCGCGCGCTCGAGCACCCGACGAAATGTAGCTTTCAACCCCTTTAGGAATTTTTTCATCATATTATAAAATTATACTTGTCCAGATTTATAAGGCGCGCGTGGCGGGAATCTCAACGAGGCTCCTCCGGCGGGGCGAGACCTCGAAGGGTAGGGAGAAAAAAGAGATGGGGCTGTGGAGAGAGACTGTATAAGAAGAGGGGAGGGGGAGAGAAGTGCCGAGAGTGGCCGTGGCGCGGAAAAATTACGAGGGGGATATTAAATTTTAACTGTGATTTTAATTATGAAAAAACAAAGAGGACCAAGCGCCCGTGCGTGCGTGCGTGCGCCTACGCCAGCGTACGGCTCCACGTGCGCTCTTCGCGAGCTGGTTATTCATACGCGGGCGCGGTCCTACATATATATGTACCGTTTTGAGAGAAATATTGCGCGCCGGCCAACGCGGGACTTCGTTGAGAGACAAGGGACCAGCGAATTATTTCAGTATGGACGAGGTGCGTGAATGCGTGTTAGGTATGCATGGGAGCTATAGATATTTTTGATCGAATACTGAGAAGTGTGGATGAAATGGTTCGACTATTTATTTTTGTGGTTGGAAGCAAGTCAATAATCGGATTATTCGTTTACAAAGGTTTTTTTTAATATAATCGGCTTTTCATTCATTTTATTTACATATATGGCAATTAATTTTTCAAAGTTAATGGAAAATACATATAAAAAGTATATTTATTTATTACTTCAAACCAGACGTCCCCAGGAAAATTTTTTTTTTTTTTTTTATATTCGTTATAGTAGTAGTAAACCCCTTATGGAGAGACAGCGATATCGATTTTTCCATCACCACCACTCTATAACACCCCAAATCATCTGTGTTTACATCCGAATGGGGAAACAGGCCCACTATACTGCCCAACTTACGATATCCCTGTATTATAGAGTAAAGGCGCCGATGGGGAGTAGGGGAGGGGAAAAATCGATAACGCTGTATCTCCACAAGGGGCTTACTACTTTTGGTATCTCGTTTGAAGGAAATTCACTTCGATTGTTTTACAGTGATAAATTAAGCTAAAAGCCCGCAGTACGAAAACTCTTCACGTGACGAGAGTTCTTTGAAACCCTGCGTTTTTCCGAAGAACTCCATTGAAAACAAATCTCTCTGCAAAATTACGCGATTTCGCATTTGTGAGCGAATACTTTTCACGTGCTCAGCGGTGAGAATATGATGCGCGGAACAAATTTATTTTTCCTCTCACGTCAAATGTCGTTTCGCTTGACGCAGAAAGGGCGAGGATAGCGAGTGGGGATAAATTTAACAGGAAATATTCGCTTTGGCAAACGAAAAAAAATTTGTAAAACATAGTATCAAGTGCGAGCATGAAAATGTGAGCGTGAGAGAGAAAGAGAGCGAGCGACAGCGAGAGAGAAAGTGTGGGGTAGTGAAAGAGTGTGCGTGCGTACGCATCCTCGCAACTTTATACGCATCGTGGTACTTTTTTCGGCCTTCTCTCTCTCTCTCTCTCTCTCTCTCTCTCTCTCTCTCTCTCTCTCTCTCTCTCTCTCTCTCTCTCTCTCTCTCTCTCTCTCTCTCTCTCTCTCTCTCTCTCTCTCTCTCTCTCTCTCTCTCTCTCTCTCTCTCTCTCTCTCTTATATTCTGCTTTAACTCAAACCTGCTGGTACGAATTCATTCTGGCAATAAAATTATGGATGGAGGAAGAAAAGAGACTCTCTCTTTCAGAGCATCAGAGAGTGATCCCCGTAAAGCGTAAAGACACAGATTGGCTGCCACTCCTTTTGTACACATAATAATATTCGGTTGGGCGTCCGCTGAAAGCATCCCGCAGTCCGTTGCGTGATGCGCACCTCTTGCTTTCTATTTAACATTCCGAGTAAACAGAGCATTTTTTGCTCAGAATGTGCGTCATATTTCCGGGAATCAGATTATGGTAGGGCTTCTAAAAATAATTTCTGGTACTTAGAAATGGGGGGGGGGGTCCAAAGTTTAGACGACTCACTTGAAAATTGAAGTCAACTATAGACGTGCTCGGTTTCGATATAAGCTACTGCAGATTGTGCAAAATTTCGAAATTCTAAATTACGAAAATCATATTTTCGAATGTATCAATTCACCTACTGTCCAAAACATCGAATTTCATTAATAGAATTTTAATAGGGATACAATAAACATATTTCGAAATAAATCATTAGAAACAAGTTATATTTGCTTTGAAATCGTATTGATGAAATTCGATGTTTTGGACAGTAGGTGAATTGTTACATTCGAAAATATGATTTTCGTAATTTAGAATTTCGAAATTTTGCACAATCTGCAGTAGCTTATATCGAAACCGAGCACGTCTATAGTTGACTTCAATTTTCAAGTGAGTCGTCTAAACTTTGGACCCCCCCCCCCCCTAGAAATCAAGCTCAGCATCTGCAATTCATGTTAACAGGGCCTTTTGCACCATATATATATGTTCCACCGAATGTTAAATGTGCATTATTTTGTTGAAAAGATATTTGTTCCATAAACCATAAGTTTGTAAATATTAATGTTTCAAAAGGGAACGAAAAAGATTATACAAGATGGTGAAAATCTTATTTAAAAAAAAAGATCATTGTTCCGCACAATACGGAATTCGCGGCGGGTGATTGGGAAATATAAAAATAAGTACAAAATGCTTCCAAAGTTTCATTTATTCTCATGCTTGATTAGTACCTTATTCAAAGGTTACGCAACGATTGATCACAAATGACAAAATCAACAATTTAGCTTCTTCTTAGCAACGGTATTTACTTGTTTTTCGAACTAATTGCAACCTTGGTAAATATATGCATATAATCAATAATGATGAATTTACATAAATGCTTTTTTCTACCTTTTGAGTATTTATAATAGGGCCAATCTTTCGAAATATATTGTGTAGAATGCACAATAATAATTTAAGTTTTCAAAAACGAAAATATAGACAAACCTTTTTAGAATTTTTAGCCATTCGAAATGAAATTATTTAAAGATAAAAATTCGCAAATGTAAAATATAGAAAGTCCAATATTCCAAAAACACAAATTTAGAAGGTTTAAACTTTCGAAAAACCAATTAAGAATATTCAAACTTTCGAAAAAATATACTAACCTCCAAATAGAATTTTGGTCAACTTTATTGCATGAAACATACAATAATTTGATCTTTTCGACATTCTGAACTTTCGAAAGTATGAACTTTTCGACATTTTGAGCTTTCGAAAGTTTGATCTTTCAACATTATGAACTTTCGAAAGTTTGATCTTTCTACATTATGAGGGGGTATCTAAAAATAGAAAAATTTTCATTAGAAAGCTTTAGATGCCAAAAATTTGTATACAGACTCATAATTTTACAAAAGTTTAGAATGTAGAAAAGGCACATATTAGAAGTAGATTTATTTTAGAAAATTCATTTCATGGAAAAAATTGAATATCGAATTAAATTTATAGAAGATATTACTATCGAAAAAAATGATATAATTTCGTACGCTAAAAATGAAGAATTCCCCTATTATAGAAAGTTCACAGTTTCGAAAATGCTGAATTTAGTGGAAATTCAAAGGATCAATTATTCGAATTCTACTCTATAGAATGAAATATAATAATATGAATTTTAGAAAACCAAAATATAGAATGATACTTTTGGAATTTCTAGCTATTCGAATATAATGATTCGAAAGATATGAATGTAGAAAAGCAATACGTCAAAAGTTCAATGTTTCGAAAAACAAATGTCGAAGGTTCAAACTTTCGAAAAATTAATTGAAAAGGTTTGAACTTTCGAAAAAAAATAATTGAAGTTAAACATTTAGAAGGTTCAAACTTTCGAAAAACAAATTCAGAATGTTCAGACTTTCGAAAACATATCTACTATTCAGCTAGGGTAAAGAAAAAGTAATTAACGCTAGATTGTAAACTTTCGACATTTTGAGCTTTCGACATTTTGAACATTCGATATTTTTAACTTTCGACATTTTTAACTTTCGATATTATGAACTTTCGACATTTATTTTTCGATATTTTGATCTTTCGATATTTGGACCTTTCGATATTTAGACTTTTCAATATTCTGAACATTCGATATTTGAACATTTGATATTTGATATTTACGAGATTTTCAGCATTCTAGATTTTCAATTTTCGATCTTTTGAACTATCTAAAGATGCTATTAAATTCTATATTTTGATCTTTTGATATTATGATTTTCTAATTTATGTACAGATATTTTCTGTAGATTTCGTTTCTGTAATTTAATTTCTAAAATTTGGGTTTTCGAAATTATAGTATTCTAAAATTATAAATAAATATTTTTTCTACAAATTTACTATTCCTTAAAATTATAATTCGTAAAATCGAATTCGGACTTATAAATTTTCAACTTTATGAATTTCGAATTTCTTTTTATTGAAATTACAAGTTTTCCATTAAAACAAGTTCTGATAAATTACCTTTCTTTAAAAAAGTTTTCTATTTTTCGATACCCCCTCTACATTATGAACTATCTATATTTTGAACTTTTGGTACTATAAGCATTTTGTAGTTGGAATTTTTGATCATTTAATATAGCTAAATATCGTATCAGATTCTACATTTTTATCATTCGAAAACATTTTCTGAATTAAGTACAGATATTTTCTGTAGATGCTTATTCTATAATTTGCATTAGATAAATTGGGTTATCGAAATTGTGCCATTCTGAAATAGTGAAGTCAATTCTATAAATGTATTTTCTAAAATTTTAATATTCGTTAAGGTGGTACTTTGTAAAATCGATTTCGACGTCATCGATTTTCGACATTATAAATTCTTAATTTTTAATTTTCAACATTCCATGTTTTCCATGATAAAAATTTCTAACATATTACTTTTCTGAAAAAAAATATTCTATTTTTCGATACCCACCCATTTTTTACTCAATTTTGTAACATTTACAAATTCATGATCAATGAGAGAGAGAGAGAGAGAGAGAGAGAGAGAGAGAGAATGATATCACTTTTAAACTAAATAGAAGTCGTTGGTTCCTAGAGGTAAGTCCCTGTCTGAGTTCTCTCGTAATTATAAATCTGAAGGCTCAATTTTCCGATTTGCCAACTCCCTCTACCTTTCTCTCTATCGGCGAATTCGGATCGGAGCCGAGAAAATTTCGAGAATCGCAGCGTTCATCTGTACAAAATGTTTTTTGACGGACATCGCCGGGCTCTGCACCCCGTTTGCTTTGCACTTTTGTGTGCATATAGAAGAGAATCTAGAAGGGAAATGATTTTGCGCGAAATCGAAGTGCAGCACATAACGCGACAATAAAGGGGACAGAGAATTTCCCATGTGTCATCGGTTATTTCCAATCGACGGCTCGTAAATTCTTTTTTCCCCGTCCTCTGTTTGTCACCGTTGCAGTCGCCCAGGCGAATCGTAAAAAGGCGACTCGCATATTTACCGGGAGGAGTCGAGCTATTTTCCGATCGACGCGCGAATAGCATACAGCCAGAGAGAAGAAGAGAGGGAGAGGGGGGAGAGAGAGCGCAAGAGAAAGAGAGACAGAAGGAGAAGTAAAGTCGAAAGGTTGCAAGGGAAAATGAGACTTTACGAACACGTGCATACGTATATAAATATACCAGCGTGTGACTCCTCTTTCTCTCCCAGCTGCATAGAAGACGCGCATTTGCTTGTTTATCCAGGCAAACCCGTCATTTGCGCACAACCATCTAACGCATGATATTTCCTCTTCCCCCATTTTTCATTCGCTCTTTCCCTTTTCCTCCTTTGACTAGAAAGCGGTGCAAAGCCAGGGAGAAGTGGATTCGTTAAATATACGAGCTGCGATAAAGGATTGGGCGGTATAATAGGGTCGCCCCCGCCCCTCCTATGGATATGCCGCCTCGCCTGCTGCCGAGTGGTAGTGCATGAAAAATCCTAATGGCGTGGGGTCAGCGTCAGCGGGCAATGGAAGTATATTTCTCAGGTGGACGGAGGAAGGAGCGAGAGAGAAAAAGTGCGCGCGAGTGCACAAAAGATAAGGGAGTCGAGCGAGTGAGAGAGCGAGAGAGAGAGGAAAGTCTCTCCGCGGGCATAATAATGCGTGAAGTTTTACCGGAGTGCTTCTCTTCTTTTCTGAGACTCTGAAAGGGAGAGAGGGGGAGAGGGAGGAGAGGGAAGGAGAAACTTGGAGAAAACATGTCACACACCGCCGACACTCGACAATATCGTTACCATTCCCGCTCTCGCCACAGCGACCGTAATTCTTCTTTACCCCCAGCAATTTTCCTGTTTTGATGCATTTACTTTTCGTCTCCCCGGCCACGTTAATGTATTCGCAAGCGTTGCTCAACTTCTTTCTCCGACGCTCTGAATTCTTTTGCACCCTCTATTTTTTCTTCGTCCAGCTGCTCGAGTCAGCTTTAACTGGGTAAAGAAGTCGGATTTCATTCTTCTTAGAATTAGGTTAACGTTTCACTTTTCGAGTGACCAAAGTGGCCGTACATAAAGTTTCAAGATCTTTTCAATTCAGAAAAGATAGACATTTAATTGGCGCTTCGTAGATGTTACACATCGGAAAAGTGGAAATATTTACATTTTATGAGCAGTTTTACGGAAAATGGCAAACAACTGGGTAGAAGAAAACAACATTTTTTTGAGTGACACATCTAGGAGACCTATTTTTTTTCTGCACCATTCTGAATGTACAAAAAATCGGAAAGCTATACAAAGACAAGCATAAAATACACATAATACTGTGATAATGAAAGGGGCTTGTTTTTGCCATTTTTCAATGAATTTTCAAAACTAGTATATTTTACGCTCATCTTTGAAGGAATCAATACTTTTTCATTGGGTAAAAAGCAAATGAAAGCTCGAATTCTCTAGTCTTATTTCCTTTTTTTTAAATGTATGTGCAATGCTCGCTCTCTCTCTCTCTCTCTCTCTCTCGTTCTCTCTCCGACAAAACGATTAATGTTTTGAAGGGGGTCCCTTCTAAGTATTTAAAAAGAAAAGTTATTGTCGAGAAAAAAGCTTGCTCTCTGCTCGATCATATTCCCGGTTTTTAATATATTCAGGATGGTCCAGAGAACCAAAAAACCTTCATCAAAAAATTTTTATTTATTTTCGGTATTCAGTTGTTTCATATTTCCCGTAAAATTCGTATAGACTTCTAATGTGAATTGAATTCCGAAAAGTTCAGACAGTACTGGATGTAGAATTATTTTTATCTCAAAAAGTCACTTTATTTTCCATGCGACTCTGAATATCTCATATAAATTAACATAAACCACGCGTAGGTAGTGTCACACTGAATAGCTGCTCAACGAGTTTATTAGCTCGTGATATCTAGTTTCACGTGCGCGCACGTACTAAAGTCTTTCTATATAGACGTACGGGCGTTTTGTTATTTCCCCACCCTCTCTTTCCCCCTCCTTGCTCACATTTTTACGTTTATAATTACCTCGAACTGGTTAGGCTACTATTTAACGTCAATACGCCCAATAGCTTTTAAATTTCGAAATCACATTTGAAATCGAATGTTAATGCCCGAGCAAGAGAGATGAGTTAAAGTGAGCCCACACCATGAAATATTCTTCATTTTAACCGCTTGGTAATTAAATAACGACAAGTACGCGTGCGCCTTTTATTGCGATTATTCGTGCTTTTTCTTTGAAAGTTTATTTCGCGCAAACGAGCCGTATTCCGGAAATATGAAAACTCCCCTCCTCGCCGCCCCTCGCATAAACCTAACGAGGTTAAGAATAAAAAGTGCAGTAGATGGCGCGCGTGATGGGAGCAGTGAGCAAATTAATACATTGTGGATAGCACTTGAGACTCTTTTGCCTCTCGCGCTTTCTCTCTGGACTTTATTTTCCCTCTGCCTTTTCGAGAGCTTCGTTAAATGGAAGCTGACACTGGTCGCGTTGCCCGAGATTTAATTAGCGGCATTCAGAGCAAGGGTTATTCGTGAAAACTCGCGAATGACACATAATCTCGCTTATCTTCTGACGAACGCTTATTCCAACACCTTTTCAAACGGTTATAATTAATTCCTTTTATGAAAACTGCACTTTTGAGTTCTATATTTAATTGGCTTTGATGGAACATACGGCATCTTTCTCTCTTCCTATGTCGCTCGAAAATTACTCAACGATGTTTTTATTATAATGATGTATGCAATTTATAACATAATGGCGCTTCGGCTATCCGCGTATTTAACTTAGAACTGACTTAAACTCAAAGTTCCGCGCAAGCCCCATAGTTTCAATGCCAGGAAGTCCGAACTAATTAGGTTAATTGATAATTGAAAAACTTTGTTTCTGTTGACGGTTTACTCTTGAATATCCAGAATTACACTTAGATTTCCAATAAGACTAAAAAATGTTGTAAGGTTTACAGCTTCAGCGAATTTAAGGTACTCACAATCGGGTTTTGCGGCATCTTATTTCATAATCATTTAAAAAACCGCTGCCAATTTATTGGCACGTAGCTTCTTCCAAATTAATTTATCGCTCCTATATGTATAGTATATATTCCTCTCTTAAAAAAACGATGGCCGGATGTTGTGAAGTACTTAAAGAGTGATTTTGGTTGGTATGTAAGGAATAGATGCGAAAATTCGCTACTTCCGCTACATTTGAATTTTTGAAATTGAATTTTTATTCTTAACTATATTTAAAACTAATTAAAACTAAATAATTAAATCAAATTAGAATAAAAAGATTAATTTTGTCATGCTTTGAAAAATGGTCTGATTATCCTATCATTTAAACCAATTAAAATGAAATCATAATGAAAAATTATATATTCATAACCTAAAAAACAAAATAGTACGCGCGCAGCGCGTTTGGATTTTACTAGTTTAAATATAAAATACATTTATTCATTATACATCTTTTTTCAAAGGTTTACAACTTCATTAATACTTACAAAAATTACACATTTTTTCTTATTCTTGAAATCCTTTATTAGCTACCACTGACATTATGACCACACATAATTACTATATTAAGATGTTAATAATGAAAAAACTTACCTACTCGAAGCGCAACTAACACACATGCACTACACCATCTATAAGAACCCCTTTTCTACATTCCTATTACCTCACAATCATTAATGTACAATATTCTGTATAATGAATGATGTTTCTTGATGAAATTTCACACATATATTGTCTCTACTACACACAAAATAGTCTATAAATTTCATGTTTCCATTTATAAAAGAGAGAACGTGATTAATATCGAAGTACAGCCAAAAGTATTGTTAGATATATTTCTCGGTATGTAATTAATTGACCAACGTATCTGGCTAATTTCATATTTAGGCGAAGCGCGCTGTAAATTAACCCCAATAAAAAGAAAAGCAAATATACAACGGAGGGGGGGGGGGGTCCAAAATTTAGACGACTCACTTGAAAATTGAAGTCAACTATAGACGTGCTCGGTTTCGATATAAGCTACTACAGATTGTGCAAAATTTCGAAATTCTAAATTACGAAAATTATATTTTCGAATGTAACAATTCACCTACTGTCCAAAACATCGAATTTCATTAATAGAATTTTAATAGTGATACAATAAACATATTTCGAAATAAATCATTAGAAACAAGTTATATTTGCTTTGAAATCGTATTAATGAAATTCGATGTTTTGGACAGTAGGTGAATTGTTAGATTCGAAAATATGATTTTCGTAATTTAGAATTTCGAAATTTTGCACAATCTGCAGTAGCTTATATCGAAACCGAGCACGTCTATAGTTGACTTCAATTTTCAAGTGACTCGTC
Organism: Torymus aiolomorphi; assembly: GCA_036365515.1. NCBI lineage: Eukaryota > Metazoa > Arthropoda > Insecta > Hymenoptera > Torymidae > Torymus > Torymus aiolomorphi. Next base: position 25,752,089 of record CM070876.1, read on the forward strand.
TAAACTTTGGACCCCCCCATGTACAACATGGAATTACGATATGAAAAGAGGGCTAAAACAATTTTATCCTCAAATATCTCTAAAATTCATAAACGAATTCCGAGACGAATTCGAAAACGATTGGTTTAAAATTGAAAAAGTTACAACGTTATATACACACACATACATATACCCGCACACACGCGCACACATACACATGCACACACACGCACGCACGCAGACACACATACACGGACATTTTTTTAAATAGTATACTTTGACTCCAAATGACTCAAAACATCTTTCGAATATATATGTTATCTTGAACACTTTTTTTTTTCGCCGTCACAAAGCTTCCTCTAGGAGACAGCTTTGTAAATAATTAATTTAAATCAAACAAACAACGAAATCTTCTTTTATTCTTTTTTAATATAATATTAATGATATTTTTAGTTGTCGTTACCGCAATATTTTCCGTTACATTCAACCGTAGAACTTTCAACTACGCTCTCGAAAACTAACTCAAGCCAACACACTTAACATTTTGTCATTTTCTACATCGATTTCTCGCCAAGCTGTAGCGTTATAAATAATGCGGTTTTCTGAGAAATAATGTATTGGTTTTTTCAAAAGTGCAGTGGGTCGGGAAATAGCACCTGTTCTCTCTCTTTCTCTCCCGGTGGTCGCGAATGACGGCAGATCGTTCGTGGTCGTCGCTAACGGTAGTTTTTCTTACACGGAATGGCTTTTATAACTACATTGTGTCGAGGCAAATTTCTCGTCACTACAAAGTTGTTTCACATTTTCCCGTACTTTTTTTAGTAATCCGCAAACGTTGGAAACTTTAATGCTGCAAATACAAGTTCGTTAGGAGCTATTTAGTTAACTTCTTCTGGTAAATATTATAATACAACAGCCTTAAAATCACCGCAACGTTGCGGATGTTTACTAAATAAAAAAATATAGTTTTATCTATTCGTTTTTAGTTCATAAATATTCTGCGACCCCATTACTCTTCGATTGGTGGCGACTGTTTTTTACATTCTTTGTTGATAAGCAATTAATTTCACCATTCTTTGAATAAACGAAAATCTCCCCAATTCTGGGAAAATTTATTCTTAAAGAGAAAGCCAAGAAAAACAAAAATTTAATTCAATCAGGAACCGTCCGCAACTATCGCGGTAACATTAACATATTCACATCGGTCCTTTTCTTCCGCGTTTGTGTGCATACCCACGCACACACAGCCTCTAAATCGGAAACTTGTTTCATGCTCCATTAAATTATCCGAGCAACTTTCGCGACGTGGGGGGAGGGGGGTCGGTGGACACATCCACCCACAGCCAGGGCTCGCACACAAATGCCTGTCAGCGGCGTCAAAGTGCAAAATCTACCGGCTTATTGACTAGCATCTGTCCGCTTGCGCGCCCGGCTCTATATCCACGGGTCTCGGCGGGGACGGGGATCGCGTATCGCGAAAGTTGGAACTCCGGCCAGGGTTCGGTTATATTCGGTTCGGCTCTCGAGAGAAGGGGGCTGAGGCCAGGGGACGGCAGCCATTTCCGCGCTGCCTCGCCGGGCACGTGGAAGTAACTTCCAGTTTGGCAATCCCGACATACTGGCACTTGCGCTCGGGCTAGCAGCGCCGGTGGCACATGTTAATAAGCCGCAGCGCGAGTACTGGGGGGTGGGTGCGGTACTCCGGCATAAATTGCAGAGAGAGAGAGAGGGCTGGTTAGAGAGGAAAAGGCTCTCGAGCGCCGTGATTCTCCCTGGCAGTTGCCGGCGTCTCCCGATATGCACTGTATTAACGGCGTAATATGCCGCTCCACGTCGCTTTCTCCCTCCTTCTCCTCTTTTCTCGCGCGCGGATTTAGAGCGCTCCGCGCCCGACATTCAGGAGGGGCTTGAATTCTCTCTCCCCCGCCATTTCGCGGAGGCGTCGTCGCGTAATTCTCATCTTTCGCGTGCTCATCATGAAATATTTAAAGGTTCGATTTTCATACTTTCTCGCGGCGCGGAGAGAGCAGTGCACTTAAGCGCAAGCCTCTTTCGCTCTCGGTCTCTCGCGGAGCCCTCCCCCGCCCTCCCGTCGCTTACAATGGGGAAGCATCGCGTGGGGGAGGAGGAGATGGAGAGATATCCATGCGCGCCGGAAAATTGCCGCGCTGCTGGTCTGTGTTTTACGATGCGTCGGTTTTTTTTTGTCTGCGACGCTTTGCGGCTGAATGAATACTTACAAGTTTCTTTTAAAAAAGAAGTTCCAAGTTTCCTACACACTTGATACCCTAGAAAATATTGTAGGATAGGTTGGCCCACTCATACATCATATTTCAACGCGTTATTTTGTTCACTTATCGCACGAAAAAAATTAAATCAAGATCATTGGTAAACTCATAAATTTCCCGATAACAAACACGAGCTCAACAAGCCGAGGCGTTGCACGCTATCAACTTAACCTCGAATGTTCAACACACCACCCGTAGGGGAGGAAATAAAAAAGATTATCGGAGTGAAAACTCCGCCGGCGTAAATAATTTTCAGTGGCACAGGCTCTCGCGATGCTCTTTCATTGTGCTCGGCTCTCCACGTTGAATGGGCTCGCGTCGAGTAAAGCCCCTTTCTCGAATCCAAGCACGCGACATCGAGTGAGTGAGTAAGCGTAGGCGCGCGCGCGCGCGCGTGTGTGTGTGCCTAGTAGCTGGTCGGTACGATAATATTTTATGAACTAATTTCCAGTGCTCAAACATCACCTATTTTACATTTCAAAACAGCTCCCTCTCCCCTTCTCTCCCTCTGTCTCTCTCTTTCTTTCTTACTCAACTAGAATGATGCAGCCCATTTACCCGGCAACACGCGATTCGTTTAAAGTGTTTATCGTGCATTAAAGTAAGTGTCGGAACGCGCGGGCACGCGTGTTGATTTCGAACTAGGCAGAGAAAAATGGTTGTGTCAGTGCTTGCGCACTTTAACATGTACACGTACACCGCAGTTACACGCGCGCGCGCGCGCGTGCGAAGCTTGTATGTATATGTACGATATTGATTCTGCTGGGTGTGCGCGCGTGCGCGTACTCGGCGTTAGAGTGCCGCGTAAATATTCATGATACTGTTAGAAGGATCAAGCGCCGAGCGTCAATACCTTAGTCAGAGCCCCGGCATCGCGCGCGCGTGTATATTGCGCGCAAACAAGCGACATAAGCAGCCAGTTTGCGCGCGAGCAGAAGGAGGCAAATAAACACTCGAAGACGAGGATCTCTTCTTGTCTCGGGCTTTTTAATTTCTAATCCGAAGCGCGTAGGTAGCTGCTTATTGTCACAGCGAATCGCGAGCGCGCGCCTCTCTTGCGCTCTCTAGTGGAAGGCTTGAGATTCCTGGCTAAGAGGAAACACTTATATTATACGTGTTAGTATTAGAGTTTAAAAGATTAGATTATTTAGGTATGGGTAATAACTCTGGTAGAAATTGAAATCATTTTTCGTAGTAAATGGCTAATTTGAACCAAGATGGCAAAAAAATTGACTCCAGTTTTCTACCATAAGTGTAACACCTTTTTTAACGCATTTTTCACATTTATTGGCCGCAAAAATGGTACTATCTATTAATTTAGCATTTTAATGCTAGTTAAAATAGCTAATCGATGAAGCCATTAAAAATCTAGTAACAAGCGATTTCTTATGTCGATGAGTGAGAGAGATAGAGTCACTTTGCAAAATAACGATTTTGGTTTATATCTTATAGAAAAAAGCTATAAATAGTACATAGACTACTAAATTTTGTTTACATACCGGTAAACTATCTCTCTTAAGAGTATACGTTTTAAAATATGATTAAATTGTTATGAAATTTTAATGTGAAGATTTGGAGGTTGGCGCCATCCTACAAAATGGGAGAAGTTGATGAAAAAAAGCATTACACTTGTGTCTAATAACTAGCTATTCCCAATGGCCAGTTTTTGTTTTCCTGCCCATTTTTAATGGACTAATTTCTTCCAGGGAACACTTTTTATGAAAATAATCTGAAAAAAATCATAGCTATACGAATAATATTATCTTCACACCTACTAAAGACTGTGCTGACTCATAATATATAAGATCTGTGCTAGGTACATCTCCGTTCTTTATACGTAGACACCCACGTAAAAAATTTTATAAAAATTTTATAAAAGTTATATCAAATTTTTATAAAGAAATGGTTCTATATAAATAATATATAAACTTTATAGAAACTAAGAAACCATATAGAAACCATATAGAGTTGGCAAGAGCAAGATAATTTTTTTTTCTAATTAAGGTAATTTTTTTTTAATTACCTTAGTTACAACACAAATTGCCTTCCTCTTGCCAACTCTATATGGTTTCTATAAAGTTTATATATTATTTATATAGAACCATTTCTTTATAAAAATTTTATATAACTTTTATAAAATTTTTTTACGTGGGCAAATTCATTGCAGAAAAAGGGTCGCTATGATGCTTAAAAAGTTGATGCCTGGCCACACGCTCTCCAACCAAATACTTTTCGCTTCTGTATCAGATCATTCGCCGTTTTCATCTAAACATTTGTCTTGACTCCCACTTAATTTACCATTCGAAAAGTTCGCCGTCGATCTGGGCGAACCCCGGAAAGCTCGCGCACGCGCACGCGCCAGCGAGTTTCCTAATTAAAGTTTACGAACGCGGTGTTTATACACGCGCCGCTATCGCAAAAATCTATTTTGTGTAGATTGTCCGCTTGTATAAACCCTGAGCGGGACTTTCTCCGGGCCGACGACGACGAGGGGGTGCGCGGTGGTGAGCGGTAAATCCGATAAACCAGTACGGAAAGTCGTAAAAGTATTCGCGTTATACGACGCGTCGTATAACGCCCCAAGAGCAGAGCTTCAAAAGTAGGCACGTTCCTGACTTCCGATATATAGTACAGGTGCAGGGCACAGCTGGGCAGGCAGGCAGGCAGGCAACAACGGCGGCACGAGGTTTATCATATACCAACGACATAAATTTTGATACTCCACATCGCTGGAATAATATTGTTTCCGTTTGCATCTGCAATTTTTCGGAAATATTTATACTTCCGCATTACTTGTTTCGTCGTATAACCCTCCTATATAGCCGCCCTCACGCGCGATACTTATTCATGACTATAAAACGCACATCGCCACGGCTGAACAGTGCATGGATTTTCCGCGTATATGCTGGATTTGAGGAGAGAGAGAGAGAAAAAATATACTCGCGTATAATTTTGGATAAAGCCCCGAGGAAATGATCGTTGGAATTGCGCACGTAGTTTTCCCGCGGGAAAATAAAAGTTTTCGCTGGAGTCGTATATAAATTATTATTCGATACTGTTTTTACTATTGAGTGCGTTACGTATATCCACGATGAAACCGAGACGGAAGCTTTTAGAAGTACTTTACAATGTACTAAACTTCTATTTTCGATTTAGAGGTAATGGCGTAAGCTATGACCCTAAAATTATGCTTCACGACGTTGATAGCTTCTGTAAATAACCCATCTCATGTGCGTACCTTCTTTAGTGGCTATTATTCTTCCTTTAACGTAATCACTGTTATCACGGAATAGCGATGAGGGGACGAGCAAGCGAGAGAGAGAGAGAGAGAGAGAGAGAGAGAGAGAGAGAGAGAGAGAGAGAGAGAGAGAGAGAGAGAGAGAGAAAGCGGAACTTAGCTGGAAAGATAACGATAAACGTTGATGAGAGAGATAGCGAGGGAAAACATTGCCAAGTGAATAATTTAACAATCGTACTTTATTTTTCAAAATTACAATAAGTCGCTTCCAGTTATCATTATATAAAGTTCTCTGACATAGAAATCACTGCGCATATTGCGCATTCGAAAAACCTGAAAAACACTGTTTGGATTCCCGCAGGTGTAAAGAGACTCGAACAACTCGAAAGCTCTCCTCCAGGATATGCATATTTTCTCTTGCGATGTTTCGTGATTGAACCAGCCAACTCACTCACTCTCTCTCTCTCTCTCTCTCTCTCTCTCTCTCTCTCTCTCTCTCTCTCTCTCTTTCTCTCTCTTATGTTATGTTATTTAAGAATATTTGTTAAAGAATATTTAAGAATATGTATTGTTAATTTATTTTGTATTTTAATATTAATTTATTTTGTATTTTAAAATTTTGCCATTCTGATAAATAAAGGCTATCTATCTATCTCTCTCTCTTTCTGTCACCCTCCCTTTGCCTCGTTATTGCGACCACAGCGCGTATGAAATGCGATCGGCTCGCCGTCACTTATTTTGTCGCGTAGCAGTATAAGCCTCTCTCTCTCTCTCTCTCTCTCTCTCTCTCTCTCTCTCTCTCTCTCTCTCTCTCCCTCTCTCTCTCTCTCTCTCTCTCTCTCTCTCTCTCTCGCTCTGCACTCTCACGTATACGAGATAAAAAAACGTCCATTTACGCGACGCCTGCACCGCGTTCGTTGCCCCCTCATTCTCGAGTGTCGAAAAAGCACCGGCCGAATCGTACGACTACCGAAGCGCGTGTGTGTATAGGTAAGCGAAAAAGTAAACGATTAAACGAGCCAATCGAGTTCGCCGGCCCGAAATGAGTATGATCCGCGCGCAAACGACGCTTGTGCGCTTATGTAAATTTTCGATGATCGGGTCGCCTGTACTATTTTAAACGTGTTTGTGTGTGTGTGTGTGTGTGTATGTATGTGTGTGTGTGTGTGTGTGTGTGTATATGAACGCGTAAATGTTTGACCATATAGGAGGGGCATAAAAATTGATTTTGCATTCGCGAGTATGCGGCGAGCAGTTTTATGAATATTAAAGGTCGCAGTGACATTGTAATTGACCGTTTGGCGGCTCGTCAAAAGTTTATCATAACATTATTAGGGTGCGCCTGAATATAGCCATGTATTGCACGCAAACTATATTGATCATCACGGCATTTACTCTCATTTGGCATCCAGTCACATCGATACCAAACGAGTCAAAAATTTTGCTTGGCTTTTTCATCTCAACTCTTTTACCAACTAATATTCAAATAACACACAGCCACACAAAGCTTGTCAACCACAATAAACCAGCCACTGCGTGTACGTATGGATATATACATATATCGCTTTATATCCCGCGGTAAGCTATACGCAGTTTTACCGCGAGGACGACTACGGGTCTTGGTCCCGGTACCCGGGCGTTATCGGGCACAGACTCGCGAGTCAAATCTGCAACTGGAAATGGCATCGCGAGTAGCGTTATCAGTGCGGGCGCCGCGCGCGTTACGGTTGGATTCCCCTGGTGACCCTGCGGAATTGCCGGGATTTTACGAGAAACCGAGACGGCACCGCTGGATTATCGCGTGCTGCCACTACCTCCACTACTAGAGCGTTTTCCGCTCTGGAACAGCGTGAAAATAATAGAAACTGTAGGGAGATGCGCTGGTGTCGTTCGATTCTTAATGCTCTCAACCCCCCCTTCCCCTCCCCCGTTGGCCGACGTGAAATATACAGCTGGCCAAGATGGTTTATTTGTGGAGGACCGTCCTCGGGCTAGAATGTCCGTTACGCATATGTATATTTAGAGAGAGAGTGAGATAGAGAAAAAGAGGAGGAGGCTTTGACATATGCTTTTGCTAACGCGCGCGCGTCTTTTGTAATGTCTTTTGTAGAAATCCGTTTGAATCTTATTTGGACCACGAAGAAGCAAAATACGTTTATTTCAGAGTAGAGAAAATGAAATACCTTAGATTATACACATGGTATGTTGCGGTGAAATTACAACTAATTTGAATTAATTAATCAATTAGGCTGTAAAAAATGTTAATTTTTACGTCTTTACTCTTTTACCGTCCATGTGTGAAATATTTCATTAAATTCAATGCACTTTAAAGTGACACAGGAGTATTGAAATATAACGCATTTGTATAGCAGAAGTTAATTTATGTGCAATAATATGTAGCTAAATGTACTATTAAATCTTGAATACTAATTTATCTACCCCTGGTGGAAATCTAAAACATTTTATAACTAATAACTGGCCATTTATATTAGAAACTTGCTATAAAATCGGAATTTCTCTTGTTCAGTTTCTAGCTCCCGATGAAACGCGTTTTCTCCCATTATTTGGCCTTTTAATAGATTAAAAATAGATTGAGGTTTTCGAAGACAAGCACAAGCTTGTTCTTGAGTATTTTAAAGGCATTAAAAATGATCAGTTTCTTTAGTCTGGAAATGGCTAGCAGAAGACTTGCTGTTATGACAAGGAGACATAATCAGATGGAGAAATAAAAGTTTTGCTGAATTATTCATAGAAAGTGTACAACAAATTATTAGTTAATGTTATTTATTTATATTTTGGTAAGCCATCTAATGCACTTTAATGCTCTTTCATCAAAGATAAAATTAGTAAGTGAATCAAATACGAATATTTTGTTGTTTCGTCAATCTAAGAAATAGGTAAATAATGATCGAAAAATCGTTTCATCATAGCGATTAATTAGCCAGTTATACTAGCTATTTTCTAACTTCTTGGCCATTTCATATCTAGATGAATTTCTAGCAGGGACTCTTCATTAAATATTCAAAATTCGCATTATAGCTTGATAATGCAATTTTGTTTTAAATTTCAGTTTTCGTACGTTATACTTTAGTTATGACGTAAGACAATTGTTAACGCACCCGCTTGAAATTAGACCGTCCTCATGGATAAGTACGTAGAAGAACACAATGGGGTGTAAGAAATTAATGCTTGTCGAAAGATAAAATCTTGAACAGACTTCGATTTAGGGAAGGGTAAAAATAGCATTGATAGTCTATGAAAAATAAGTAGAAAAATCGCGATTTCATCCGACATCCAGTAGTAAAATTAAAACACCTATTAAATAGTTTTTATTCATACATAATTACATTTTCGTTAAAACGTTTAAATATTCATGGATTCTTGATAGTTACATCAAGTTTCTGTCTTAATTAGCAAGGGAAAATTCCTTGTTCCTGTTTCCCATACGCGCATTAAAAACGCAGAAACTTTTTGCAGTGTAATAAATCTTAAAGTGACTAAACCCAGCTTGTCAATAAGGGACTCGTTTACATCATCGAATACATAATGGGTCTGCGGTACATTAAACACTCAGTCCCGTCTTAGCTCCTCACACCAGTAGATTTCTCTCTCTCTCGCTCTCTCTCTCTTCGCCTGCCTCTCTCTTGAACCTCTGCCTGCGTATTTGCCATCCGTATCAACGGATTAGCGAATCTGCAGCTATGGCAGCAGCAGAGCCGCCGTCAGTCGAGAGTCTCGCTATTCCTCCCCTCTGCCTCGTGTTCTCTCTCTCTCTCTCTCTCTCTCTCTCTCTCTCTCTCTCTCTCTCTCTCTCTCTCTCTCTCTCTCTCTCCCTCTCCTTGTATGCAGGAGTACAGCCCCCAGAGCGGCGCGCTGCCAGAATGAAATTGATAGATTCGGGTTTTGCACTATCTCCTGAACAGCTATTTCCTCATCCAAGTACCTACTTCCACTACGATCCAGGCGCGAGCGAGCGAGCTGTCTGGGATCCTAAACGCTATTTCTCCGGGCTAGTCAGGTAAGCGAACGTACATATGTTCTGGCTAGATACATTTCGCGAATGCACTTGCAGGAGGTGCGCATACGCGTGATGAAAATTTATCTGCCGTGTAGTGAAAACTTTAGATCTTATAATTAAATCAGATTTTTTCGAATGTGAATTTTCCGGGGCGAGATTGGTGAAATCAAACTGATTGTGAGTATATAATACGCGTCAAAGTGATTATTTTGAAATAAATCAGTACTGTCACGTTGAATGGGGAATCGGAATAAACATGTTCATATAATAGAGCTATTTGCTATTGAAATAGGTCTGTCAAAATATATGCATATTTACATATATGGTTATAATCATTGGATTAATTTCAGATTTTGGTCAACCTATTTCAATAGCAAATAGCTCTATTGAACAGCATTACTGTATTCAATGGTGTTTACTTGAATTTTCATGTTTGCAATGTTAAGAAATAAAACTGCATTGGTAATTCAAGTACACGAAGACAAATTTTGTGGTAAAAAACCGTAGAACAGACATATGTTCACGAACATTACTATAATTTATAGTAAAAATTTCTATCATTTTGTAATTTTTACTATATAGAGAGCAATTTTAACTTCAAATTGTAGTAATTTTCATGAGAAAAATAGTTTGTCCCTCGTTTGCTATCAAAATAATAATTTTTACTACACTATTTTTCTCCGTATATGATTTCGGTTAAATTTTCGTTTAACATCTTGGATGTTTGAGTTTATTGAAACTTTATGCATAATGATCGACGCATATATTAGTATGGTATGTGCTGTATATTGAAACGCGTCCACCCTGACGAGTTAATATATAGACAGCAGCCAACGACAGTGCCGATATCGGTCAATCAGTGCTGGTAATGTTCAAATTTGAATATCGACCTATGTGCATGTAATTTCGTTCTAGCTTTAACTCTCGAAAAGCTCAATATCATTTATATTTTCGAAATTTTCGATGAGGCACAGAAGGTCAATAGTATAGATTTTCTCTTACTTAATCATTAACGTCTCATCGGAGTAAAGTGAGTCCCCTTGACACGTTCAGGAATCAGTACTCATGGCACACATAGTTGGTAAAATCAACAACCTGTGGATATTTGGCAATCTGCTTTAGCTCCGTGGACGAGAGAGAGAGAGAGAGAGAGAGAGAGAGAGAGAGAGAGAGAGAGAGAGAGAGAGAGAGAGAGAGAGAGAGAGAGAGAGAGAGAGAGAGCGAGGGAGAACAGAGGAAGGATCGAAGGTGCAACTAAGGGATATACGAAACGAAAGTCGTGCCAGTAGTAAGAGAAAGAGACAGGAAGAGGGAAAGAGAGTAAGAGGGAAGCAGAGAGAGAGAGAGAGAGAGAGAGAGAGAGGGCGGAGAGAGAGAGAGAGAGAAAAGCCGCGTGAAGACACAAGGAAAATAGAAAGCTATAGCGGGGATGCATCAGGTCCCAGGTGTCTCGTTTTATCAGAGGCATGTTTTTATGTATGCTCTGGTAATGTGAAAGTAAGAAGTGATACGGTCATAAAAACTCCAATATCTTTTTCGTTCTGACGTCCATTTACAGCAGCTACATAATACGAGCGGATTATATTGAATATTAAAAACACTTACGCGTCGGATAACTGTGACATTAAATTTTGAATTGCCCCTATAGCGCATTTAAATACGTTAAAACTTTCAATAGCTGCTCGGTATACGCAGATTAATTTTATTGCACCTGATGAGCGCACCGATCGCGCATACATTTGCGCGCGAGTATGCTCGGCCTGTTTATCAACGAACATATCTACGCATTAGCCCATTAGCATATCTGTAAATGAGATAGATGATCACCCAGATTATTCCGCTGAGGCGGTATATCTTTTTCTCTCTTCATTTCTCGTTCCCATTCGCGTTCCCACAATCCCGTGGTTATAGACGGGAAATCCAGACTCTATCCGGATCAGTAAAAATGAAGGCAACGTTACGAAAATTGATTTCCTTAATCCTCTGCATATTCGTGCTCATTTCGTCGCTGCTGCGTGCTCGAATATTGCCTGACTTCAAGCAACGAGCAGCTCCGAAGCATCGGGATTGATTTCCATTCTTCCAACCCTTCTTTTTCGTGCCAATTTTTTATTGCGACGGCTACCGCTGAATTAAGCTAGAAAAATAAATGAAAATGTCCAATAATTTTATTTTAATGAACGGTGCTGGGTATGTGTTATGCTGATTGGATTCTCTTCTCAGGAAACTGGTAAAGTTTTTATGCGAGTATTCCGAATTTAAATCGAAATATTGTATCGTCGTAGAAAAAGTCCTGTAAAGATAGAAAAACTGTGTCAGTAGATATTTTTTAAAAATGTCCGTATGAAAGACGTTATGCACTATGCTCTATGTTGAATATATATCATCCGGTATGTAATTGCATGTTCAGTGTGTTTCAGGTTGCTATAGGTACTGTCATTGACAAAAGTGTTTGCCGTTCATCGTGCATAAGCATGAAATCTTATCGTTACTTATAGTGAAGTGGTTCCTAATAATTCAAGATGCGATTATCGTAAACAATAGTGCTGGCACGTTTATACGATGTGAATGTTTTTCAAACACTATGACCTATATTGCACCAGTCTTTTCGTGTACGCCTGCGGAGATCTTATATTGTAATCTTTCGATTTGATTCCACTTTTTTTAATTTTTTTCTTATGTATTTTGAGAAAAAAGTTCTTTACAAAAAAACAGTTACTTCTGTTTCAACAGCTTGATTTTACATTAATAACCCTTTAGCGCCCACTAGGACGTTTCGTCCAAGCACTTTCAGACTCCCAAATTTGATTATAATGCAATAAAACGGATTTTAAACCTATCCAATCGTATTATTTGATCTGAAAAAGAGCGGCTAATACAATTAAAACAATAATAATAATAGTAATCGGTTTCATTACCGCAGATGTTTTCTTTAATTTAACGAAAAATACCCTGGGCACTAAAGCGTTAAAGAGATTGATACTTTGTGTTTTTTACATTTTTCCAAATAGAGTATTGCATTCATCAATAACAATACATGTGGCGATGAGTATAATATTTCAAAGGCAATTTATCAAGTTTTGTAAAGAAGTCTTAGCACAACTATTTAAGGAGGTTCGGTCGTGTCATGCTGTAGGGCGAGGCGAGGGACGTCCCCTTTCTCCCCGCGGGCGCTCACCGCGTACCCCCTCGCACAGCCTATACGAACTCGGCGTTTTGTTTACGTTTTCACCTACTGTACTTTCCCAAATGCCTTATAAGCGACCAAGATCCCTCTGCGTTTTTATTCTTTGATTATTTTTCTATTAAAATGAAGGTCTTTTAACTTTATTTCTGCTTTTTTTATAAAAGATTTTTATGTTCAAAGATCACATAACCTCATCTCCAATAAGAGTCTATGTTAAAAACTCGATGTTCAAGAATTTTTTTTCTCGACAAAAAAATGAGTTACAAAAAATACTGAAAAAGTTCATATAATCTTCTTTCAAATTAAAGAACAATATTTCAAAATTCTAAATTATTGGCTGCATTTTGATGTAACGACTGAACCTCCTTAATATCATTTTGTATGGTGTATGAAATAATAAAAAGTTGTGCATAGGACAGTTATAATTCAATTTTAAATGTCGAAGCTGAGTTCAAATAAATTTGATATGATTATCAGTTTTTTAAGTAAATAAAAAAAGGTAAAAAAGTAGTTCAATCAAAAGATTACATAAGTAGAATGTATGTACGTATAAAAATTGGATGCAATAGAATATTATTCATAAATGTGTTCAAATAAAACATATGTAACAATAAATTAATGAAGAGTATTATCTACATGTAAGTTTATAAGTGAATGCTTCTCTACTTTAATATCCTTGTTTATGTGCTCAGAAATGAGATTGTGGTGATTATTGTGGATGCTGCTACTTAAACAATAGTGAATTTTAATTGAATAATTGTGGTGAAAGTGTTTAAATATAAGAATAAATTTTTATAGAAATACAATTAACGACATTTATGAAAATATAACATAACATTGAGAGTATTTGTTGCTAATATTGTTGTATTTTTTATAGAGCTGTGGTAGATAGTATTATTTGAAATGTTCTGACATTAAAATTGATAGTTTACAATGGTGAATGTTTAAGTTATGTACATATTTGGGAATAAAAAACCTAAAAAGTTGGTTAGGCTTTTCACAATGTTTACACGCTTTTAAGGTGAAAAGAAATGAAAAAACTTTTCTAGATTAAGCTTGCCGAATTAGCTACACATGACATACATGTACTATATCTAAAGGTTTGTTACCGGATAATGATTAGATTTTGAGTTATTTAAAAATAATTTTCGAGATGTTGAAACGTTTTGTTATTGTCATTTATTTTAAATGTATATATGGTTTTTTGCATATAATATTTTATAACGTAAATATTTAAACAATATAACTTCAATAAATACGAACATTACTGTGCTCAAACAGTAATATTTGGAATATTACAGCAAATATTGTGAAAATTTTCCAATTACAATTTCACTTACAAAGACTTCGGAATCGACAATAAAAGCATTTCCTTTTTGAATGAATAAAAACTGATAAATATTATTTGATTTTATTATCCGATAAAATCTGTCTGTTTACATAAATAAGCCAATGTAAAATCGCGAATGCAATTCCGCGTCGATACACGTTTCCCTCGATAAAAAGGTGCCGTGTGCCGCCGCTGCCATATCGGTGTGAGGTGTCTGTTTATGATATGCGCCGCGATATTGAATATAGCTTTTGCACCCTCGCTCCCTCGGTCATGCATCGCTAGTACGACATTGCGGGGGGCACCCAATAAAAAGTTACGTGACACTTCTAACGTCGACTGCGCCACTTGTCCCTTTTCGAAAACACATAGACACGCAGCGGTGAAGCGAAAGAAAGATGCCCGGTGGGGGGGGGGGGGGGGGGGCAAAAAGAGGTGAGTCCATCCGGAACACGCGGGGATTTGCATTCGAGCCACGTAAAACCGGGAAATCCTTTTGTATGATAATCCCGTACGCGAGTCGTCGTTCTCGTCGGTGGCGGCGGCTGCGGAGAAGCAAATCGATTCGCGCTTCGACGAGTTCCGGTTTGTCAATGGAAAATGACGCGATATCTCGGCGCTCGCCTTTCTCCACTTCTTCCATTCTCTTTCATCTTCCTCGCGAAAAAAAAGAGAAAAAATGACAGTAGTAGTAGCAGGGAGAAAGAGAATGAGAGAATGAGAGAGAGGGAGAAAGATAATAGAGAGAGAGAGAAGGGGGAGAGAGAAGCGCATTCTGCGCGAGGATTTTTTACTCGGGCTCCCGCGAGAGTATATATCGAGTAGATATAAATTCCATTGTTTTACTCTCGAAGGTGGTCCATTCGCGGCACACGGGCGCACAAGTAAGCCTGACTACCCGCATTGAATTCAATACTGTGCTTAAGCATTGTCGCGGAATATTTACAATAGCGAGACGTCATTGCGAAATTACATTTCTGCACGATAAATTTCCCGGCCACCGCCGCCGTTGACCACAAGTCTCTCATTGCGTGTGTATGCGTGTGTTCGTTTGTTTGCTCAAATTAAATTATAAAAACCAAATCAGCCGCAAAGAATTTTCATTCAAAGAAATATATTAAATGCAAGTTTACATTATTCAATTGTTATGCGATTATTTGACAGTGGGGTAGTGTGTGTGTGTGTGTGTGTGTGTGCGTGCGTGCGTGCGTGCGTGCGTGCGTGCGTGTGTGCGTGTGCACAGAGAAAAATTTATTTGTAAACTTTACTCTTTTTATAAGAAAATTTATTATTTTTATAGTAGCGCTGGAACATACTCGACATGTGAGATTTTTACTGTTTCAAATAGTAATTTTTATGATTTTCGTAGCAAATTTTACTTTTTAATAATAATTTTTATTATTTTTGTAGCAAATTTTACTATTTGAAATAGTAATTTTTATTATTTTTCCAGCAGTTATAAAAAGTACTATTCCAAATAGTAAAATTTGCTACAAAAATAATAAAAATTATTATTTAAATAGTACAATTTGCTACGAAAATCATAAAAATTACTATTTAAAACTGTAAAAATCCCACATGTCGAGTATGTTCCAGCGCTACTATAAAAATAATAAATTTTCTTATAAAAAGAGTAAAGTTTACAAATAAATTTTTCTCCGTGTGTGTGTGTGTGTGTGTGCGTGTGTGTGTGTGTGTGTGTATATATAACAAGGTAATTCGGCCACATAAATAGACATCAAAATATAGTACACCTAAGAAAAAAATCAAGGATGCTCTAGAAGAGATATTGGTTCCACACGAAGCCAAAATGTAAAAAGAGCATTTTGACTATGCTTCGCCATGTATCGTTAATTTGATCCAAAACAAATTTTTTTTTTTAAAGCAAATTCGACAAAAATATATAAGCATACATTAAACTACCATCTATCTTCAACTAAAAACACAACACTCCAAAAATAAAATTATCTAACTTGCCAAGAGCTGAATAAAAAAACTTAATTGAACTGAGTGGAAAATACAAAATAGAAATTTACAAAGGGAAAAGGGAAAATTTTCCCTTTTTTAAAAAAGTTTATTTAAAGAAATATTAGAACTTTTTCAGAATTGGGCATATAATTCAAACAAGATTTCAAAATGCGTGTACTCAGCTTCGACCTTTCTATGCCACTCGCATTTGTTTCCTCGTAATCCAACGGAAGTTACAAGTTGATAAGTGCAATGGAGATTAGGAAACAAACCAAAAGTTATGTGAACTGCAAAATTTTAAGTGTACGATAATTTCTGTGTAACACAGAATGTTTTTTTCTTGAAAATTTATTTATCATTATCGACAGTCAAAATAATTTTAATTAGACTAGGCTGATTAGTAAATGTAAAAATATTTCGAGCTAAAAATAACTACTGAAACAAATTTAGAAATTAGAATCACCTATTCGGATCGACGTATAGCCGTTGCCCCTCAGGTACGTAGGTATAAGGTATGTTACAATTTTAATTTATACTTGCATTCGGGTGCTCCCGCACCCTTTGATCCAACATTATTGATTGAAATTGATTTGATGACCGGAGCCAGCGTTATTTACCTTACCCTTATTGAGAGAACTTGCCAGTCTTCTCAAAGTTTATTAGTTGCCTCTGCAGCAAATTAAAGCACGCTGTTTTGCGCGAAGATTTGGAGACCGAAAGAGAGAATAGAATGAGAGAACGGGAAATACGTTTGGAGTTTTGCGCTGCCATTACGCAACGTCTTGAGAAAGCCTCTCAAGATGCAAAGCGATTCATCTTGGAATGTCGTGCTCTCTCGTTGAAAAGACGATGACTACGACTGCGACGTCGTAGTTGTCGTCCCTCGAGTTGTCGTAGTTGGTGCTTCTGAATCACATGGAGAGCAAAAGAGAAGGAGAGAGAGAGAGAGAGAGAGAGAGAGAGAGAGAGAGAGAGAAAGAGAGAGAGAGAGACCGACCGACTGGTTGGTTTGCTTGCCGGCGCGTCCTTCCGACTTGCAAAGTTAGGGACAGCCGCGGATGAAATTAATTTCGGGCGATTCAATTACTACTACGCGACATTGGATTGTGCTTGATTCAATGCTAAGAACAACAGCTTGCAGGCCGCCCGGTCCCGAGATAAGGGACAGCAATTTGTGGAACGTGGGGATCTGTTCTCCAGCTCCCACTTCCCCTTCTCATCTACCCGCCCCTCATTTTCCACTCGCTGTGGGGCTTTGGAGAGCTTCGCTGATAAATAACGTATCGCTTGACTGTCTGCGTTTTGCTTCCTCCTAGAGGAAGCTTTGTGATAGTAAAAAAAAAAGTTTGTGAGATAATGTCTTAGGAATGTTATATAGAAAATTTGGAATCGAAATACACCATTTTTAGAAAATGTCCGTATGGATGTGTGTGTGTGTGTGTGTGTGTGTGTGTATGTATGTCCGTATACTCTGATATCTCATGATCTACTCAACCGATTTTAACGAGAGAGTGATCATTTTTTCAGATTTTGCTTCAACAATTGGGGTCAATATTTTATTTTTGTCAAAATCGATTTTTTTGTTTTTTATCGCCATTTTTAAATTTTCAAAATTTTTATTTTCAATTTTTTTTATATTTAGAACAAATATTATTTATATACGATAAATTCTCTGTATGCAGAATAAAATTTTCTACAATTTAAAAAAAAAAAAAGCCGTTAGCTATATTTCGTCATAAGTTATTCATGAAAACGTCATTTTTAGTAAATAGGTTATATTTCAAAATTAAAAAAAGATATTAACATGAATATTTTTTTGTTATAAAGAATACTGAGTACTATAACTTACTAAATTTTTAGGTTTTTTTATTCATTATTTTTGGAGAAAAAAATAATTTATAAAAAAAGTGTTTTTTTTTGTCGTTCAATAACTAGAGTAAAATTGGCTTAATCAGTTTGAAATTTTTTTTAGTGGTACATTTTGTATCACAATCGATTGAGTTCTTTGGGCAAAAGGATTGATCCATAAATTTCGGAGATATTTGAGGTTAAAATTTTTTTTCACTTTTTTTTTAAATCATAATTTCTCGAGAACGGCTTTATGTATTTGAATCGGGTGGGCGGCATTCGAAAGAGAATTTCAAGACCTATATTTTCTAAAAAAAATTATTTGTCTAGCTATTACGGTTCTTTTGTTATTAATAAAAACGTAAACATTGAAAAATGAAAAAAATGAGTTTGGTATGTCCAACTATTGCGGGAGTAAAAATTGACTTAAGCGCTTCAAAATTCCTCGTAGAGGTGGATTTTGGATAGTTTTCGGTCGAGTTATTCGGGCAAAATGATGGGTTCTTAAATTTCAAAGATATTTAAAAAAATTTCAAGTTAATATTTTCCATAAAATTTTCCCAATTTTTTTTAAATGTATTGAGGATGGCTCTATGTATCTGAATGTGATGGGTAGCATTTGAAAGAGAATTAAAATATTAATATTTTCTAATACTTATAGCATTGACTCAGAGACTCAATTGCGGCGACACTTTTGGCCTTGCGGCCTTGTCCGTCAGCTCGTGGCGATGAATTCCATGGTTGTGTTTAGGGTCATTATATAAAAAATTATTGTGTAATTTTATATAATTTCGGCATGTCCCAAAATCATATATAATTATTATTATTTCTTATATATAAAACCTAAGCTCAATAAAATCAAAAATTCAACGCGCCTATAACAGTACCCCAGTGGGGGTGCGGAAAGCTGTTTAAAATGTGGTAACCCTTGGAAAACAATGTACCCTCTAAATACCCATTTTCATGCTTAAAAATGCATAACATTCAAACCTACATATACAAAAAAAATGAGTATAGAGATCTGGCATCAAGCAATTGGCATCCTTTTTTTAAAATGTATTGAGGATGGCTCTATGTATGAAAGAGTAAAAATAAAGTAGAACCTTCTTATTTTTTTATATAACTTGATAGGATTTAACTTAACAGAAATATGTTAAATGGGAAAAAGTTTTATGTCAATATTATCGACAACTTTTATATTTAAAATATTTGAGGAGTTATAAATAAAATGGGCGATTTTTGGCTATAACTTGATTGGATTTGATTTTACACGAAAATGTTAAATACAAAAGTTGTGGATAATATTAAAACAAAAAATTTTACTATTTAATATTCTCGTGTAAAATCAACTCCTGACGAGTTGTTAGACTTATAAAAACGATTTTAAGCCGTTTACATCGTACAAAATAAAGTATGAAATTTTAAATATTGGAAGTAAAAATTAATTAAAGGAATCAGTAAATCAAGTTTGAGGAAGCTACGTGCCAATGAATTGGCAGCGGTTTTTTTTTTTTTAATCGAGCGCTGCGTAAACATGTTCGTAATTTATTTCTTCAGGAGATACGGATTTTTTTTTAATTATGAAGTTAATGTGAATAATATCAATTACGGATTCTGCTCAGTCTGAGATATGTTTTCGAATGTGAAAATGCGAAAAAAGCAGGCCTTTCAACAAAGACGATTTATGAATACTTTTGCTTTTATTTTAAGAAAACGTTGAAAACACAGTTTTCGACCGCCAAACATTTAGTTTAAAAATCTCTTGCAAAATCTGCCAATGTATTCAACAGTTCCTGTTCTATAAATCATTTTTTATTAGATTTATAAGTGGAATTTATGAAATTGTAATTTTCTTTTGCACCGTGCTTTTTATCGACAGAAACTCTTACAAGCAGTTTTGTGTACAACAAAAACAAATTTTTACTTTTATCGTGGTTCCCATATATCTTATAACCTACTTTCGCAAGTGCTAAAGCATTTGGACTCCGGTCCCTAAATCAACCGAATTTCTCACTTGTTTTAACTTCAAAATAGCTTTTACGCGGCTCGCTCGTTCGCTTCGGTGCTTGCTCGTGCCAAGAAAGCGAATTAAAGTAAAGCGCTGATTAAAAGAGCAAAAAAAAGGACGTAAAAAGTCCGCTGGCTCACGATGACTACCGTTTAACTTAATACATCCCAGCGAGATTTCCATTAAAATTCCAGGAATTTTGTTTGCCATTTTACCAAGTTAGTCCTCGTGTTGCAATGTGCATGCTAGAACACCCACATCCATATTGATTTAAAGCTCCCAGGCCCCTCTCCTCATTTCTCTCTCCTCCCTCTTCTTCCTCTTCCCTCTCCTACTGCTTTTCCTCTTCTTAACGGGTGCTGTTTTTCCTCATCTTTCAGGGTAAATAAAAGAACGTGTGCGCGACCGACCCACCACTCCTATCTTGTCGATTCGTAATTTTACAGCTGCATCTTCATATTAACCAACAGAAAACACAAACTCACCCGTTTGTTCAGGCAAGAAAATAAACGTTGACGGCAACTGCGATCCCGCAAAGGGGGCCAAGAACGCTACCTGCGCTTCTTTCCCCTCGACCATTGTTTGCCCCTCTCCCTTCTCTTGTTCATAAGATATTATAAAGTAATTTTAGTTTTAAAACTCCGTAAATAAATTGACTTCTACATTCAATGCATAAACTTTCCGACAAGAAAAACGACCTGCTTAGCTGGTCAGCATAAACCAGTTTACCAGTTTGAGGTCACTTCCGAAGGCTCATGTAATATTGACAGTTAAATGACTTTTTGTAACACAGGCACAATTTTCACATTTTTTAAACCTAAAAGAAGGGCCTAAAGTAACCGCTTTTAGGCTAGCGGGCACAAAAGTCGCGGAGTGGGCGTAAAACTGCCCAATCGGGTGTAAAATTTCCGGAGCGGATGCAAATTTAAGTAGGTCTTTGGTTGCTGTATCGGGAATCTGTTAATGTAGTCTCTCCAAAGTCTCGCGTTACAGGTACAAAAAGACGAAAATCCAAACCTGTGTCACAAAAAATATCGTGTGGACCAAGGGCTAAGTGGGCTTTTTGACCTCGTGTTCTTGTGGTACGAGCCGAAGGCGAGAAACATAAAAAATGTTTTTAAAATTTATTTTTGCTACTTAAATAGTGATCATCGGCCCTCGGGTTCAGTTAT
Organism: Torymus aiolomorphi; assembly: GCA_036365515.1. Classification (NCBI taxonomy): domain Eukaryota; kingdom Metazoa; phylum Arthropoda; class Insecta; order Hymenoptera; family Torymidae; genus Torymus; species Torymus aiolomorphi. The sequence continues at coordinate 25,773,125 of CM070876.1, forward strand.
TTAACTAGCAAAAACTAAATTTTCCAACATTTTTTAATCTATGCCTTGTGTGCGTACACTTGCATTTTATGCCCACTAAAGATGGCGTAAAATACGTACTTTACACCTACAATGACGAAAAATAATGTTCGCACCGCGGGCGTACAACTTTCCAACCCTTGGGTGATCACGTAGCCCTTGGGCCGGCATAGCCGGAATAGTCAGACCGAGGGCGTTAAGTTCAAATTTACGCCCATTGTACGAAAAGTACTATTTGACCAGATATCCGATAGAAGTCTATAATTTTAATCACACGATAACTTTGTTTCTCTTTAATTGAATACCAATTGAATTCAAATCAAAACTATAATATAAAGTATTTAAACAAAATAATACGTATCTCACGCAAAATAATATTTGAATTAACAATATTGAAATGCAAAAAAGATAATATTAAAATACGAATAAATGAATAAAATTAGTTAATTATTTGGGAAAATATGAAGAATTCACAGGACAAACATTTTTATTTTTATTTAGGTTAATAATAAACAATTTATATATTTTTGGATATTTTCGAGCTTTCAACCTGAACATACCTTGTAAATCCTTGTAATATTAATTTCGTATAATAAAAAAAAGTAATCGATTTCTAACGTCCCAAAAGAAACTGATTTCCGCTTTAAGCGATATGTCATATAATACTAGAAAATGAGATTCAAATGAAAATTCTGAATGATTTGCTTTTAGTTTTTATTTTCTGCTACTAAGTATAACCCAATTTTAGTTGTAGAATAATTGACAAAAATTTGTTATAATTGACAAAAATACTTTGGTATATAAGAAATATACCGATTTGTATTATTTCACGATTATGAGAATTCATAGGACAGTGTTTGGTTTCGACTATGTAACTATTAGATATTTGATTGTTAATGTATCTCCTTTATTTTTGTAGATTTTCGCTGGTTTTCAGCTGGAAATCGTCTGCCGGATGCCTCTGCCCTGTTTAAAGCCCGAATTTTGATCAGAAATTAGCCGGTGCAGAATTTTTCCTACGAAGTCTCTCGCGTAATAGCTTGCAGTAATGGAATCTCTTAAAACGAGCTCTCTCCCTCTCTTTTCCTCCCTCTCGCAAATTCTTCCGCGGCATGACGCTTACGCGCGCGTGCGCACTTTTCCCTTTCCCCGTCTCTCCCTGCGCAGTGTCGAATACACGCTGGCGCTTACGCTGCCGCAGGTAATCGAAGAAGTTTATTCAGGATCATGAAATTCGCAAGCTTTGATGTCTTGAGGTGTATAGCGCGTCGGGCGTGGTGTGCCTCTTCTCTCCCTCTCTCTCTCGCTTTGCTTTACAGTTAAGCATGCCGCGAACACGCAGTTAGCCCGGTTCCCCGTAGCCCGTTCAACTTCGAAGCTCGAGCTTATTTACGGGTGCAGACGTGCGCGCGATCCCCGGTAAACTGCGCGCCCGCCCGCCTCTCCTCTTCCTTACCCCCCTCGGTAAACCCAAGTTTTCGTTATAGGCACGAGAGAACCGCCGCGCCCACCAGCCGCTACGCGCGAAGGTATATGAATATAAGTTTTCCACTCGCGCAGAGCGGGGCTAATCAGCGCCGCTGCAGCACGACAGCCGGTAAAATCGCCGTATTTATGCGTGCGCATATGTATATGCCTCCTAATGTAATCGCCCGCCATCCAGTCGACGACGACGACGACGGAGTGGAAACTTTCCTCGGCATGCATTCCCGAAAGGGACACAGGTCTGCCTCCCCTCAGTCTCTCCTCCCCCCGCGTGCACGAGTGGAATGTTCAATGAAGTTCGCGGGAAATCTATTGCACTTTTTATCGCAAGAGTTTTGCGCTCATGCGCACCAAAGTGGATTCTCGATAGGCCAAAAAGCGTATAGTACCCTGTGTATGTGTATATGTATATGTATATAAGCTCGCGCGCTTTCTCAATGCTTCTTTGCGTTTTTTCTAAGACTGTTTTTATTTGAGTGAGTGTTACATCTTGTAGTGGACTTTTTGCGATGATTCCAATCAGTTTATTTTTTGTCGTAAAGTCAACGATATAGAGTTTGCGCCGCGGTGATTAAATTAAGTAAAATCTGCATTTGCTTAAGTTTCAGGGCTAAAGTTTTGTTTATTTTATCGCTAAAATGGGGTAGTTTAAAGATTAATAATAGTTTTTTTTTTAATTTATTGCGATAAAATGAATTGTAAGCAATAAAGTAAAATGCATCCTTTATTTGCACGGTGCCACTAGTACACTGAAAATAATTTGATCGACCCAATGAAATCCGTATTTTAATATGGACAATTATATAATTTTATCGAAGCAAAATATTAGATTGAATATTTCATTGAGTCCGTGATTGATTCAATTAATTCAATGAAAGATGCACTTGATTCAATCTAACATTTTTGTTTTAATAAAATTATTTAATTAACAGTATTCAAATACAGGTTTAATTAAGTCAATCAATTTTTTTTCTCAGTGTACATTCTGCATAATACATGTGCCCCGTCGCCCCGTGAAAGAAGATACACACACGCTTTACTTCGTGTATAGTACTGCACTTCAAAAAAATCACGAATGTATAATAAAATCGTTTATTTAAGACCGAAATAGCGAGCAAACTCTCTCACTGATATTTTTACGAACGTAATACATTCAGATTCAACGATCTAGAAAACGTTAAAAACCCACCAAAACGCCCAGCAGGGGCTGCATGCGCGCGCGGGCGCGCGCTGGTTAAAATTTTACCTCCACTTTCACGGCGACAAACGGAAAATCCGGCAGTGCAAAAACTTCGTCCGAGCCAATAATAATATTTGCGCTTTACGACAGGCAGAAGAGCCTTCCTAATGACGAAAATTTTCAGCCGTCGAGATGGAAGCAAAGCGAGAGAGAGAGGGGGAAAGTGCCAGAGAAAAGAATTTTATTGTTCTAAGAAAGTTTCACCCGGTCCACCCGTTATATTGACACGTATAGAGAATGCCGGGCTTCGGTAGCGACGGCGGCGGCGGTGGCGGCTGTGAGCTATATAAAGTAAAAAAGGAGAAGGAAGTCTTGAAATGCTTTCCCTATCGGCGCTCGTTTTATAAGGAAACTTTCTGCGGCGAAACCCTACGGGTAAAGTTTATCATTTAGGACAAAGGTTGTGCGCGGGCGGGCGTCGTGTCACGACTCTTGGAAAGTGAGAGAGAAGTTCATGTGCGGAAGGAGGAGGAAGGGGAGATGGAGGGAGGGAGGGTCACCCCGCGTAAGCCCCGCCGCGACGCTACGAAGAAAAATGCTCGGCTTGCCTTTTTGTTTTCAGCCTTAGGAAATTTAAAAGTGTTCTCCTATCCCCGCCGGAGAAAGGAGTCCGAAAAGGATGACACCGCGGCGTAACGCTGCTGCAGCAGGTGCTGCTGCTGCTCGTATGGGTGTGATTATTGGCAAAAGGAATGTTGTAAATTGTAGAGGGGGAGAATGTTTTGAGAGAAAGGATGTGGTTCTCTTTGCATGATTGGCTCCTATATTGCCAAAGCGAAAATGATGTGTGATTTCGATTGTTTTTAATATACGATATACGCCTGATGCACGGTAGTGTAATAAACGACCGTTCGTTTATTCACATTCATCGTTGTGAATTCACTCAATTAAGTTTTGCGAAATTCATTTTATTTTTAAAATATGAAAATATGCACTTTTAAAATTTCACGTGAAATTTTGTCGGTATTTTTTATTTCTTAATGAAAATGCTACTGCACATATAATTTCGAATGAAAGAGTAGTCATTTCATAATAACAGCACACGAACGAAATACAACGCAAGCACCATCGTTACGCCAGAGTATGGAGCTTCATAATTAACAGGCGAATAAAATATTATAGCGGCGCATCTGCGTGTAACGAGGTTTTAATGAAAAAATAATTTTTGGTACATAAACTTTTAATATCAAGCCGGATTTTTAAAAACCAACTAATAACGCTGGCTGAAATAAATTCCTTGGTTATTATAAACTTTTGAAGATAAAATATACATCACTCATGTTAAAAGATTATACTTCTTCCACCGAGAATAACTGGATTATCCGAGAAACACGGTGATTACGGTAACATTTTCATCAATATTTTATATTTTCCTTTATACTTCGCCCTTCTTTTTATTCGGGGGGAGGTATTTTCTCAGAATGGTAAAATTTTACATGGGTATTTTTTCAGAAAATATAATATCGATCAAAATATTTTCTATAGCCAATTTCAGGAAAATTCCCCCGAACTAAAATTTAAAGTAGATTGCATAACATTATAAATACACTATATTATTTGAAACATTTATAGTCGGCCGATTTTTAGCTTATTTATCGCAGTTATGGCTCTTTAAGGTGGTTCTATGAAGACTCTCAAGTCAATTGAGTATCCACAAATCTAAATTAAAATTGTTTTATTAGACTTGTGTAATTAATATTCATAAAATTCAGTTTCAAAGTGTAAGATAATTAAATAGTGTATCACATAAAAAATAATTTAATTTTTCACGAAGAATTGTTTAATGTACAATCATATAATTTACTTCGTTAGTCATGAACATGTTTAAAATGGATTTTCATATTATTAATTGATTATCTTGAAAATTATCGTAGTATTACTATTAGTATTGCTATTTACCTTCGCAGATTTCGATATTAATTTTGAAAGTTTCTACGCAAAGCATATTGTTCTACTATAATTTACATGTAAAAGTATACATTTTCAAGAATTTTTTACTCAAAAATGAGCGTGGCAACCTGTATTGAAAAGAATAGCAGAAAATTTTTCAACATCTGTAGAATAATATATATTGTTTTTGTAAATGTCCGCAGTAAATGACATTTTCATAGAACCACCTTAAATACCGGCAATTTTTATATTTCAATTTTTAAGATAAAAATTACTTTCACCAAATTTATATCACCTATTATATAAAAATAATTTAATAAACATATTATAGTTTTCTGCGTAATTTTTTCGAATTTTTATGCATTATACATTTTTAATCTTTCAGAAAATGTACCGTTATATCGCATAAGATATTTTAATTAAATTTTCGAATGTTCTGAAAAAATATCCATCTGTAAGTCCAGCCGTCTGATAAAATACCCCTCCCCCTCCCCTTTTTATTCTCAATATTGAAAAAAACACAAAGAAGCCGTGCGGCACGCTATAATTTCTTTACGACGCAAACATTTGGCTTCTGCTGATTGAATCAACTCAACTGCACTCAGTCAGCTGAAGCTCGCGAGTATGGGAATGAGGCCCGATAAAAATTTTTATAAACTTTCGGCGAGCTTCTCCTCCTTTCTCCCGGCGAAAGCGCGAACCGAGAGAGCGAAAGAGACGCTAAATCTGGGTCGTATACTCTATACACATCTCGGCATTTTTCACTATACGCGTCAACTTTAAAGTTACGAGGCGCGGGGCGTATATGGTGGTTGGAGGGGGAGAGGGGGGAGGGGGGATCTTGTTACGGGGGTAGGTGAAAAAGCGCGCCACCGTCACCGCGTGACATTTCACCGATGCACGGCTCTGACGTGAGAGGGTCGAGGTTAAGCCACGTAACGCCGCGAATATGAGTGTGTGTGTGTGTATGTGTGTATATATTCGTTATATTGAGAGCAGAGCTGTGAGCGATAGAGAGAGGCGTATATAGGTGCCGGCAATCCCGGAGACGTCATCAGGAAAAAAGACGGACGCTAGCTAGCGCCGTAATACTGGATTTTATGCCTCGACTATAACCTTTAAAAGCGTAAAAGCAATCGCATTCGCGCCGCCGTAAAGGCAAAATGGCCGGCGTTACACGAAAACTTGCGATCGCGAGCGCGCGCGCGCACACATACACTGGCGTCTTTCCTTCTTACATTTCGCTCGCTCTCGATTTCTCCTCGCCTCTCGGGAAGCTAGCAGCCATACGCGCGATATGTCACCGACCCGTGTAATACACACATGAGGGCGATGAAAGAGGGCTCGAGGTCTGGCAATTTAGAACGCGCGTGCGCGCGCGTCTATCTGTCTACGAGTCTTCACTGAATTATCCATCGCGCGCCTCCTTTCCCTCCCTCTGATGGTTAGAAATTTGTCATCCCTCCTCACGCATGACATTAGTTTTCCGGCTGCTGTCTTCAGACGGGAGGGGGAAGGCTGAATAAATGATTTTTCGACGCCGAGGGTAAAAAGGGCTGCGTATCGTGTGACGCATATAACAGCGGTAGCGGCAGCAGCAGCAGCACGCACACGGGTATACGAAACTTTCACTCTTCTTCGATCCTCCTTTTTCGATACCCCGTGCTCGCGCGAAGATGGAGCGCCGAGGCGTACGCGCTTGCGAATTTTTCACGTTTAATAGTCCGTGGCGCGCGTATATATAGAGGAGCGTCGGGAAGAGCTTTTTTCATCCTCCGCTGCGAGACAAGAGGCTGTGTTTCAAACTCGTCGCCGGAATACTTGAATCCGCGCCTGCTTACGGTGAAGAATGTTGTGTGCGCTGCGTATATTTTAGCTCTATATAAATCTGGATCCCAGTTGGACGCGTCGTCGTACCACATCGTCTTTTACTACTTATGTTCTACATGGAACCGCGAGTGTCTTCTTTAACGGACGTATTTCTTCTGTTTCTTTCTATCCCTCTACCTCTCTATCTCTCCCTCTGTTGACATCATTTTTCAGCTTTTAGAAAGCGTATCATCGCTTCAAAAGAGAGAGAGCGAGCAACACACGTTCTACCGAAGTACATATTGGCTTCGATTCGCGCGGAGAAGCTCGGACTTAATTTAGTTGATCACGTCAGGAAACCGAGAGAGCCCGAGAGAGGCGGTACGCGGCGGCAGGTGGGGGCATTTCTATGTAAGCCCGCACGCCCGAGCAAATAAAACTTATCGGCTTCTCTCTCTCTCTCTCTCTCTCCCGGTCCCTGGGCAGAGATCGCCCGAGAGCGTCTATATATCGATATCTCTATTGAGTGAACTCAAACAAGCCACACACAATACAAATGAAAGCATCGACGCTTTCTCGGGGGCCGGGCTATCTCGAGACCGCGGGGATCGAAATGCGCGGGCCGCAGCAGTTCTCGCTGCTCCCCATTCGACTCACTCCCTCTCTCTTCCACGAGAAAGCACCTACAGCTTGCTCCCGAAAGAGATAGAGAGAGGGAGAGAGAGAGAGGTTGCGGCGGCTCGAGAGGACGCATCGTACGCGGACGCTTCGTTATTTCGGGCACGTAACCAGTTCCGGTTATTGTGCTGGCCGCGCAAAGTGCCTTTTTCAAGTAGAGCAAGCCAGCAGCAGCAGCAGCGTCGTTCTTTTCTCACGCCCGCTCTCCCCTAGCGAATTTTCTCGCGCGCACGTTCACCCTATTTTGCCGGGGCGCGATGATGAAAAAGCTGAAAAAAGCGCGAAAGAGAGAACTAATGCGCGTCATCGCGAAAGAAAGACTAGTTGTATAGAGATAGATAGAGAGGGGGGGGGGGGGTAAACTGTTTTTGTTGGCAGCGTCGCATGTAAATAGCGCGTGTTTATATATACATATATACATACGCGCTCGTTCCGGGGGCGTCGCATGCACTCTGCGGACAGCATTGTTATATAAAGGAGTCCTCGCTCTCCCGTTCGTACATGTTAGCGCAGTGACACATACGCACACCCATACCAAGTGTAATCAAATTCGCGCGAGTGCCTATATGATAAAGGCTCATACTGGTTCAACGTGCACGCGACAGCGTCATGCAGGTTGCCACCCTCGCACGCGCCAGCGCTTCCTTTTCCCTATGTGAGACATGCCATTGCTATAGGTTTCCCTGCGCCAATTATGTAACTGTCGCATAGTATGCACTTATCGGTTTAAAATGTATGTTGATAAGTTATCAAACAATAGGAGAAAATTATTAAATTTTAGTTGGAAAAACAAGTTTTAGATAATTTCTGTAAATATAATTTTTATGAATGAATGTTTGTAAGCTTGTGCGGGCGTTTAAATAATTAAATTATTAATAAAATGGCTTACATGTGGAAAAGAAGAGGATTTTAAAGTAAGAACCGCTGCTATTTCATTGTCCCGTGGCTTCCTTACACTTAATTTGCTGATTCTACTCTAGAAGGAAGCAAAAAAGCTACTGAAAAGTAGTCTTTTTTTTTTTAATGAAAGTTTAATAAGAAAAGTTATTGTTAAATTTTATCTTTTAATAAAGTCTCATTAAATGTGCTAGTCGAAGTATGTTATAAAAGATGCTTATGATATGAGATTAGCACTATATAAAAAGGTTCGATTAGTCCCGATCAAAGTTAAAATGAAAGGTCGTTATGTGATGTGGGAAGTATTTCATACGAAGACAAAAAGCCAAAAACAAATCGAAATTACATCCTACAATTCAATTTGAATATTTAATTAATCTAAAATTTCAATAAACGCATCAGGTTATTAACTAAAAGACAATATTGAAAATTCCAACCTCATTCATTGTGAAGTATAATTCCCACAAATTAATCGCCTATTAAACGAGCAATATATTTAATTATTAACTAACTTGGTACGCTGCAAAATCACACAGTGTGTTCTAAGTCAGATTAGAGTGGCAAGAAAGCGCTGGAGGAGGGGGACCGAGAGACTTTGGCGCGCGGCTAGATCAGTGGTTTACGTCGCGATGAACCGTGAGATAACTGATGTCTCATCGTTTCTACTTCTACTGCTGCTGCCCCACCCGAATGCCAGATTATACTGACGAGCTCGTAAAGGGGTGCGGCGCGATCTCTCCTCCTCCCCCCTTTTTATTTATGTACATAAATTCGGCTATCAAATCTCTTTATTGTCCTAGGTTTATCTAAATCAGAGAGATGAGTGGGAGAAGTATCGGAGAGGGAAAAAACTAGCTTATTTTGTCTTTTAATGCTGGTTTTCGGATTCAATTTACTCTCGCGTTATGTGCGGATTTATCACGTGTTTGTTTCTCCTCGACTCTGAACTGCGCGCACTACCTCCGCGCAGCTGCCACTTTCGGCTGTCCAATTTTCTTTTATACATTAACTCGAGCCAATAGTCATAACCATGATAATAGTAATAATTCCCCGGCAATAATCGCGTCTACAGCGCTACTCTCGTACCGACGGCGGCGGCTGCACTGGCGAGAATCGCTTTCCAAGTTATTTTCGACAATTCCACTAAAGTCCCGAGCGCGCACTTACTTGTTTGGCTTATATTAATGTTCAGGAAACAAAGCGAGATGCGAGGAGAGAGTAAGAAAGTGAGACATGGAGCTGGAATCACGGGAACAGGTGGCTGTTTGCAATGCCTATACTTATTTCACTTGGCTCTCTTCTTTTTATCAAGTTTTCGTATTCTCATTGAAGCGAGTGTCCTGCTTGAGTTTTTTCGTCTTATTAGCGTGTAAATTATAATTGCGCGAATCAGTTGTTTCGCCTGTAATTACCATTGCACAACACTTTTGAGCTACGTTACTTGTGGTGATTCAATAATGATTTACTGGCTGTTTCAATTATAAAAGCCCGAAACTCTGATGAATGGTGTATGAAAAGAATGATAGATTTTTTCTTTGAAAATTTATCAAGTGAAATACCACATGTATAGAAAATGTTACGAATTTCGATATTCTATATCGAATAATAATTTTAACGAAAATTCAATACCAATAGACTTTTTACGTGATATTAAAAATTTAATTTAATAATCCGTTACCCTCTGCTTCATAATACGCCGGGAAATCGAATCCGCCAGCGTCTGCTATCCAACTTTTCGCCAGTCATACTGATTCATCTTCCCTTATCAGCGCACGTGGGCGTGCGGTTCCGAGATATCCGATTGAGGGAGAGAGGGAAAAGAAAAAGAGAAAGAAAGAGAACAAGAAGGATCGAGGAGAAAAAAAACCACCAACAAAGACAGACGCTTTTAACTGCGGACCGGAATGGAATCCGAGACTTAGGGAATAAGTACACGTACGGTCTTTACTGAGCCTTTCGTGAACCAATATACGCTTGGATCGCCACGCGGACCCGGGAGATACGAAATAACGAAAAAGGACTACGCGCGTGCGGACATTCAAAGACAATCCCCGTTGATTACTCGCTGGCCCGGGCTAAAAACATGATTGATAAAAACAATCCGGAAAATCCGGCGGGCACTATCCTTAAATCCGTCGTGGTATACGAGCGCTGCGCTCGACCGTTGGGGTCACTCGAGCGTGTCAGTTAACTAAAAGGTGAGGCCCCTTTAATGTATAGTATTGACATCTTTTAAACACAAATTCACGTTGATTTGCAAAATATAAAGATTTACTTTAAATAATTAAGTCAAAATTTATTAAAAAAAAAATGTTTTATTTATAACGAATAAATTGTTTAAATTAAAGTTGTATTGGTATGTTTTACGTATACCATTTTCCGATTAAGTCCATCTATTATTAGTTAAATTATTAATAGCAAATAAATCATGTATTCATTTAACTAATAGCTGGACCATATTTGAAAATATAAATTTACGGTTAATAATTTAACTATAAATAGATGGACTTAATCAAAAGATAATATGTAGATAATACATTCAAATACAACTTTAATTCAAACAATTTAGAAGTTATAAATAAAAAATTACTTCTACTATCTATAATTCTTGGCAGACTTGTTGCTTTGTATATAAATGTTCTACTATCTCTGATAACTAAAAGAATGATATCAATTTATCAATTCCATCAAATAATATCGTTTAATAATAATGTGAGATAACAATTATTTAAAACGATATAAGAAATATTATTATATAAATTAAAAATATAGAGAGCAGAACAATGCCTGGGCTAGCATTATCGGTACAGGACACCGTTGTAGGCGTTTTCACCCTTCGAGCATTACCGACTGTTCGTGTTCCAGAAAACGGAATCGTACCATTTGATTCTAATAATATAATAAATATAAAAGACAAGGCTGTATCTAAACGGCATTAACAATTGGCATTGTAAATAATATGTATATAAATTTTCAGCCGGTTACAATAACTTTCAAGATGTTAGGTTTTAGGGCACGTTTGTGCAAGTACCTGGATGACACATAATATCTCAAAATCGAATTGGCCGTGTACTAAAATACCATCCCAGATTGTAGGGGGTGGAAAAGAGAGACAGAGAGAAAGGGAGAGAGAGAGAGAGAGAGAGAGAGAGAGAGAGAGAGAGAGAGAGAGAGAGAGAGAGAGAGAGAGAGAGAGAGAGAGAGAGGATGGGGTGGAGGAGAGCTCGCCGGTTGGTCGAGGTGAAAAAAGATGGTTGTTTTACGGCGCGAAAGAAAGAAATAAGCTAGTAGATAGTACACATCCCTTAATTTTGCCTTTCTTAACTTCTATTATACCGAGATAATTTATCATAATTCGTGGAAAGCGTTAATGACGATTAATTAGTTCTTTATTAGGTTTTGTTATTAGGTCTCTCAATTATAGCATTTTTCATTAACGTATTGCAGTTGTCCATATATAACCCTGGTAGAAATGCTAATCAACGGTTGGTGAATCGTTCGTCAATTTTTAAATTCAACACGTCACACCATAATTATGTTGCTATTGTCGACGAAGAATAACTATTTATACATGTGGAAATATTATATTGTAGATGCTTTAAAATATAGTGGTAGTTTTAAATAGTTAATGTTAATCTTAAGTAGAAATGCTTCCATATGTGATTAACACGTTAACCAACGAAGTTGGTCTATTTTCTATCAGGGAATAGGTAGAGAAAAGCTTGTCATTCAAAAAAGATACAGCTGATATTTAAACAAATAGATCGTAACGTCTGATACTGACAGTTTATTATAACATCTGACGTATTTGATAAAAAAAATTAAAAATCCGTCATGTCAAAATCTATCAACCCTTATTTTAATCCGTACAACGCAGATTATCTTGTCACGTTTCACTTCGTTTGATGGATGATCTTTTTTTCTTCATACGAAGCCTTCTTCTATCTCAAACCAACAGCCCAGTACTTTCACATTCGCAAACATTTCAAATAATTATTCTCACCCAACGTCCGCAATGCACGAAAAATTACAAATTACAAAATTTCGCATAGACATTTCGTAATCAGAGCGACCTTCATCTCCAACATCGATTTTCATAAAGACCTGCCTCTCGCTCTCTCGCTCTCTGATCATATACCCGCTTGTAACCGTATAAATTGTCGCTCGGTGTGGGGGGGGGGGGCAGAGGCAGACGATTTGAATATTGTCCCCCGCGCGGGAACTATCGCGCCCAAGGACCTTCGTTAAACCGGAATATTGCGCTCTCGGGGCTGCGGGAGTGGTGGTGGTGGTGGTAGTAGTAGGGGCAGATAAGGGCGCGAGAGGGAACGAAGTGGAAACTCGCCGACATCAGTCATCGTGGAAAATTTGTATTCAGTCGGGCTACTGGCGGGGCCCGGATCAGTCTGTCGTAACTTTATCGCGGCTCGGTCCATCAACTTGACTTCGAATTCAACGATGCGAGGATGGCCCATCAATTTCGAAAGCAAACCGTTCCTGTGTCCCTCTCTTGCCTCTTCTGTATATATGTGTGTGTGTGTGTGTGTGTGTGTGTGTGTGTTTCCCCGTGCCCCGAACTCCATTTCTCACTTTTTTTTCCTCGCCGTCGCAGTTGTGTATTTTTTCGGCTAATTTATATCGATACTGTCAATAATATTTTTTTTCGCAGCGATGGTGTGTTTTTGGCGATAAAAAGATTTATATAGAGCGAAATCGCTATTTATTTTGTAAATATTCATTTGATGAAAATACATTATGATGATCTCGTGTATTTACTACACCGAAGCAGATCGTTTGTTTATTATAGAATCAATGAATAGGTAAACCGAAACAATATTATTGTTTGGATTGGGAATATGTAACCACATGATTGTTCTACAGTCTAATTGATATCAAAATACTTCAATAATTGATTAGCTATCACTGACTGCAGTTTATAAATAAATGTTATTTGTTCTATACAGTATAATAATATCATATGTTACACTCATCCTAAAAATTCGCGTGTAAACCAACCCAATACTCACTGGTAAATTCGCTTCGACCTCGAAATCGCGCAAACATTAGACGCGCAGTTAGTTTAAAAATACACCCTCCAACCTTGCACCGGTTTTAATTGAACGCAAGCTAATCCCTCTCGAGGGGACGCTAATCGAGCAGCGATTGCATACGTGAATTCGTCCCCGCGGCAATCAATAATTCAGGAGTGTTTTCACCTCCATTAAGCGAAATTTTTCCCGCGCGACCTTCGCACTTTTTAGACTTCACCTCGAGACTTTTTCTCTTTCCCTCGCTTTCTTAATAAGTGAGCTTTCGATAATGATAATAGCGACAGCAATTTGTCGACCGAGAACTCGCGCAGCCACCTTATTCAACTTCATCACATTTCGCGCGTCGCGCGCTGCAGGAAATTCCCCACCCCCATACCTACCGGGAATTCGAACGAAATCATGGAATGCCTCCGACATTTTCGTAATTAGTGGAATTAATATTGCACGCCGCCGAAGCAGAAGGAGCTTTTCGCTTCCCCACCCTCGTACTCCGACCATTCTTACCCGATGTCGTGCTTGTCCGGGATCGGCACCACCTTCAATTTATGCCATTCTGCCCCCCCCCCCTCACCTCGACGACTGTGCCAAAAAGTTAATTAGAAATTTTCGTCCTTTTTACGCGTACCGCCATCGGCAAACGTTCCTCCCCTCCAAATTGCGCGGTAATTTGAGCCTTATTGTTTTATAATTCGATCGCGGCGCACAAAAGCGGTGAAGTGATAACGTTAGTTAAGGAGCGTGGGGGTAAAGAGGTAAAGGAGTAAGCGCGTCGTTAAATACGTCCTCGTGCGTATCGTCGGAATTTTCTTAAATTCGTTAACGTGATAAGGCTGTGCGAGAATTAGAGCTAAAATTATGAGATAAGATTATATATAGAATAGAAATAAGAGCATACTTAATGTTATCGTAAATAAAATGGGAATAAATTAATGACAAATTGTTCTACCTTTGAATAATTTTCATAGTAAACAAAATGAAAATAGCTACATGTTCTGGACTGCATAGGCTATTTGGATAGAGTTCTGTTTCTCCTTTTGACTATTTTGCGTTTTATGAGCAAAATTCGAATTATTTAAGCGAAATAATGTTGTCCTTCATATCGCAGTATTAAGGTTATCCTTTTTTTCGGACGTAGATCAAATTTAACAAAATTATAATGGTAATAATAATAATAATAGGAAACAGCATAGAACGAGGAGGAAAAACTAATGTCTAATAAATTTACTTTATTATAGTTGTAGAAAGCCAAACACATACTGGGAACATGGGCCTCAACGCGAGCATTTGAGTCTATATATCGAAGACAGCACGCTTGTGTAGCATACCAATGTGAAAATAGATGCGGTAGACCAATTTACCGTCGGAAAAGTCGGTAAATTTAAATTACCTTATTAAAATTTTGTTATTGTAAAAGTTTTTCTACGACTCGAAAAACTTCACCGCCCAACACTTTGAAACGCAAAGATATAGAAGTGGGGGGCCTGCGCAGTTCAGTTTTAACGAGGTATTTGAAATTATTCGACGAAACTTTATATTACGTTTCCGCGCGCATACGAACGCGAGTGATAAATTAACTTTTATAAATTAAAAATAAGGTCAGCGCTCTAGCGTCGTGATATATACGTGTATAGTATGTAATATCAATTAAACGAGACGCAAATTCTCCGTCCAACATTTTAACGTTAATTTTCTGCGACTTTTAACGAAAATTTGACGATGGTTGTGTTATGCGGGCTTTTAGTATTTTTAATTGAAATTAGACTGTTAAAAGAGAGCGAGAGAGAGAGAGAGAGAGAGAGAAGTATTTTGCTAATTTTGTTTTGATAATGCGTCCCTGGCAAGCTGACTGGACGGGGAATGCATATTCCAACGTGATTCAGTGCCCGGGCCAGCTCGACCGGGCGCATGTAACGTATCACAGTCACGTAGCCGCATAATCGTTACGTAACTCGATACAACTTTGCTAATGTATTTAATCCATTCGAGCATTAATATATACGATCAGCGTTCATTGAAGCAGGTGCGCGACGACTCTCAGAGACGGGCATTCATTCCCAAAATCATAAACCCGTCCGAATTATTTATGCCCATCATTTTAAAATGCCCATTACAAATCATAAAAGGCCACATCGACACGCCGCGCACAGACTTCTAATCTATATATCTATTACCTCTGCATCGCCTTTACCGCACTGACCATCGTCGAGTTCCATCACGTCTCTCTCTTCCTCGCGGCTTCCGCGCAGAAGAAAAAAAAAAGAATCCTACCAACACGCATTGCGCTGCTATAATATATCCAAGCCACCGCTGCACGTCGTATTTCGAATTTCAAATTCCTCGCGTTTCTTCCATGCACCGCCGCGGTCAGTAACAACGTCAGTGTCTGTCTGTCTGTCTCTCACACACTCTCTTCCTCTCTCAGCCCGAGATGGCTGAAATTCGCGTAGGTCGAATTCATATGCAAATAGGCTGCTGCGCGAGCGCCAGAGCCTCTGAGCGATGACGGGCGAAGGACGAGGTGCTTTTTAGCGAGCGCCAGGTGAGGAACGTAACGGAGATTGGCAGTTCCGATGGAGAGTGCTGCCTGGATAATGGCGAGTTGTCGGCGGATAACGGCGAGAATCCGATTTTCACGTTCTGTCATTTCATCGGGGAGAAGAGAGAGAGAGAGAGAGAGAGAAAGGTAGAAAGGCCCTCGGGCTAGAGAATACTCTCCTCGCACCGTATTCGCGTTTTTCCGCTTCCCCACCTTTCTCTCTCTCTCACTCCCTCTCTTTCTCCGTCTCCCTTGTGTGTTTTTATCAACGCGTGCCCTTTTCTCCCTACTTCTCCTTTTCCTATTACCGCGAACTTTATACCTATCTTTCATTACTCTACTTAACTTCCCCTCTCGTCTTTTTTTTTCACTCGCTCGCGCTCTCGCGGCCGATCTCCCTTTACTCGCACTTTTCTTCTTTACTGTCGCCTACTTTATTTCGCCCTGCTTGCGCGTGTGCGCTTTCCTTTTTCCCTCTCTCGCTCGAGCCCGACGTCCTTAATGCATTCCGCTCCTCTTTTCTCTCCCTTTTTCCGCCGTTCCCTCCGCGCTCCGCCACTCGGCCATTTTTTTTGTCCGCGCCGCGGGACCGGAGCTGCCCCTGCGCGAGATTTGCATAATTGCGCGCGATTGTTTGTCACCATATCGCAGCGACACGCCGAGAGATGCGTAGTCTCTCTTTCTCTCCCTCTCTTCCTCTCGCTGATCCTGATTCACATGCAAATGAAGAAAGTGGTGAGGAAAGAAGAATACTTAGCCCCGTGGCGCGCGCGCGCGAGAACGAGATTGAAGCGCCTACGTAGTCCTTGGCTATTTAACTTTTTAGATGGCGGCTCACATCTCCCTTTTTGTTCTCCCGTCCTTATCTTAATAAGATTCAACTATCTCGTAAACTTTAAATTTATTCGAGTTTATCACGGCTAATAGATACTCCGCTTGTAGCGAGCGTGTTTTGTGTGCATAATTTTCGTCTTAAGCGTCGTGTCTCTCGGCACTGCCTGCCAAGCCTTATTTGCTCGCTTTCTTTTTTTCAAACTTGAGAGACGAGTAAATTGATAAAGCCGAGCATAAAGTTGGCGGAAAACACCTCTTTAGTTGGGCTGTTATTAATATCTCAATATCCGCTGCGTAATACCTCGCGGGTATCGACGTACCAAGGCTCAAAACACATCTAAATCGTAAAAATTGACTGAATTTTCGTGCAGTCAATAACAACACCAACAGCCTCGCCCTTGACAACTATATATGTATAATAACTGTACTCCAGCACATCGCGCGCCGCTATTAATCAAACACGTTGATACACGCGAATAAATTTTCATCTGCGCCGCCGAGGCCACTTTAGACCCCAATTTTCCCGATTGGCGCGAGGCATCATTAAGATCGAGCCGCTCGAATTGATATATTCGTCAGCGCCGCCGCCGCCGTAAACCATTTTACGCCCTACCTACCGTAGAAAACATAATAAAATACTTTTTATGAGTTGTCCCCCGCTCCCTACCCCTGCATATATTAATCCCCCGCGGGCGCTGCTGCACTGGTAGAGGATTATTAGTAATTACGAAAGTAGAGGCCCATTGATAATTCAAAGGCTTTCGAAGGCAAAGTTAGTTTACCGCGTTCATTACCATAAGGAGGATCATTTTTATTCGCGAAGTTTGCCTACCTCCACAGGCAGCCAGAGAGAGAGAGAGAAAGGGAGGAAGAGAGAGAGAGAGAGGCAGAGAAAGCCCACGGCGGGGGCGGCTGCGGTCGTATAAGCCCCCGGAGTCACAAGTGCACCTGCCTCCCAGCAGGTAATTACACGGTGATATCGGTATAAGGGGCAGAGTAGGCGAAGCCGCTCTTACGCTCCCGCGTATGTGTGTATGCGTGTGTGTGTGCGTGTATATGTTCACGAATCTCGTCCGTTAATTAAACGTGCGCGCGCGATATCTTATTATCAGGACGATGGCGTTTTGTTTCGTTTTACTGGAAAATTCTTATAGCTACCCGCGATGAAAGAGCGAGGTACACGGAGAGCGTTTTAACCTGCGCCGCCCCCTCGCCGTCCGATGGAGAAAATAACTTTATCTGTGGTTTACGATGCCGAGGGAAGAGAGAGAGAGAGAGAGAGAGGGAGGGAAGATGAAAAAGCTCATGTTTATCGATGACATCTTATCGTATAGATGGTAGCGAAGATTTTTCGTAAATGCGTACATGGCCGCGATTTATCGCCAATGGTAGGCATCTGAAATGGAATCCAGCTAATGAAAGTAATTAATTAGGTAAATACTTGATAAGGTTGTTTGAAAGCAAGCGCAACATTCGCTCGGTGAGGGGGATATAGACCTAAAACTTGTCAAAAAATCAATTTTTTTTTTATTTAATTTTCAATTATATATATGCTATTCTGAACCTAAAAAACGTTTGGATAAAAAATTGAAAAAATGTAAGATAATATGGCTTAAAGGGATAGACACCTATAAAATGACGAAAAACGTTACTATATCTTTTATTATCTATTTTGATTGTAAAACACCTATGAAATATGTACTCTAATATTATAAAACAGAATCTTTTTTCATTTAAAAAATGTAGACTATAATATAGTATAATATAGTAAATATAATATACTATAATAATAAAAATTATAAATTACAATACTTTTAATTCATTTTTTGTTCAAATTGCGATTTCCGCTCAAATTTATGTTACCGTATTTCTAGTGTTATTTATTTCATTTGGCTGTTTCAAATACATTGAAAATTCCCAGTAAATATGCTTAGAGTATAAAAAAAATATTTAAAAATCATTGGTATAATGATAAAAAATAAATTATTTAATTGGCGTACGGAATTTTTGACAAAAATAAAATTAACCACATATTAATTTGAAATCCAATAAAATCGTCTTTGACAGTAAATTTTTACCGCTTTCCTCTAAATTAACCAGTCACTTTTCGTCAGCAACGTACTCTTTTTTGTACCAAGATACCTAGACATAACTGACTGCTAACATCAATGTAAATACAGTTGACATGTCACATAAGTACTGTGTTAATTTTGTACTTTTTGCACTCTTGAGTGGATTTGAAAGTAAATATTCAGTGTATTATATCTTAAAGTACATCTAGTAAGTTTGTAAAAATGTTTAATACAAGTGGACAATAAGAGTTTTGTTAAAGTTTTAAATATCTTGAGAACGAGACTGTAGTGTCAAGCACAGTTGCTATAATTTGAATAGAAATGTATATAGTGTCAAGATTCAGTTTAGTTTAAAAAAAGAGAGATACATTTGAGCAGAAAAAAATAGAAACATCTACTTCTGTCAGAAAGTTTTAGTACAGATCATCAACTCTACCTCACTATATGATAAAATTCAGATTATATTTCCCGAAACAGTTGTGCAATATTGTAATGAATGCCAGATACCTGCAGATTTCACAATACGTCAAACATGCATACAGTCAAGTAATGGAGTCAGAAAATGGTCCTACTAGTAATTTATAAATATACTGACCTATTATGTTTTGATTGAGATTTTGGATTTTACATCATAAAGCAATTTTGTTATACAATATTCTACATTTATCTTAGTATTTTAGTCTTAAGGTAGTAGTTGTGTTAATTCAAAGAGTTTTATTTTAAAATTTTTACCACAACATAATATAATCTAATAACCAGAGAAATAATATATGTGATAGAGAGGTACATTGTCTTAAGGAAAAAAATCGTTATAAATAATTATTTATCAAATACATGTACTTTCGTTTCTTACCAATTTTTTATTTTTTATTCGATTTTAATATTTGACGCCTCGTTTTACTGTTTAAACATTTGACTACGACCCATCCAGGCTCATATAACGTAATAGTTAATTTATACGAAATAAAGTGTCACTCACGTGTGTGTGCAGAGGCGTATCCCCGCAACAAACTAATTATATTTTATCATATTTTCAGGTGAAACTCTCTCTCATTAACTAAACCATGCATAATGTTTTAATATTTTAAAATAGTCCTCTAATATTTTAAATCTATTTTCGAACTCGTGTAATTAATAATCTACAGATGCAGTGGTCCAAATGACACAAAGTAAAAAGTTACCGCTCGCCTAACCAGCAGTACCAGGACGAAATCACGAGGACAACTCGTGAGCATAAAGCTACCGCGCGCTCCACTTTACGATCCAAAAAGCACCGGGCACCGCTGGGGCTGGAAATAATCAGCGACGTATCCCTTTAGGAAAGTTTCTCATGGACACACAGTAAACACTCGACACGAGTCTCTCGCAGAGACCGGGACATTAATAGATTTTCTACTTTTATGTATTATCTAATATACGAGGAGAATGTCCAACCATTAAAAAAGACTGTAATATAGTTTTTTTTTTATTCAAAATGCTTTTTTGAGATGGCAGCTTTGTTTACGCGATGCCAGTCAGCAGTATAAAAAATAATGAATTGCTAGCGACTGTCAGTTGACAACTTTACGAGAAAAGAGGTGCTAATTTGACTGTCCCTATTCTTCTTTAATAAATAAATAAATAAATCTTCATAAATTGAACTAATTTTTTAATCTCTGTCCATTAGGTTAAAATAATATTTTTCGATAGAAAGTTTTGTCAGTGTTTTATCTTATATTTTTAGACAATAAGCAACTAACTCTTTAAAGCATATTCTACAAGTGTTTTTCTATCGAAACAGGCAAAAAGAGATACACGAGACATAGCAAAATCCCGTCGGAAAGAAGTCTTTAAAGAAAAAATTTTCGAGCGACTCCAACGCAAATTTATGAATCTCTTGTGGATGGCAGACGCATCACACGCGTGCCACCGATGTTTGCACATTCGAGTGTGGGGGAGGGAGGTGGCAGTCATTACCTTGAATTCCACTGAGTGCGCTTGCCGGGGCTCGCTCGCTCGCTCGTGCGCGTGTTTCCACTAATTCGCGATGCTAACGCGGCCTGCCCTCTCTTTGACGTTGCGCGCGCATGCACGCGTACGTCAGTAGTGGTAGTCTTCGTTTTCCCTCGCGTCTCTCTCCCACTCACACGCAGACACACATAGACACGTACCCAGAGTGTCCAGGACTAAATGGAATTTAATGCCTAGCGGGTGGTGGGCGCTTGGCCTTTTCCCGAGAGTACGGCGCGTGGCGACGCTGGTACGTCCTATCTCCGACCCCCCCCCCCTCCCAGCTCCCGACACGTCAAGACGGTTTACCGCACTCTAAGAGCGCAAGCCAGCGGACGACGCTTTCGTTTAACCATTATTAATTAGCCTGCATTAATATAAATGCCCCGGGAAGCTTAAAGAGAATTAATGAGCGTCTTTGTGCTGCTGCTGCTGCTGCTGCTGCTGCTGCTGTGGTGCGCTCTTCTTGCTGCGGCTTCTTTCAACCGGCGACGCCCCCGCGAGGACCGGCCATTCCGCCAGTCAGATTAGAACCGAGGACTTGTTATACTCTGTACCCTCTTCTCGTCCTCTTCCTTCTCCCTTGTGCTCGTCGCTTCCTGCTAATGATGTTTTATATAATGCTTACCGGGCGAATTAAAGTTTCTCGCCTGGGGCTCCCTCCGTTTTTCTCCTTTTGGGGCAATCGCCCGGCAAAGAGAACGTTTCTAGGTCTCGAGTATGTACAAGACTCCAAAGTACCAATCTATATAATTGAGCGATACACTCAGAAAAACGATCCTCCTGTCTTGAAATAAAATTCCTCCCCAGAAAATCTTCGTGCGACAAAAAAGGTTTCCTCCTGCGCGAAAAATCATCATCCCGCTACAGGAAGCTTGACTTCCTATTGTAAGATAATTCCTCCTTCCGTAGGAAGATATCCTCTTGGCCCTATTTTTAGCGGAAATCCTCTTCCGACAGGCAGATTCTCGTTGATACAGGAAGATCGTTTTCTGAGTGTATACTTTTTCAAGTATTATTCTATTTCGGTGGGGGCGGATAAATTCTTTTTGTTCGAAAAAATCCGCGTGTAATCAATTATTACACTCGTATTATTACAATCCTGTACGAGTGTATACTTATTTCAGCCGAAGGAGAAGAAGTTTTGCGCCACTGACGAATGGGTTAATCGTAGGAACACATGTAACGCAAGATTGCAAGTGTAAAACACGTAGGCGTACTTGTAGGAACAAATTGATTCCGAGGGGGATTAAATAATAATTCGTTCCATTGATCCTAACCTAAAAATCGAGATTTCGTTTTTTATAAAAGAAAGAAGCTATCGACGGTCTCGGAAAACTATCGATTAGGAAAGTTGTGCTTGCACTCCAGTTTTTCGCGAACCCTAATGCGCGCTCATGATAAACGAGCCGCATTTACCCCGTCGGTGAGAGCGAGCGAACGCGCGCCGCGTGCGCTGTATATAACGAAAGTTTCGAGTTCGGCGCTAGCTCGCTGCATATATCAGGATATGAGCATCGCGCGCAAGCGCCTGATGGACTCGCTCGCTGAGAGAGTTTTCATCGAAGCATATATGCGAAAGTGGCGAGCCTATGTGTGCGTGTATACGTGTGCGGCTCTGCTCATACGTGAGTTCGTTATCGCGCACCCATCTCTTGTGAGGGGAACGACGATGACGACGACAACAACAACTACTACTTCTACCGCGAGAGACTTTATTCCTAAGTGTCTCTTGGCGTTCGAAGCGTTTAATTTTGCCTGCCTCGGTAATTGTACGCGGAATTTCGCTTGAATTATCGCGATTATCGCGCGTTCCTAGATATACTAATTGCGCGGAGGCCTCTTACGGACCCGGTAGACGTATGGAGAGAGAAAAAAAACAGCAGCCGCCTGATTTACACGGATTTCTGTATCAATATTCGCATCGTCCCGCGGTTTAGTGCGCTGTAAAGTATACATACACACACATAACTGCGATCTCGTTCCGCGTAAATATAGATATAAGCCCGTCTTTTATTCTCATTCGTATTGCTGCTCTCAGACTCTTGGCTAATAACTTTTCTATTTTAATCATCAGGCCTTGCCGGCTGGATGGAAATTTCACGAGGGCGGGGACGCGGGTGTAAGTACATTTTACACGTGCTCGAAAACTTATGTTCTAGCGAGACCGTATTATATATATAACTGGCTATTACTCGCAATATTACGCACGATGTATATATACGCGAGCGCGCGCACGCTGCACTAAAATCTCAAGTGGTTAACGCTTTCACCTGCGCAAGACGCTTGCAGCACGGCATATATATTGTACATTTGGGGACATATTAATCGGAGAAAAACGAATGAAAGCCCCGGCTCCACGTATAAGCTTTCCCGGATACTTTTCGCAGTTAGCCACGCGCGCGAGAATGAAACAGTAAATTCGCTAAACAAGTCGCGCAGTGCAGCTCGCGGGCAACGTCCGCTCCGCGGCGTCGGCATCCCTAAAATGTTTTCAAAAGTAACTGATCAATGTGAAAGATGCCTCAGCCGCGCCACTATACCACCGCGAGTAGCGGCGGCGGCAGCAGCATATCTTCCAGGAATAAGGGTAAAATATTTCGATGAAATCGCCCGCTCCTCTCGGAACTCCTATTGGAATTTCCCGAAGATATTCGATCGCGGACGATATTGCCCGCCGCCGCCGCTGCTGCGGCTTTCCCCGTTAAATTATGCATGCGACGGCGGCGGCGGCGGCTGCGGCTTCTGGCGCGATACGTCCCTCGAAACGCCGCGGCGTACAGGCACTCGTCGCCGTCGTAACTACGTTAAGTAGTAAAAGCTCGCTAAGTAACGACACGTGGGCGCCGTCGAGCGTGAACGGAGATAGCGCGTCCGCTCGGCCGGGATAATTGCGCGCGGCGATTCCGACTGCCGTGCGTGACAATGCCTCGCATCGAACGCCCGCTGCTGATGTTTCCTTTGCGGCATTGATTTCAGATTTCTCGCTGCGGCGATACCGAGGTCTGTGTGCCGTTATGTAAATGCGGCTGGATGGGAGATTTAATAAAATGCTTTAAGCGCCCCGAGGAAGTGCATCAGCGCTTTATCGCGTTTATATCAATTTGAAGCGGGTGTCGAGGCGGTTCCGTTGGTTTCGTTGCTGGGATAATTGTTTGTTAAAAGTAAGCGAGAGCATGTTAAATGCTATTCTGTGGTATTCAACATCGAGTTTAATGGATCAACTGTTGACTTGTTTGTTTTTTTGTGAGAGTCGGTTATTTTGGCTGTAAAAACAGTTTACTTTCCAGAAAATCGTTTTGCATGAGCAATGTTAATCTTGGGTAGAGTTTAAGCTGGCACGAGCTCGAAAACATACGCTGTTTGTAATCACCAACATATTATGCTTTAATCTGCTATAAATAAAAATACCTTATGTAATGGTGAACTAAATAGCAAAAAAACGTGCTCTAATAACACAAACAATTTTTTCACATTATACCGCCTTATCGAAATAATTCTCACAGTTTATCTTGCGTAACGAAATTAGGTGTCTCCACCCGCATGTACTAACATTTTTATCTTAATTAAAAAGCATGTAATTGCGTAATCGATAACGCTTCTCATTTTTATTTCACCTTGCCGGGCAAATGAGCATGCCGAGATAAAATTCCTTCCAGAATGGGGAAGATCTTCTTCTGGCTCCCTTCGCGAAAATGTATCTTTTATAAGGGTATATCGTATTACAGTTTCATCGATCGTATAATTGGCCGGATTATCGTTTCTCCGGCTGGCCTTCTATACTCCCAATGGTCTTACACGCCCGGGCGTTCCCGATGCTCTCTCTCTCGCTCTTTCTCTTCGCAAAACCACTTATAGAAAATTAAATTTACTTAATTAAAAACGTTTATAATTCCGAGTTTTGTATCTCTTCAAGATAAGGCGAGCATTATTTCTTCAATTCTTAGCGGATAACACTGACTATGTATTTCTCTTAGGTGGGGGGAATTAAACTACTATTGGAATAAAAATTGGATATCGACAATATCTTTGTGAAAATTGTACGACGTTTATTTCTTAATTAACAGCTTGACGTCAGAATCAGAATAAATTAATTTCACTAACGTTTCGCTAACAATTTCTCTCAATCATTTATATTCCATGACATGCAACTGCGCAGCTTTAACAGAGAGAAATCCACGTCGATATCCAGGCTACAGCGGGAGCAAGAGAAAGAGAGACAGGGAGAGAGAGAGAGAGAGAGAGAGAGAGAGAGAGAGAGAGAGAGAGAGAACGTCCAAATGTATTTTTATTAAAGCGACCGAAACAGACCAACAGTATTTCTCTACTTCGCACATTGTTTCTACCTCGGTTTCCATTATACTCGACTCATATAAGGACGCGTACCTACGGGAGGAAAACAAGCCGACTATCTTGTCGGAAAATCCCGACTATGTCCGCTAACGTGTCTCCGCCAGTGTTCGCGTACGCGCGTAGACTCACACACACACACACACACACACACACACACACCTGTCTATGCCCGCAGTTTATATTGCGCCTTGGGGCAACGGGCGCGTCCTAATTAGCGTTTCTCTCTCTCTCTCTCTCTCTCTCTCTCTCTCTCTCTCTCTCTCTCTCTCTCTCTCTCTCTCTCTCTCTCTCTCTCTCTCTCTCTCTCTCTCCCTCTCTCTCTCTCTCGGCATCTGGAATAGGGGCGTTTGCCTCACTGATGCGCGCCTCCGCCCGCCGCTGAATTTAATTTCCAAGAATCTCGCACGGGTATCGCTGTCCGTTCGCGCCCCGCAATTGAATAATTTCAGCACACAGAAAGAGAGTATTTTAATTAGGTTATAGTGAAAGAAAACAGTTAGAGGAAAATCTGGAATAAGTTGTCGCAAATGAAATAATTATAGTATTGTACATGAATGTGTAGAAAAATAATTTTTTTTCTTAAACATATAATATTAAAAATAATAACACGTTCTCATGGCGTATAAATGTATGTAGAAGAGATATCCGTATTTTTCGTTACAAGTATCTTAAACATCAATCGTCAAATTTTAGTGAAATTTTACACGTATTTGGGGCGTGCCGGATATCATATCTTCTGTATAAATTTCAAGTTTATAAATAAAGTAATTTTCAAAAAATTACGATTCGAAGCAAATATAAAAAAAAACCGCTGCCAATTCATGGGCCCGTAGCTTCCTCAAACTTAATTTGCTGATTCCTTTAATTAATTTTAATAACAAAATTTATAATTTTTGCAACAGTTTATTACATAATTATAATTAAATTCGTTTATGAAGATTAAAAAGTACTAATTTTTAAATTATGTATAAAATATGAATAAAGTAATATGTATTATTTTTTTTAAATATGTCTGAAAAATAAATAAAATAATTGATCGTAATATCATCAAAACCTTTTAAAATTCCTAAATAACCTTTACTTCAAATTATATTTTCTTTGTGAAATTTCACACATAGGGTACTTGTCCCTAGTAGTGTGCCTGTCCGTATTTGTGTGCTCTTTTTGAAATTTTCGATGTAAGAAAAAGGTTCTAACATTAAAAATAATAAATGACTATTACAAGAAACAGTAAAAAGACGATTTTTCCCATAAATTACTCGGTTGGATGTATTATTTGTTAATAATCGTTAGTTAAAAAGTGTCACTAATACGGACTGTCGTCTGCTTTAAGAGCAGACATATTGCCTATACCACCCACAAATTTGTCTATAAATTTCATGTTTATTCATAAAGCCGTTCCCGAAGAGTTTATAAGCTTTTAAAAAAAAAATACGTTTTTGTTAATAACCAACGAACCGTGATAGCTAAAATTTTTTTTTTTGCTTAGAAAATATAGGTATTTTAATTCTCTTTCGAATGCTACCCATCCGATTAAAATATCTAGATCCTATCATTAAAAAAAAGCAAGAATAAATTTTGAGAAAATCGAAAATTCGAAATAAAACAAAAACGCATCGGCCCAATCAAAAAACGATTTTTGACTCGCAATCACAAAAAAAAAAAATGAAACCTATCCGGTTAAAATCGACCGAGTAAAAGCTGAGATCCAGGCGTACACACACACACATACACATACACACACACACACAGACACACACATCCATACAGACATTTTTCAAAAACCATGTATTTTGATTCCTAACATTTCGGAAAACAATTAGAACATGTTTTTACAACAACTCAAAAAATTACTATCACAAAGCTTCCTCTAGGAGGAAGCAAAATATAACCTCAAAATTCTCTGAAATTTGTGAGTAAATACGTCCTTACACCTAACTAATTCAATTTT
Organism: Torymus aiolomorphi; assembly: GCA_036365515.1. Lineage (NCBI taxonomy): Eukaryota > Metazoa > Arthropoda > Insecta > Hymenoptera > Torymidae > Torymus > Torymus aiolomorphi. The sequence continues at coordinate 25,799,928 of CM070876.1, forward strand.
AAAACTAATTACAACCTACACTAATTATATGGTTTCCCCTACAAATTCTACTTCTTCAAATATTTGCAAGTGAATACACACATTTTACACCAATCGTTGTAATAATACGCAGAAGACCGAGTTATTCATAATATAATTTTTTCCTTTGCCATAATTATGAACATAAAGAATTGTAATGTAGGCAAATTATAGATTTTATATAAGATAAAAACAAACAAAAAATTTAGGACGATATTTTTTGCTATTGATTAACAACTTAACATTGACTATTGCTATAAAAACAATTTCTTTTAAATTGTAGAGAATTTCATATGCTGTATTTAGTGCACCAGCCTCCAAGCAGAGGCCAATATGAAGTTAGCTTCGAAGGAATCTGAAGTTGGGAACACTAATCGCTGTTTCTCTTTCGCAATAGAAATCACTAATATAAGTACAACATTTACTTCAAAATCCGAGGAAAAAATACATGTACTCTCGTAAAGTTAGCTCAAATTTTACCATACTCGTCTGTTTCTACTGCTACATCCGTATCTTCGGATTAAATTTTATAGCATAATTAGCAAAGTTTCCGCTCATCATCAAGCCCAGATATTAAGTATAACATATTGAATCATTCGATATTTTAAGTAACAATTCAAAGATTTAGCAAAGCAATGACAATCCCAACTACCGTCGAAGACGCGAAGAATAATATTACGTTCTTCAATCTCGCGATGACTCGGTAAATGGGCAAACTCGTACGAACCGGTACATTCATCGGCAGAATGCCGCTGCCGGAAGTGGAAGTGCGGAGTCGGCATTCGCCTCTCGCGCAAATATTCGCGGCGAGTCGTAGCAGCAGAAGCAGCAGCAGTAGTGCTATAAGGTGGCCTGCTGGCGCCGCGCGCTCGGAATATGAGAGTCGGCCGGAAGTGGCCGAATGACGCTCGTCCGGCGACGTTTCAATCGGCGCCGCCGCCGTTGATGACGACGCCTCTGCAGCGGACACAGAAACGCGCATACGACGACCGTATGACTGCTGTTTACCTCGAGCTCTCGTTGTCACGCGCGGGCATAAGTAGAGCCTGCGCAGAAGGAACGCTCTCGCAGTGCAGTAACAGCCGCGAAGGTGGTGCGGAATTTCATCCACATTGCCGTCAGGCCTGCACCTCTCGAGCTCGAGCGCTGGAGATTGCACTTTACGAGACATCGACGAGTACGAAAGTTACGGGCGATTGTAAATCGTCCAGTCCGAGGGCGACTGCTGCTGCTGCTGCTGCTGCTGCTGCTGCTGTTCTCGCCCTTTCACAAACACGGACTGAGAGCTGAAATTTTAAAAGAACAACAGCAGTACGAGCTGTTGCCGAAGTAGTGCTAGCTAGTTTGCAAGGCTCGGAAGAGAAGAGCGGCCTGCTACGCTTTTACTGCTTCTCGCGCTGATCTCGCGGCGCGGCTGCGAAATCCCGGATTCGTCGGCATTTTTTTAGCGAATTTTTCCGTGAAAAGCGCCTCCTTTTCCGAAGCACTCTCTGCGCACGACGAGACTCTTCTCCCTTCTTATTTACCCCAACTGCGTGGAATATATACCTGGGAGGATTTTACGGCTACCTAACTAGCCGCGAAGAGGGAGAGTGAGAGAGAGAGAGAGGGGAGAGGCCCGCGCCGATGACTCATCATTCACGCCCCGATGAATTTTTGAAAATCTTTTACGAGGCGAGCGATTTGGCTTATGTGTGTGTGTGTGTGTGTGTGTGTGTGTGTGTGTGTGTGTGTGTATACACGTGAGCGCTGCTTCCGAAAATTGTTTATTTTGGCGTTGGTCGGAAGGTCGTCGAAGGTATCGGAAACAATTTCAAGGCGGTTCAGGGTAATGGGTTTCTGGAGGTACTGAATTTTTGAAATACTGCCGGTGTACGTTTATATATACTTGGGGTTTACCCTGTTTACATACGTATGAGCCGTGAGAATGCGTTCACACTTGCGTGAGCGTAAAAACGAAATTAAATTTGAAAAGTTAATCAGGATCCTTCGGCGTAAGAAAAATGACAGCGCGGCGATGAAAAAACTGATGAATGTTCTACTGCGCTAAATAAAGAAGACGTGCGGCTTGTAATTACGGAATATAGAGATCTTGACTTCAAATAAGAGACTTCATATATTTTTCTGTTACTCGAGCCACAAAAAACTCTAATTAAGAAAAAAATTAATTACGCTCCCACAAGACATCAACGCTTCAATATTTTACAATGTCTATCTGCTCTTTTTTTAGTAACTGGAAAATATCGTTCATTTATATGTTAATTATGGTTGAAGAAAAAAAAATATTCACTAGCAATTCGCTTATTAAAATGTAGATGAAAATTAATCTTATTTCACAAGTGTTCAAAACAGTAAATTTAAATGTTAAAAGTCGAGGATCGCCGAGACACCATTTCGCTGAAGGAAAAAAAACGTAATTCAATAATAAACATCGACTTTATCTCGGCTCGCCATACATCTCGCAAAACCTTTTCCCCCCTCTCACGACAGTAAAATTTCTTTACAGCGAATTTACTTCCCAGATAGTCTCGCTATAAACATTCCCCCATACGTACACGCTCGCACGCGCACGCACATCCCATTTTTCAATTACATAACCAGAATATCCCGGGAGAGAGAGAGAGCGAGAGAGAGAGAGAGAGAGAGAGAGAGAGAGAGAGAGAGAGAGAGAGAGAGAGAGCGAGAGAGAGAGAGAGAGCGTATACGAGAGACAGGAAAGATACGCGTAAATAATAATGGAACATTTACGGGGTGATCGTTCAAACGTTTACGACACTCTCGCTCTCGAATAAAGAAATAGAAATAGTAAATGTCCGCCGTATATCAAAAATTACCGAGGGCCCGCTCGCGCGAGCTGGCAACATCAATTCCAGAAGGAGTAGCACGCCTACCTGTCTCCCTTTAATTTCGTCATTTTTTTCCCTTCTTTATCGGAGAGGCGGGATCCACCGAGGGAGAGACAGCCATAACCTATACGTGTATACGTGTCCATGTGCGCGAGCGCAGCCGACAGAACGTGAAATTTTCAAGATATTCGCCACTTTGCAGAGAGAAGCGCCTTCGCAGAAAAGACGCGAAATAAATCGCTAGAAATATATTATATATATATCGAGGGTGGAAGCTTGCTACGAGCTAGTGTAAGAGAGGGGGAGGCAGATGCGAAGGTCCTCGGCATGCACACTCTGTATACATATATATCAATATGGCCTCTCCCTCTCGCGCGCGCGGATATTCCCGTGCGCCCGTGGCGTGGGTGGGAAAAGAAATTGGGAATTTCACGCTTCCGTTGACCATTTCAGAGGCTCCCTCTCTCACTCTTTTCTTCGTCACCTTGTGTGCTGGCCAGCCGGTAGTACGTGTGCGCGCGCGCTCGCGTACGATCGATCGATCGCGGTATTCCAGCAGCAGCTCTCTAATGGTCAAGAGGAGGCGCGCGAGCGAGAGGTAGAGAAGCGAAAGAATTCGATCTTTCGATGGGCCCTGGATGTCGGGAGGGTGTGAGGAGAGCAAACAACTGACCCAATCGTCTCTCCTTCGCGCTTCGCGAGTTCAACCCTCTGACAACGGCGATAACACCTCCGGGATAGATGCTTCGTGGACCAGTGCCTTGCAAGAATGAAAAGAAAGAAGAAGTACTCTCGCTCGCGGCGAAAAAATGCGCCGATGCGATGACGCTGTTGTTGTTGTTGTTGCTGCTGCTGCTGCTGCTGTACAATGCCGGTTCAGGAAAGGAAACACGCACGCGCGCGACGTGGAAGAAACTCGAATTTTCTCGAGCGCGAGGACATGTATGTGTGTGTGTGCACGGGAAAGGGACAATGAGACTCACGAGTCAGATTGACCATTACTTCGCTGGTGGCGAATGCCTTGTTCAATGTTTGTGCCTCCTCCTTTTTCTGTTTGACTGCCACTATCTAGATGTATAAGATCTCTTTGAACTCTATGTGTACGTGTATATATGTTCGACCTTTTCTTCGACCGGTCAAACGATCGAACGGCTACTTACCCTTGCCCGTGAGCGTGCACTCGTTTTAATTTAACTGAGTATAAGGCTAACTCTCTCTCTCTCTCTCTCTCTCTCTCTCTCTCTCTCTCTCTCTCTCTCTCTCTCTCGCTCTCTTTTAACGATTCGGAGTCTAGTTACCACGGCTAAGTAAGTTTTCCTACTTTGGCTCAGAAACTTGAAACGTCCCGCCCCTTCTTCTGCACCAACTCTCCGACTGGCTCCCTCTATTTAAAGACTGGCCCAAGTCGTGGTTGCCGAACTGTCCCGTTCATTAAATAAAACCGCCGGGCCAAGTTCCACCTAGGATTTATCGAATTTGTTGGCCGATCTTAAATATTAGATGAAGAGCGCGCTGGGATGCGCTTGTATTTGGGAAGGATCTACCCTAAACATACATCTCTTTTAAAGTTTTCACTCAATGTGAACATTCGCTTCGAGAAAATAAATGTTATTCTGAAAAAAGAGTTTCGACGGGGTAAAATGCAACTTGATTCAAAAAAGTCGATGATACTTTTCCTTGTAATGAATAGTTATTAGTAGTTTTATTCCCATAAATAAAGAATATTTCATACTTAATCAGTGTTTGTTTTTTTTTAACTTATTGGTATCGACGTATTACTGCTGGTTCATTAGCTGCTAATAGCTCCGCTTTATTACTTTTTTACGTATCGATATCATCTATAAAATGACTTTACTTTTTCCGCAAAGAAAACTGGTCACATTTATATCCTTCTCGCGGCGCAACAAGCTCTTATAAAGTTAAAACTTTTACCGGTACAGTTTCAATTACAACGCTAATGATGAAGATTGAATTTTTTCGAAATAAGAACGTGGCTTGTTCTGAAACTAAACCTTTCATTTATCGTATATAATACAGGACTAATTCCATTACAAGCATACAACTGATTATATGGTTCGGTGCGGAAGTTCTAAATACATCAGGGCGATCTATTATAAGTTTGACCGAGCCTGATGACGTGAAATCAAAGTAACCACGAAATCCGAAACTAACTGAATCTACCGAAAGCTTCTGATTCAATGAACCCTGTATCGCTAGTAAATCCCGGAATATACAACTGTTACACGCGATCTAATGTTATTAATACTGTTGGTAATTTGCAAATAAATACTTTTTTCGTGAACTTGTGAATGTTTTTTAGGCGTTTTGGCTATGTATTCTCTAAAAAGAATATATTTGGAGATGCAAAAAAATTTTGTTTGAATTTTTTTGTTTTAAGGGCTCGAGTCTAAATCTAAAACCCATTCAGTTTTTCATACATATGCTTTTGATATAGTAAAAGAAGAATGAAAATAGAGAAGAAATATATGGTCATTGTTGTCAACTAATTAGTTAAACATTGTCACATTATTTAACATATTACACACGGTTGAAAATCGTGTTTTGTGTAGTTCAACACACGATTACACAAATTGTGTGTAGAATAAAAACAAAAAATGGTGTTATAAACCCATTAGCTTCACATTAGTATATTACACAACTTTTATGTACTTTGTGCCCACTAAATCTTAATTACACGAAAAAGTGTGATACTAATCCCGCTTCCGACACAAAACTTGCATAAAAACCGGATCTCATTACCACCTGTGTATTATACCATTTATTTATTGTAATACTAAAAACATTCTCTTGTTTATCTTGTTCCAACAGAAAGTTCGTACATTCATTTCGCGAATTAAATCATTAAATTCTAAATAACGACCGATACAGCTGAGATCCAAACTTGTTATTCCAAAATTTTCAAAAAATTCTCTTTACAACCCTTGAAGTGCACTTTTCAATAATCGCACATTTCGTCGAGGATCGCTATCACGATACCGATACCACACAATTAGCCGTTCCCCGACCGAGCTATTCATCGAAGCCCTTCCACGACCCTCCCGCCGATCCTCTTTCTTCCTTTTATCGGCCAACCGCAGCGCCAAGTCGGTATAACTACGTAGACCAGGGGCTCTACTTTACTTCTACCATCCTTACGACTGTAGAACGAATCTAGCAGGAGTGCAGCGCGCGCTTCTTTTGTAGAGATTCGTGCAGAGAGAGAGTGTGTGTATACATGTGTGTGCGTGTGTGTGTAGGAAAAGCAGAGCAGTGGTATTGCGCGATCGGGGCGAGGATAGCGAGGGAGAAAAGAGTTCGCCGTGAACCACTAACGGCTGCGGTTCCGGCGAATGTAGTTTTCATGGAAAACGCAGTTCATGAATACGTACGCGGTTGTGCCAACGCTCGGCACAACTCGACCGATACTCGTAAACGGGGGGGAGAGAAAAGGAGAAAGCGCGGGGATAGCGAAATTCTCGTTTGCCCGCACATGCACACCTACATATACATACCCGTTGCATTGAATTAGGTATAGGGCTCGAATGGATTCGTATTGGCCCCGGGGGGAGGCACTACTCTCCTACCCCCTCGAGGATGCTGAATGATAAAATGAGAGAGCGAGTAGGGCTGGAAAATATTTTTGGCCGTCGCCGAGGCTAGGAAAGACTTCGCCGAGAACGCGAATTAAGTGTTCTTATGGAAATTTTCAAGTAATATCCGCGCGTTCTCGTCGCACAGAAAACTCCGTCTTCCTTTCTCCGTCTCTCGCTTTTCTTTTTTTTTCACGCTCGGAGCGCATAATGAAAAAGAGCGCGCGAATAGTGAAACGAGCGCTGAAAAGAAGACTCAATTATTTTTCTCCCTCGGCCACCGTCTTTTCTCCTCCTACTCTCTTTCGTTCTCTTTCTGGCTCTCCGCTCCTGCGAGATATGAGCCTACGCGAGCCCGGTAACTCCGTCCGGGGGCTCGTTTTATATATATATATACGTTTACGTTTGAGAGTGAGGAGAGGGACAGAGTGGGTGAGAGAAAGAGGGGAGCTCTCCGTTCTCGCCATTTAAAAACTTCTTGGAGATTAGTTCATTCGTTATGTGACGCGGACGTTGATAGAAACTATCAGACCCGCCGGCCGATACATTATTCTTCCGGCTTCTCGGAGCCTCTAATTTAACGGCGAAAGATATTGTCCGGCTATCTGTCAACCGCCTGACCCCCTGCCTCCTCCCTCCTCCCTTTCCGGAACTGTCGGTATCTATTTCGCTGTGTTATTGTGACCCTTTTTTCCCAGCGAACTCGCGGTGATCAATTTTCTTGATATATATTTAGCGAAATGTAATAAAGAGTGTAAGTAGGAGCTGTAATTAGATGTCGGTGAGTTTATACAGCAGGTTGAATTATATTTTCGACGATTCATTTTATTTACAGACGCGTAAAAAGCTTATTTTGTTGCCAGTTGTAGCGCACTAATGACAAAATTAATGACCGCGGGATTACGGAGAAGTCATTGGCGCTAGATCCTCAATCGCGCTTAATCCCGCACTATTGAGAAAGGAATTGTCACGACCTAAGCGGCTTGCCTCTTTAATTTCGTTCTTGGTGGAAAAAAAAGAAGCTGAATTTACTAATTAAATGTTATTTGACTTGCTTTTCATTTTTCGATATTATTTATTATTAAATCTTCGTTAAGCTTTTTCGATGTATTTTTCATTTAATATAATTTAATGAATTTCATGCTAATGTCTGTTTTCCTTTTTTTCGTCTGTTTCAGGTATGTGTTAATTCTTCATACAAATGGGGCGAAATGTACATACATATTGCAAAAGGTTAAGTGGACCATTCTTTTAGGTAAATAATTTACCTTCATATCGATGCTAACAAAGTTATAGTAAATTGAAAACAATAACAATTTAGTAGAGGTCCGGTTGTGAAAGAATGGGCGTAGGTACTAGATTGGTATCTCCAGCTATGGTTGTATATACTGCCGGTTCACAGAAACGCTTCTGCTATAATCGAACTGGTATAACTATAAAGATTAGTTTTAGTGATAAAGTAAAGGCCGCTATTAACTATAGTTAAGGCAACACCTTGGCATTCAATGGACACTAAATAATGGACTAAACGTAATCTTTTATCGTTATTTATTTGTTTGTACATTGAACTGGGAATTAATTCGTATAACTGTCATTCTCATTCTTATTTAGGCAAATAACTACTAACATTGTACACATAGTGCACATATTTGCGTTGCAATAATTACGCATGTAATTTTATTGCTAAACATTAAACATATTAATCCCGTAATTAATTTCATGATTAATCAAACTTCGTTTGCGTACATCTACAGACTATTGTTCAAAATCGTTTATCTGTTTCCTCGTACATTAAATGTACATGTGTGCGAATGTATGTGTGTGTGTGTGTGTGTGTGTGTGTGTGTGCGCGCGCGTAAGAGAGAGAGGGAGAGAGAGAAAAAGAGAGAGAGAGAGAGAGAGAGAGAGAGAGAGAGAGGGCAACTCCGAGCCACTCCCACAGATTTTCTAATAAAACATCGTATTGGATGTCAAGATTCCATTGGGTCGCAATAGAAGGGGGGAAGCTCATTCCAGTAGCTGCACTCGGTGTACACACACACATACACACATACATACGCGCAGACGACAGTTGAGAGGGGGCTGAACGCGCGTGGTCCGGCTAGTGTTATGCCGAGTGGGTGCCGGATGTGCAGTTCTTATGCAAACTGGCGGCGGTCCAAGTCTCGGTATTACGAGGTGTCAGTCGTGTCAACCCCCTCCCTCACTCTCTCTCTCTCTCGTTCTCTTTCGCATGCACGTGTATAGTACTCATCCCCTTGACTCGATCCACATATTACTACTACTCTTGTCCCTCTGACCTACTTCATTTTCGCATGCTCTCTTTCGAGCTCCCCTTCACCCTTGGCTTTCGGCTCTAGTCCCTTATTCATGCCCGGCCTTTTCGCTTGCTTATTTTATATTTCTAACTCGATATTTTGCATGCATACATATGGCCCACGTGCGAGTGCCCCCTTTCGTCAGTCCTCTTGCTTTTCTTGATCATTTCTGGAGTGAAAAGTAAATATGGAAACAACTTCTCTTTTTCCAGAGTGGAAGAGGGGAGGGGACGGGGGAGGGAGATATCATTTCTAGGAAAATTTTCACCCTTGTTTTCGTAACTTTATTTTGCTTGGAATATTATTTTAAATTAAAATGGTCTATTAAATGAAACGATTTAATATACGAAATAATTTCAGCGTATTGAAATTCGAAAAATTATTATTTTAAACAATACGAGAAGTGCTTTCATCATTTGATTGTATTAACCTTTTGGATTTTCAGTCGTGTAAATTTTGTTGGTAACTGATATTCTGTTTATATTTATATGATAAAACTGGAACTCAACATGCCTGTTGTCGGTTTGTACGTTTTGCAACGATATTTGTGTTTTACTGCATAAATTGCTGTTATTAAAATAAAATACGTAGATACGAAAGCTACAGATACATGATCAAAACAAATAAAAAAGTTTAATTTTTAGTACATCCTTACAAAACATATCGAAATCTTTTTCAAGTTAACTATAAAACTTTGAACGAAGTTTCTGCACTTCTGATCATTAAGCAATAAACTATATAGTAGCCGCAATATTCCTTTACGCAAAACGAGTTATTTTTTCCAAACACTGTAAAAGATAAATAAAATAAGATGGAATTGGCTGTTTATGGTACGCCGTTCCTCAGACCACAACGTTCGCTCTCCATTACCGTTAGTGTAACATACATTTAAACGCAGACAGTTCCATGGCCAGGAGCTAAGTGTTTAATGGCTTCCAACTATTACCGCCGGTCAGCTTATTTCGCGTTTTCAACTGGGCAACACGTGAACGAAAGAGATAAACCCTGTTTAAACATTAATTTCGATGTTAAATTGCCAGTGCGCTCGCTTCTTATTGAATATTCAATATTGCTCTGTATGTTTTGCTTGTTTGATTGAGAATGATATAACGATTGGGGCAATTTTATAAAATTTTAAAACTTTTAGAATAAGCTGTTTCATATAAATTTAGTCTTTACAATTGGCATTTTAATATAATAACGCGATAAAATTTTTCAAGAGAGCACCTGTCACATTACAATTAATTTTTCAATAATTAAATTTCACCGTCTGCGCTAAATTTTTTCTACCAAAATCAACTATCCGAAAGAAAATCTAAAATTAATGTTTCGTTAAACTTTTGCTCGACAAAGACGGCGAATATTTTCGAACCAAAGCTATAGCCTTAGCCCGTCTGCCCACACACATCCGTCTATTTGCGTATATATATACGCAAAGAAACATTAATTGCGCGGACGCTGGTGCAAGTAGAGCGAACGAGCGGCCGGACCACTGGATATTGTGATTCGCGACAATGAATTCAGGGCGTCGGCGGTTGTGCGCCTCGCGCCCGTGCATGCGCCCGGACAGATATCGAGGCGCCGATATTAGTGCACATTATGCGCGACATAATCGATCGATGCCACTGTGTTTTCGTCGTTGTTTGGATTTCTGTGGTTTATCGGGGTGCTTGCAGTGGGAGAGAGAGAGGGAGAGAGACACAGAGAGAGAGCGGACGCACACTTGTCTACAGAGCTCTGTGGACCAAGCGGTTTTGCTCGCACACGTCTGTATAATGTACACATACATACACACACGCGCGCATGCGCGGGTAGTTATAACGCTACTGCGTGCTGGCTGTACTCTAGGCGTGAGGGCTGATCACCGCTGTCGCAAATTGATCCAAGAATTCGACGATTTGCACTTGCGTTGTAGTACTTGACTCCTCCGCCCCTCCCTCTACCACCTAAATAAGTTCCCTTTTCTCGCGAGCCCTTATAGGATGATTAAAGTGGTGGACAATACTATAGGAAGAGAAGGTAAAGAGAGGTAACTATTGCGACAATATAATCTCATTAATTCGCTCTCTTTCTTTCGTGTATAAAGCTCGCGCGCGCACTGGTTTAATCTCGCAGGATGATGCTAACGAGATTAGCCGGCAAATTGAAATACCTCCCGTGAATGACATTGTTAATCGCATACCGAAATAAATGTTCTCGATGGCTTTCACATACCTTTCTCCATGCTAGCAATTTCAGTAGTAGCTGCAGCAGCAATCGGATGCAAAGTGCTCGGAAAGCGCACTACGATTCTCGGAAAATTCGAGAGCTGCGTGACAAACGGAGCTTGACTGGTATTAAATCCATTAATAGGTGAACGGATGTATATAAATAAGGTGGCCTTTATCGCTGTCACGCATTCGCGTAGTTAATTCTCTCTCTCTCTCTCTCTCTCTCTCTCTCTCTCTCTCTCTCGCTCTCGCTCTCTCTCTCTCTCTCTCTCTCTCTCTCTCTCTCTCTCTCTCTCTCTCTCTCTCTCTCTCTCTCTCTCTCTCTCTCTCTCTCTCTCTCTCTCTCTCTCTCTCTCTCTCTCTCTCTCCGACTCTGTCGAAGCCAGGCCTTGTTGCGGATACTCGTGAGATTATTGAGGCCGTCATGGTCTTTCATTTGCCACTAGCACGTAATACAGAGGTCACTTATCGCGACTATAAAAATATAAATTAGATCCAACTGATCAACTTCTCAATAGCTGTGATTGATCGCTGCTAGGCACTACCATCTCAGATGTTACCTCAGCACTTAATCACCTCAACGCCAATCTGAGGAGCCGCTATTGGGTGCTTGGCACCCCTTTGGATCATAATCTGCAGTCGACGAATTAGAGAGTTTTAAACTATATAAAGAATGTGACTCAACTAGCAGACTATACACAAACATACAAATAAAGCTGTGATCTGGAATAAGTCTTTTGCCCTACAATAGAGCTAACAGAAGAAGCTTATGTGGCATTTATTATCATTAGCTGAAAATATTTTGCTTTTTTATGTTTTGTTGTTTTAGACATTAATTTTTATTCATAGAATAAAAAAGTACAGCTTCATTTGTATTATAATCCTTTGTATTTGTCCCTCTTTGGCTAGAAAACAATTTGATTAAATTTTTCGGCTAAAAACGTTTCGAGAAACGTATTGAGATAAGCTTTTGAGAGCCAATTTCCAATACATTAGAATAAAGTCCAGTTTTGATTGTTTATTACTTTTTAAGAAACCAAAATTTCCAAATAAATCGAAGTACGAATTAAGGCTCTTTCTACCTACTTTATAATTTTTTTCACTCATTTTTGTAATATATAAATATTTGCAAAGTTATAGTGACTAAAAAGCAATAATTTTTTATATAAAAATGTGTGTATATATATATATATGTGTGTGTGTGTGTGTGTGTGTGCGTGTGTGTGTGTGTGTGTGTGTGTGTGTGTGTGTGTGTGTGTGTGTGGAAGATTAGGAATAGCTAATATCTTCAAAAAGGCCTTATTAAAACGAATTACAAGTACTGAACTTCATTTTTAAGTACAAGAAATCGACGGTCAAAGCTCCATCAGAACCCGATTCCCGGAGGTGTGCAACTCTCTTTGTAAGTTAAACAGACGCAAATACTATCAGAACGACGAATAATAATTAACGGGCGCGCGCGACTGTTTCCCTTCGTTCCCGTCGTAGCGAGCAAAAAGTGTACTTCGACGCGGCCATTTATCCCGAGTAACTCCGTATAAGACGGTAAATAAATGGTAATCAAATCGAAAGGCTCGATTAAAACTTTGTACTCGAACAACGGCGCCCGAGTGCAAGAGAGGGTTGTACGGAAAGAAAAACAAATTATTCACTTTGTTTCTCTCTCTTTCTCTGCACCAGCGTCTTCGTCGTATGCCCAGTCTCTTTTCGCTACCTGTCGACTACATAGAGGGAGGAGAAAAGAGGGGATCTAATAAATATGCAAAGTCGACAAATAAGCCGACGCGGTAAAGCTTCTTTGCACTTAATCAGTATTAAAAAAAAAATGTATGCAGTCGCTATACGTATATCTATTTATACGATAATTTTGTACCGTCAGTACAGCGCTGTATAAACTCCAGGGACTTCCTTCTCTATCTGCCCTTTTTCCAACTTATAAGTCACGAATTAATCCCGAATCACACTGACGTTCTTTTCTGAAACTTATCAATTATATACTAAGATCTTGAAACATTTGTCCGATGGATTTACCTTATTTCTGCGAATTCCCGCCTGTAACTTTCTTTCACTTCGTAAGCCGTAACTGATGCACTGTACTGACAGTAACACTGCAACATATGCTACCCAATCTAAGACTGCACATATACACATAATCAAAATACTTTAACACCAAACGTGAAAATATCAGTTTAACCATCTTTTCATCGTCAACTTATCCCGATATTTTCCTTATGCCCCCCTCCTGAAAGTTAAGTGATTCAGGCCTATCCCGAGAGCCTCGTGATGCATCAATAAATGTTCACGGCTCGTCTTTGACTCGTTCGGGGATATAGCGCGGCAGATACCCCCGACCCACTCACGCACGCTCTATTCCCTGGGGTTCTTATACACTTGGTCGATCCGCCTTATACACCTCCTCCCCGGTTATATCGGTCCGACGTAATATCGTAAAAAGATTTTTACGACTGGTAAAACATAATTTGAGCTCATTGTTGTCCCAAAGTCGGGTTGTAATGCGGCTTTGTGGATTGACCAAAAGAAAGAAAAATATTATAGTAGCATGGTAAAGTAACTTTATGTGCAGAAAAACGAAGAATAGCGATAAAAACACGCGTCTAAAATGTTAATTACCGTGTGCATCAACGTCCGGCAATCATGAAATGTTCAATTACAGAGATCTCATTCCGACTCCGCATCATAGGCGGCGAACTACACCAGCACCAGGTGTATTAATGAACTCCAGGCGTAAACTTCACCGCGTGGCAGTCCAAAAATTCGAAGCTGACCTACCAACTCACAGCTGCGCCCCCCCCCCCCTGTGTAAACCGAATCGCAAAAGTCGTTATTAACTACGAAACTCGAAGCCGAAACGTATGGCGCAGACAGAAATTAACTGTTGGGGGAAGGAGGAGGGGATAGTAGGGCAAGCAAAATCCATACTTATGATTTAGCCGATAGTAACTTCGGGCCTGGCTTAACTCAAAGAGCGATTGAACAAACTAAACTACCAAGGCGAGAGCAAGACAGGATCTATACGCGCAGTATTGTGTGGGGGTAGCTGCTGCCGCGGCTGGGTGGTAGAGCGCCGTGCGTATAAGGTAAAAGTACCCTTTATGAAACAGTTTTTGCTAGTTTAGAGTTTGGATTGAGATTAAAACTATTGTAAAGGAGTAATATTTACAATTTTTTGATATCAATCGATGGGGTAAAAATCAAAGATTAAAATGAGATCTTAAAAAAGCAAATTGAATACAAATTGTAATTATTACAATTAAACAACCAAACCTATGGAACGACATTTTTAAAGATTGTCCCCCTGTTCCATAATCGATGGAACAGGATAGAAATCAGTTTTAATTTAATAACTTATGTACTATTTTACTTACAATAAGTGGCTTATGATATAAAAATGATGATTTTAAATTTTTTATAATTTTTTTATTCAAAAACATGAATACAAAATACAATTTTAAACGTATCAAATTAACACAATAATTGTATACAACTTAGAATACTTAATACTTATTTTTAAATATCTGAAATTACAATTAATTTATTTTTTGATTTGGATTTATTATTTGCTACACTATTGTCATTTCGAGCATAGTCTCTTCTTCCATCGTATTATTTTTTAAGTTATTTTCAGGATTACTCGAGTGAAGATTTATTTTTTCAGAAGTTATTACACTTTCTTGACAAATCTCATTATTGACTGTTCGACTGATAGATTCTTGTGTTTGATCATTGTATACTATATTGCAGATGGAGAAAAAACTCCTAAAAAAATTCAACATGATTAAAATAAGAAAAATGATAATATAGTTACATGAATAATTTTCAATTAGATTGTACGAACCCCATTGACTTAGTTTCTCAATCAAATTTTCTGTTGTAAAATCTTCACAGTTATCGAGTAACCAGTCTTCATTTAGTATGCAATTATCCTTATTTAAACTGTTGCTTAGTTCTATACTACTTTTCTATATGAGGTGATAAAACTTTAGATGAGCCAGGTCTTGAAGGAGATTCTTGTGGATCTTTACAGCTCTGTGAAGAGATGTGGCTGGGACATTCAATTTAGCTGCAATTTGCAGTGCAGCATTAACTGCATTGAAAGCTTTTTTGCAATTGTAATGCAGAATACAGTCTCCTTTTGATTTTTGGTTTCCTTTTGTATGGTTGAACTTTCTTGCGAATAACTTTGTGGTGCTAAGCATTCTTTTTTAACATCTCTTTAATATCTTCCGTAGTCTCATTTCATTTGTCTTAATGTTGTGCCTTCATTTTTTCTTCGCTGTCATTTTTCTTGAGTTTCATAAAATCTGTAAAAAATAAAAAACAAATTTCTAAAGGAATGTAACTTACAAACTGATGTTTTATCAAATTTATAGGTTAGGTTTGTTATTTGTGTTTCACAATCAGAATTTTACAAACAAATATATACTTACTTATTAGTAAAATGATGCAGGAAACTCAAATGATTGTTCACGCACGTCTCAAGATAATGTTAAATAATAAATAACTTTAAAACTGTTGAGTGAAAATGCGCTCCATAAAGGGGACATGCTTAGAGACAGAGGTCCCCGAACTTTGGCCACCTTTGGCTGTTCCATAAACTCGGACTACGTTCGTTTGTATGCGGCAATTACGAAACACTAAAATATTTATTGAAAATCTTTACTGTTGCAGAAAAACTACTGTAAAACTTTAATCTATGAGTAAAAAACTGCATATTATAAAAAGATTGATATTTGAAAAGTGTTGGAGTGCATAGTTACAGTTAATAAAATAAAATGTATGAAACCAGCACCATTGACTTCAACAGCCACTGATTTGAGTTGATCTCAGAATACACGCAGTCATATATTTTTTTAAAATTATAATTATCATGTAGAAATGTGAATCTCTTTGCATATTACATAGTAAACCTTCACTATTTCGATAAAATTTTGATATTGTGTATCTGTATCATTGATAGACTTTATTTTACTATATTTCAAACTGTTCCATGAAGGGGTCACGATTTGAGCGTTGTTTCATAATGGATACTTTTACCTTAATAGTCCGCGCAAAATCCGCGCGTATATAAGGCAAAGTACCCAGTATTGGGACAGTTTTGACTATGCTTTTTTGATAATTTTTTCTATTACCAAAACTAAGCATAATGCATGAAAAGTAATTACCTCAGCAGATAGTTCGTGTCGCAAAGTTTTTTTTTAAGAAAAAAATGCCTTCTTTCTCTGCTAGAAATCGTCCATTTTTCTCCCATTTGTCAAACGATTTTTCGAACATTTTCTGTATAGTGGGACACGGTAACTTATTTGGAACTAGTAGTGGGGCGCCCGTTCGAACCCAATAGTGGAACTATACTTGTAAACGTGTCCCACTACTGTGATATGAAAATTAAGAGCCACCTAAAGTAGGGCAAAGTTTTCCCTATATGCGCGCTTTTCAAACCTAACTTCAAAAAATTTGTTTCTTGTTATACACTAACGTAGGAATCAGATTAATGCTGTTATCCTCTTAATCATTTATTGTAATTTTTTTTTGGTTTTTTCCCAGTACTGGGTCCTTTACCTTAGCTGGGGAAAAGTTATTGTCCTCGCGCGCGCATAGGTATAATATTCTTCCTTCCCTAAGCCATTACAGTAATCGCCATGTCCACCGCGACGTCACTCACTCCCCTCTCGTGAACTCGACGAATAATATAACGATAACAAGCGCGCTGGCAAAAGTCGCGCGGCTGGAGAAGAAAAGAGCGCGTACTTGTTTGCGCTAATCGCGGGAGGAGGCCGCGCACGCGCCCCATGAATCAGGAGCAGAATTTTTCTCTACCCCGATCGCGCGCCGTATTTTTTCATATAGCGCGAGTAACAAATGGAGCCATGCCTCATGCGAGAGGGAGACCGTACCACGGACGACGAGGGTAAAATATACCGCGCGGCGTGTGGTGGTGCGACGCTATATACGCAGCGGCAACGGCAGCAGTGCTGCCCATTACTTGCGGCTTGCAAATGGCTGGACGCGAGAGCGCGCATTAACGCAGAGAGCACCGCCGAATGAGAGCGTGCAGGCGGGCGAGGAAGTCGCGCGTAAAACGAAAAAATAAAGGAAAGCTCGCCGGCCGAAAAGCTGCTATTCGATAGCGCCATGTGGCGCACACAGGCGTGCTAAACGCTTAAAAAGCCGTTCGACCGAAGCGAAGTCCGCTAGAGCTTTACTTATGGTAATCGAATTATTCCGGGTTCCTGGATTTGGCAAGCGTGTGAATAAAAACAGAGAGGATTGATTTGTTTTTCGGCTCGCGCTGTTGTCGTGGCATTGTATGCATATATATTAGAACGTGCGGGAGACGCTGCTGTTGCTCTGTCGCTGATGTATTGTAATCGGAGAATAATTATGTAGAATTTGTAATATGATAATGTTGGGGAAAAAGCTGCGCGTGCGCGGTTCTGTTTAATGTATCACAAAGACGTTTACGTATTGCGAAGTTGCGCGGTAGAGGAAAACTCGGCGAGAGTAGCGTCACCGTGTATAGCGAGGACGAGCGCTGAAAAAAGTTTGCCTCAAACAACATCAAATTGACATTATAGAGTTAAAGTTTTCGCTGTAAGTTATTTTGCGCGAGCGCGAGCGCGCGCAACTTTTCCGTTTCTTGTCAACTTAACAATTCATTGGTTGGCTTTTTTGCACTCGGCGAAAGTTCCTGGATCCTACGGATGGCGCTGCACTATTGCGCCATAACCTCATCAACCAAATGGATGATAAATTTCGTTCCGCGTGCGATTCTACATTTTTTACATCCCACTCTCTCTATCTCTCTCTCTCTCTCTCTCTCTCTCTCTCTCTCTCTCTCTCTCTCTCTCTCTCTCTCTCTCTCTCTCTCTCTCTCTCTCTCTCTCTGCCTTTTTTCTTCTAACCCCCGCCGATGAAAACAATTTTCTGTTTTTTTCTTCTCCGGAACGACCAGCACTGCGGCCCTCGGCTAAATAAATTTACCCGCGAATTTTTCATTTTCGCCTCGGCCCCCTGTCTCTTTCTCTTCCTTTTTAACCTAGGCGCGCGCTCTCGAGGATCCGGTGGAGCACTTACAGAGAGCCAGTTGACAAAACGCTGCAGGAATTTAACTTCCCGCGTTGACGTAGAGTCGGCGCCTTCTATAACTGGTCGCTTGCGCTTCAGCGACGGCAGCGACGGCGACGGAAGTTCGACAATCGACGACAAAGAGGTCGGTCCACGTTATTTATTTCGCTAAGTGCTCTCGATCGTTCGTTGCTTGGCTCTCTTGCGCGTCCACTCTCGCGCCGACGCCGCTGTCAACGGGATTTATGGTCGCGATCCTCCGTAGCCAGGCTAACTTCGGCTCTCTCTCTCTCTCGCTCTCTCTTTCTCGCTCTCTTTTCCTCGTGTTCTCCTCGCTCGCTCCTGCGGCTACAGGGCAGTCCCTATTGAAACGAAGCAGTTCTAGCCGACGTGTATTTTCATTACTCTACTGTTTTCCCTCTCCACCCCACCACAGGCTGCTACCGCCGAGATAATCGTTTAGTGCGACTCTGATTGAGACACAGGTGGGGAAAACTATATTCCCGACGTTGATATATGTGCGTCTGTGCCAAACATACACTGCGGGTGGACGGAGAAGCCGCTCGTTTGCTTTGACGCGCGTCGATTCTCAGTCGTATTATACACACACACGCGGACTGAGCAATTCACAATAGGGGCATTAACCACGAGTGAGTTGGCTCGAGCGGGTCGGTAATGAAGCCCGATTATACACGCGAAGCCGCAATAACTTTGTCGCCGCCGCAGCCTAACCCGTCGCCGTTCGCTCGGCCAGCAGTGCGGACGTGCGTGCGGACGCTATATCGCTTGGCTATATGTATATATAAATGTATCAACGTGTATATAGATCGACTGATGACTTTCGCGGCTGTGTCTATAATACACAATCGTTTTCGGCAACTCTTCAGTCATATATATACTTCAGTCACTATACGGTATTAGCGCTGCGTGACCGTGATTTTTCACGCATTTATATCATTGCAATTAAAACAGCGATCATACGGGCCGTATACAGCTAATAATCACGTACATTCTCGTGTGTTTCTAAAATCAGAGAAGACGCGTTAACGTGCAATTTGCCCCCCCCCCCCTCTTCCCCTCTATGATTTACGCGTTAATAAAACGCGAGGGAATTGATGGAACAAGACGGGCGGCCCCGGCTGATGGGCTGCGACTGTAAATTACAGCATCAATTAAATGTAAACTGAGCGCTGCAGAAACACATACACACACATGGACTACGGCTCGCATCATCGGGGCTCGGATATGATGGAGGCTGCCTAGACGCAGAGGCCGGCTAATTCCCCTCCCGGCAGAAATAGCAGACCGTGAAATAGCCGTAAAGATGGCCGTTTAATTGAAAAAACAATTTATTCTCGCCCAGGCGAACTTGTCTGGCTCTCTCCAATTGCTGCACCAGCGCGTGCGCAAGCGAGAATAAAGTGAGTTATTCCGTGTTAAGTATAGACTTAATCCTCTCTCCCTCTCCCTCTCTTGCACTTAGCGCACTTGCACATACCCACACACGTGGACGTTAAGAGGGGCTAATGACGCGGCTAATACAGCTAATAGACATTAAAATCTAATCTCGCAAACGTCCTGCGGTTCTCTCTCTCCCTCTCCCTTACTCGCATATATATACTCACACACACACACAAGCGCGCGCTCACGTGTCGGCGTCCGCCGCCAAATTGTTCGCGGGTGCGGCGCGCGAGCGTTTTGTCATCAAGTCGAATTACCTATCCCGCAAGCGCGTATATGGTAATGCCGAGACTGGCGCCGCCACCGCCGCCGCCGCCGCCTCGTAAAGAGCAAGTCGTCGTTGTCGTCGTCGACGGCGGCGGCGGCGGCTGCGGCTACAGCGGCGCTTGTAATGTTCTTCTGTGTCTTCTGTCGAGGATGGGTAGAGAATATCGTCCTTTAATATGCGTCGTGCCGTAGACGTCACGCGGGGAGGGACATGTGTCATCGTCGTTGTTGTCGTCGTCGTCGTCGTCGTGCAGGTTTAATTTTGCAGTAGCGACTCTCTTTTCCGAGCGAATGGAAGCGGATGAAGCGAAAGTTTCGAGGTATATTTATGTATGTGGGGGAGGGAAAGTCTAGTGTGTTATGATGGGAGAGGTAGAACGGGGGTAGATAGATACGTCTTGATAAAAGTGGGCGGGTTGTGATGTATATCTTCTAGTCTAGCAAGTTTTGAGTACCCGCGGAGTAGTGTTTTTTTTTAATTTATGCGTTGAGAGTGAAATAACAATTTTACGATCTTTAAGGGTTATAAAACTCTTTTCAATATTTGCATGCACTATAATGCGGAAGATTGCGAAAAATCGCAATCTCAGTTTCATGTTCATAATACGTTTCTACTTCAAGCTCCTTTGCATCAAAGTAGAAAATAAAAAGTAAACATGCCGCAATCTCCTTTCGGTATTACAACGATTGCAAAAATAGGCGCTACAATGCGGGCTCTCGCCTGCCCGCAGCCCCATATATTAATCCATTAATCCTCTTGGAGGTCTTTTAAACTAACTTTACAACAGAAGCTTAAGTTCCATTATGCATGGGGTTCAATTTGCAGGGGGCACGCCGCCGTGGGGAATTCCATACGAAATATCTTCATTAAAGTTCTTTCGTTCGGCGAACGGGGTAAGAACAAAATCGTAGCGCGCGCGTGCGCGCGCCGGCACAAGAAATTTAATGAAGATATTCATTAAATTCTATGTTTTTAGTATAATAAAATGCACGGGGAGGGTATGTAATAACGTTGCCGGCCGCTCGCTCGCCAGAGAAATCATAGTAATTTCAGGGCCGTAACATATTTAGTAATAAACTCAACATGAATTTGTATTACCAAGGCCCTTATGGGCCCCCGATGATCGAGCCGTATTATGCCCACATTACAGGTGGATAATCATATTATTGCTGCATAACGCAGAG
Source organism: Torymus aiolomorphi (assembly GCA_036365515.1). NCBI lineage: Eukaryota > Metazoa > Arthropoda > Insecta > Hymenoptera > Torymidae > Torymus > Torymus aiolomorphi. Next base: position 25,820,906 of record CM070876.1, read on the forward strand.
ATAGAGCGCGCGCGCGCGTGCGCGTATATGTGCGCGCTTATCGTAAATAGGCTTCGGCCTGCGGAGGACGTAAAAACACTCCGCGCGCGATACAAACGGCTTTCGCGCTCGCGCGCGCACGCATTCTTCGCTGTACTCTCGCTTCTGTTTTTTCCTCTGCCCCTCTTCTTCCTCTTCTACCACGCGCGCCGCTCTTATACATTCACCCTCGGCGCGGAATGAAAACCCGTGAGCTTAGCGCGCATTCCTGCGGCGGGTCGTGCACGTTCATTCGTTCGTTCGTTCGGAATAAGAGAGCGAACAATTTCATCGGGATCTTATAGATCGATATCTCGCGCGCGCGCGCTCCGATTTATACGCGCATGCGCACGCGCGAGCGGTCCGTCATTACCGGGCCCCGGTACTTATGAGCACTTTGCCATATGCGCGGCATAACGCCGGATTAAGTCGTAACTCGTGAGCAGTGTGGTAGCGGTGGTGTACACACATGCACACACACACTCTCTGGTTGGATAACCGTTCAGTGAAATTTCGCGCCCGCGATTCTCTCGCCAGGGAGAGCTATAGCGCGTAGGCTCGTTAGCTCACCAGATTGTCACGATCGGCTCGCGATGATGAATCATTGCTTAGATTTATGCCCCCGCGGCGTATACGTGCCGTGTAGGGAGGGGGGGGGATTCTTTTTGTCGCTCTCGCGCTTTGTTGTCCGATGGCAGCTGTGCCGGACTTTTTTTACTCGTTACCGAGGAATAGCCTTTTGTTGCGGATGTATAAAGGTCCGTTTGCGGCCGATAAAAATCCTTCGTTTCTTTAGCACGAGATGCAAGAGAGTCGAGCGTGTTATGTTTTATTTAAATGGCCCGGCGAATTAAGCCATGACAGTGAGTTTATGTTTGAATAAGGAGCGAAATGATTTATTCAATGATTTATTTACTATGATTTTTTTATCGTTGGCGCGTTTAATCAATGAATTTTTATGCTTATTTAACTCGTGTAACATAAAGTTCAGGCTATAAATACACGCTGGTTATCGCAACGCGCGGCGTGGTGGAAATAAAAATGCCCTGACGAATGGAATGGGCATATAATATATATACAAAAAGCAGCTTTTTGCCAAATGCACTTCCTGAATAAAAGCAATAAAACGATTAAATATGTATCAGGGTGGGTGTCTATTGAAAATATCGCACCATCAATTGCCCCTGACAAATAACCTTCCTTTTCCCCCGTTTCGAATAATTCCCGGGCAATCAACATTACAACGATATTTATCAACCTCCGGGGCGACGCGGGCGCGCATGCGTGCTTATACGCACACGTTATGCACCTCACACCAATCACGCGGAATTAAAGCTTCTCCATTAGTATCTCTCCCCGCTTTTTCCACTCTACCCCCCCCCCCCACACACCCGCGCCTTTTCATTCATCATGCGAAATTTTTGCCAGCAAGCCTTTTTTCCCGCCTCGGGTGAGACGGAGCGATTCAACGCTCACTCGCTCGCGCCGTAAAAGCACCTTCTTACACCCCGACTTTTGCCTTCGTTAGACGCTCGGGTCGTTCGCCCCGAGTCGAGAAAGAGAGAGAGAGAGAGAGAGAGAGAGAGAGAGAGAGTGCCGCGATCGCATAGCGGCATTCGCCCGGAGTATAGGAAGAAACGCGGAAAACACGAGCCCGCGCGCTCCTGCTGCTGTTGCACGTGCCGACGTTTTCTCTCTGTGTGTGTATACACGAGAAGAGAGGCTGGTAAAGGAGATTTTTTGAGGACTCTGCTTGCATACGAAATTTTTTTCATCGATCACGATTATCTCGCGCCGAAGACGCTGCTGTTGCTGCTTCTTCTAACCTCGAACAACTTTTCTCGCGCTCGCTGCTATTTACGAGACATTCGGGCGAAATAGCCGGCGCTTGGGGCTTTTTCGTCTTCAGGCGTCGTATGGAAATTGCTGAATTCTGTCGTTTACATTAGGCAGGAATGCCTGGCATGCTCGCGGCGATTGTGTTTCAGAAATTCCAAAAATGTTCCGCAGTAAAAGGTTAGGGTGCGTATAATATTTGAAAAAGAAAGAAGACAGAAACCTAAAGGATATACAATTATACTGATGAAATCGATCAATTATGAATTTGAATACAGGAATTTCGAGAATGGAACGTCATTTCAAAGGCGGCTGTTTTCTCGCGAGAGCGAGCGATGGTGGAAAATCGACGTCCGAGATTGACGCGGGACAATCATCGCGGAATACTACAAGCGCTCACCTCATCGCGTAATAATGCCTAATAGATAAAAGATTGGTTTTTAAAGAGGAAATAATACTCGGCCACCCTATCGGGAGGGTTCACTGGCACGGAGGAGGGGAGGGGGGCGCATAAGTCACGCTTTATGAAAAAGGTATTCTCTCTCTCTCTATCCTGTATTAATTTACAAGTCGCCTGCAAAAGTAATCGGACGTCATGTCCCTAATGTGTGTAATGACCACTAGAAAAGTATTAGCGGCGCGGGGAGAAGCGTAATTGCGCCCCGCGCGCGCCTATACCCGAGAGCTACCAGCGCTGCTCATAAATCACCCGAGCGGCGATAGGTGGTTAATTTTGCTCTCTAACCACCACCACCATCGCCGCCGTACGTATGTATATACGTATAACGTATCCGTATATATACGTGCAGTCGCCTCGTCGGGCTATTATTTTTCATCATTTTTTACTCCCGAAATTCGCGCTCCAATGGAGCCGACCCCCGTGCGCCCTCTGTATCTGTTCAGCCTATTTGCTGGAAGGGAAGGGAGCGAATCGTTTTATAAAGTTCGCTTGTTTTCCAACAGCGATTTTTCGCCCTTGTGGAGGATAGCGACTGCATGAGAGAGAAAGGGGGTGGGCTACTTTGTGCCAGCGCGAATGAGAAATGAAGTCTGATAAAGCGTGTCTCTTGCTCTTGCCCGGGAGAAATGGAGAGGGTAACGGGAGAGAGAAAGAGAGAAAGACGAGAGAATATGTTTTGAAATAAAAGTTTTGGATTATGAAAAACAAATGTTACGGCGTTTTTATTCAAAGTACCGCGCGCTCTCGTACCACGACTACCAGAAATTATTCACGGCTTTTGCTATTTACGTATTTAGCCAAATTTATAGAGGAGATAAAATATGGTCATTTTTTTTCAGGAAAATTAGAAAAACTTACGGGACACTGAATTCTTAAACGTCATATACCTACACGCGGAGCAAGATATTCCATTCGAAATCATTGACTACGTTACCTCCTCCACCTCTTTCCTTGCAAATTGAAACCACGACAATCGTTTCTCGCGCTCGCACGCGCACAAGCCAAGAGTGAGAGAGAGAGAGACAGAGTGCAAATTAACGACCTCGCGCCGATAAAGTTCTTCGGACTTCTCTCCAGCTCTCTCTCTCTCTCTCTCTCTCTCTCTCTCTCTCTCTCTCTCTCTCTCTTGACGAGAGACTGCATTAACGGGGCCCGCGTACTCGTGGAGAGAAAAGCCAATGGCTTAACAGATTTCCTCACCGCGTCGTTCCTCACTCTCACCGCGAGCCGCGGTACATGCACAGAGGTATCGCTTCGCGCACCTTCCAACGGACCCGTGTACATATGTGTGTGTGTATGTATGTGTATGTGTATATATAAATAGATACATATAGATATCTACGAAGAGACGTGCGTATACGCGCGAGTTGATAACTTACTATGGGTGTCGTGCTGCACGCAGTGACGTATGTCGGCGTTTACGGGGACATTAGTCGCGTATGCGTACGGTTAAAAACCAGTCACATTAAGAGAAGGCGAGTAAGAAATTGTTCGTTACTGCGACGGGTGTCGAGTCTCTCTCAAGGTGCGGTGACGACGACGCGACGTTGATTCAGTCGCGGCTGTTCTTTATCGCTTCCTCTATACGTTGCCACGTCTCCGTGTCCTTGAGTTTTGCGCGTTTTAATGCGAATTTTATGAGGGCCTGTGCGCGTGCACGAAAACCAACTCGCGTATATAGTAAAAAGCACGCGGCCTCGCTGATGCCATTGCCTCGTAAAAGCGCCGCGATCGTAATTAGATCCCGGTTAAGCAGGCAATTTGATTACGGAATTATGACGGTGTACGCGCACGCGCGCTTTAAAAATAATTCTTCGAAATTCGGAATTTCCCCGTCCCGGGCGGGGTAATTAAATTATTGCCGCTGACGTCGACGCGCGCTAATATTAACGTATTATTCGCAGCCAATAAGCGCTAATAATAAAGTGCCCCCCCGCGGGTGATTATGTAAAAGGCGCGTTGAAATATCGCTCAGTATTGAATAACGCTCGCAAAACTTTAGTATCTTGCATAATGTTAAACTTTGTATTTGGCTATTTTCGTTCTTTAACTATATAAGCGCGCGCGAAAGTAACTGCCGCGCGAAAATGTAAACACCGATAAAGCGCCTCTCTTTCTCCCTTTATCCTTTGCGCTGTAAATTTATTTGAAAATTCACGCGCTAGCAAACTCGGAAAATTTCTAAGACCAATTTGCCAGGCCGGCCGGAGAGAAAACCCGTAATCTGGCGAGAATGAAAAATTCATTAGGAAATAAAACATTTTTGCAACTTCCGGCGAGAGAGAAAGAGTGGGGGGGAGAGAGAGAGTTTCGAAAGACGCCTCAGGCGCGCACGGGCGGACGCGCGTCGCGAGCCTGCACTCCGGGCGATTGAATTCGAGGGGGCGGAGCTTTTGTATGAATTACTCGGCTTGCATTAGTTCTGTCGTTAAATATTGACGCTTGCTCGCTGGCTCGCTCTACCTCCTTCTTGGCGTTATCGCTAATTCCATCTGTACTTAGACGAATATATCTATAGCCCTGCGCGACTGGGCGCGGGCGTACACAAAGAGAAGACGTCGACGAAGACACGAGCGCTGAGGAAGTATATAGGTATAGGGAAAAAGGAGGACGAAGGGAAGGAGGAGGAAGACGAGAGGAGAAGAAGACGACTACGTGGACGACGCAAGCTGCCCCCCACCCCCCCCCTCTCGCTCTCTCTGGCTCTCTACGTTCTTTTCTTCTCTTTTTTGTGGAACTTTCGCTAAATCGTCTTGTATACCGAGAAGAAGAACAAGCCAAAGAAAATGGAACAGAGCGATGCGAGGAAGAGAGCGAGAGGAAAAAGCGCGAGGTCTGATGCTTTGCCATCTCTCTTTCTCTGTCTTTCTCTCCCTCTCTTTCTGCGGGCCGAAGATTTTTCGCTTTCGATGCTGGTTCCGTGCTTTTTTCTCTTCCCTCTCGTTCTCTCTCTCTTTCTCCCGCTCCCCCTGTAGAGTTTGAGTAGCCTCGCACGTATAAACAAAGGAAGTCGTTGAACTTCCGCTGGATGTAATGAAAGCCAGCGGCGTCTACGTGCCCTCTCTCTCTCACTCCCAGTTCTTTTCTCTCTCCTCCGGCTCTCGTCGATCGCACGCGCGGGGGCGAGTCGCGAAGCGTGCTCTCTCTCTCTCTCTCTCTCTCGCAAGGTACAATTGCTCGCCCGCAGGGCTATCTCTCGTATACGTAGAATGTGTGTACGTGCGCGATATCTGGCCACGCGAATCAATCGCACGAGGATCGAGAGAGAGAGAGAGAGAGAGAGAGAGAGAGAGAGAGGGAGAGAGAGAGAGGGAGAGAGAGAGAGAGAGAGAGTGAGAGAGAGAGTGGCGAAATTGTTTTCCGTGGCCTCGCTAGCTTTCGAATTCCGCGGCAAGGCGACGGAGGAGGAGGAGGAGGCGCCGATGATATCGTGGCCATTGAAAATAATCGCCGCGCTCTGATCTCTCTCGCGCGAGCGGCCGGTATGATTCCTCCGAGATACTTATCGACGGCCGAGGAGTTATACGACGGGTTAACCGCGCTCTCTCTCTCTCTCTCTCTCTCACTCTCTCTCTCTCTCTCTCTTCCTATTTTGCTCTTTCTTCTTCTTCTTCTTCTTCTCCGACCATCACTACTACTACCAGACGTCTTTCGGACGAATGCACCAGCTCTCTCGCATGGAAAATGAACGCGCGCGTACGCCCGGGAGCATATATACGTCAAAGATTAAAAGGAACGGTGCGAGCGTGCGGATTCGAAAGTGGCATTGCTCGCCTGTTTGAGGGGCAGTTCTCTCTCTCTCTCTCTCTCTCTCGCACACACGCAGGATAGTTGGAAAAACGATTCCATCGTACGCTACACACACACACACACACACACACACACACACACACACACACGCGCACACACACACACACACACACACACACACACACACTCTTGGCTCCTTCGCTGAGAGTATAACGAGGCGCGAACAAGTCGCTGGCGATGGGATCGCGGAAACCGCGTATAAAGGCGCGCTGCTGCTGCTGCCGCCGCGCCACGGCTAGCTCGAGGGGACCAATTTTCACGGAAGAAACTGTGAATTATGAATCGGATTGCTTCCTCGTGCCTCCGCGCGCGAATAAAGTAGGAGCTGTCGAGCCTGTCTGATTGTTAGACTTTGCGGGCGCGCGCCTTCTCTTAACTCTCCCTCTCTCCCTCTTTCTCGCTCTCTCAGGCTGCTGCGCGGGCGCGCGTTTACGCTTCTTTCTCACCGAACGCACGAAGGAGAAAGAGAGAGAGAGGGGTGCGGGAGAGCCGCAACCGTTAAACTCGAGCATACACGCAGCGCAAAAAGGAAAACTTCGTTACTCTCATTCAAAGGGCGCTACATCTTCTGCCAAAACAAGTCGAGAGGCAGGGTGGTGAAAAAAACTTTTAACTCTATCTCTCTCTCCCCTATCTCGTTGTTTGCATTCAATTTGTATAACGTTTCATCCTTGTGGGATATTCGTTTTGTTTGTACATAAGTATAAACTGCAAGCGGACCAGAATAAAATTAAAAAAAAAGAACCACGCGCAAAGGTGAATACTTTCCCTAGCGGAAGCGTTATCGGCCACTTTATTATTACTCGATTTTTCCCGCGGGGCTAAAAGCATCTTTCTCGAAGAGGTCGACCGCAAGGCAGAGAGAGAGAGAGAGAGAGAGAGAGTAAGGGAGAGAATTCATTCGCCGAGCTACACACTAAAACACGTCTCGGCGGGAGCGTGCTCCGCCCGCTAATATTACCCCTCCATTAGCTCGGAAATTGCTACAATTGCAACTTATGTCCCTTCTGTGCAAAACAAGCGGCTCAATTGCAAAACCAACATCGTAAACACGGCCGCGCGCCGTAATAGATTTCACGGCGAAATCGGCGCCGTTAATTCTCCCGTCCCTTAACACTGGCAGTACGCGCTCGCGTACGCTGTGTTTATAGCCATTATTGTTATTAGGGAGAATCTTTTTTCCCGCGTCATGGGAAGAAGTCGCTCGCTCGCGACGTCAGTCGTCTCTATATACGCGTACTACATGTATACACCTGCGGTAGCGAAAAAACGCCTGCGGAAATATATATGTATGTTGGAAAGAAAGGGAGCGAGTGCACATAAAGAACGAGAAAGAAATACAGAGAGGATGGGAAAGTGCGGGGCGCGCCGCGGGAGCGAGCGCTGAAAAAATACACGTGGCGTATGTATAATGTATAACGATCGGTTTACCGAGCCGGAGATGTAAATGCTGCCGAAGGTATAGGTAATACGAAATCTCTCCATCGCCACCGCGACCCACGCGAATCACGCCTCTGATTGGTTGCGATAATAGATTGCACGACTACAACTATGCTACTGCCAACTCGGACTAGTTCTATTTCTCGATGTACTGTAGGTCATCCGACGTCGAATCGCACGGAGCTGTATACGCGCATACTGCGGCCGGCTTTTATACAGCCGCGAACCGTATAATCCGCTACACGCGCTGTTATAAACATTTGCGGCGGCGGCGTCGTCACACATAGCTCCCCTCTGAATGCTGTTATTCGTATTATTACGCTAAAATGGAAAACGCCGCCGCCCGCACCAGCGTTTGAGTGCTCTATGATGAAAATACGACTGAGCGCGCGTAATGGGTAATCGCTTTTTCTCTCCTCTATAGCCGCGCGCATGTTTGCGCTGTTCCGTACGCATATCGATGCTTGCGATCGTTAGCTTGTCGGATTAATTTTTCACTATTGCTGCGCGGTATACGTGCGGGGCATTTTTTCAAAGCAATTTCTTGCGTTTATCGGATCGATGATGAAGCGAGGAGTGGGTTCAATTAACTTCCATACTCGTTTCCACGTGACTTCAAGTTCGTTGTTAGCGTTGTTCGTTTTTCACGTTAAAACTGCGATAAATAATTATGTAAAATCGAAGCAAAATTGTAAACTGGGCACTATTGTTTTAAAAAATCGTTATTACGTTGAAATTAGTACATTTTCACGATTTAAAAAAAAAAGTGCCGAGTTTACAATTTTGCTTTGATTTTTTATTTTTAAAACTTATAATATTCCAATTGCATTAATACATTGATCGCGAGAACTAAAAATTGACCAATTGCTTTACATAATTATTTATCGCTATTTTAACGTGAAAAACTAATTTTTGTCAGGGACCTTACGGCCAATACAACCTTAATGCCGAGCCGATGTACACTTTCGACTACAAATGTTATTATTATCTTGTAATTTATATATATACACGCAATATACGTATTTGGTTGGGGAAATAGCTTCGCAAATGTCAATAGGAAGAGCATTAAATGTAGCGTTTTAAAGAAATATTATCCGATTACGAACTTCATTCACTGTAGAGGAGCAGCCATTACCGAAGCGATTCTTTCGCCATTCATCAACACCATTCACAATATCCCTTCGCCCGTAAGGCAACATTGTTCCACCTCAAAGACTTCTCTCCCTAGCCGAGCCCTCGTCCCCGTAAATCAAGTTACGCAACAGAAATTAGTGGCCGTTTTCAAGAATACAAATAGCATTAGAGCGCCAATTAAGTCCTCCGGCTATAATTAATGCCGCACTTAAATCAGATTTAAAAGCCATTCCATGGCGCGCGCTAATGTTTCGAAGCTCCTGCCGCCGCCGCTGCTGTTGCTGCTGGTCTACTTAGCGATCGACTCCAAGCTGCTTAACAGTTTCCCACGTATACCATGCGCCCGATTGAAAAGGAGGGTGGGGAAGGGGGGAGGAGGAGAGGGAAGAGGATCGACCCTAGCCGCGAGCCGAAACAAGCAGTTGCCAATGATGAGAACTGCCGCCTGCCAATGCAAAATTTTCCGCCGCGCGCTGAGTCCATCTTTGGCACGTGCGCCAGAGATAATTGCTCGCCGCACGTGATGGTCGTCGTCGTCGTAATCGTTCTCGTCCTCGTCATGTACCCGTCACATATATTTTCCCTGACAGCTGGTGCATTGTTACCTTTTCGGTGGAGCGCGCGCGCATCATAATAGGTACGCTGTACATTAAGAATGAATTTTCGCTGGGCACTCTCGTCCTCGAAGTTTATAAATTAATTATTATTTGTAGAATAATGATAATAATTCTCGCGTGGTAAAAGGTAATTTTATCAAAGTATTTACGGTATGCAGCGTTTCGATGAGCTTTCATTATATACGTTGCAGTCGTTCGATTTAACGATGCAAACTTTCGTTCGGTGTGTTGTGAGGATTTTTACGCGATAATTAATTATCTGTTGGATGAATATTTCATACACGGAGAGAAATTTTGTAGTGAAAATTACAAATATTCGAGGCAAAATTACCAGTTTCTATGGTAATGGATGGACAGACTGACAATTTCAAACTTTTTACCAAAGTGCCTTGGTAAAATTTTTTTTTAGTTAATTTAAATTAAAAAAATTAACTTTTTTTATCCATATTGATGGATATATAGTATTTTAACATAGAAATAGAAACAGAAACAAGGATGAAAAAACATTAAACTGAAAAAAAATTTTTACGGAAGCGGGATTCGATCCGACGATCTTTGGGTTGAGAGTCCGACGTTCTACCGACTGCGCCACGGAAGCTGTTACCAACAGTCATTTGAATCGCCGTTATTACTTACTGAAAATATGTGTATTGTTTTCATTTTAACGTCGCGCACGCCTCTAGTATCAATCTTTTGAAACACAATAATGTGCAGTGCGCATGCGCGAATACACAAATACCAGGTTATTTGGCAAAATTTATCAGTTTTCTTAGTAAAAATTCTTAGGTTACCCTGTAAAAATGACTAGATCTCAATTTTTACCAGTGTGTCTGGTAATTTTTATTCCGATAATTTGGTATTTTTTTTAAGTGGTTATGGTAGTTTTTCCTGGGAAACTTATAAATTGTATTAGAAACCTGGGAATATCACGGCTTTTGACAGTCTATCCATGCGCTACCAAGGCACCTTGGTAATTTTTACTCTAAAATTTCTCTCCGTGTACAAGTGTATATATAAACAGTTTGCATTACAAATTAATAAAAGTGGCGGAATATTTTACTACTATGTGCGACTCGCACGCCTTGCGGAAAAATCCTAAGTGTTAATTGAAAAAGGATAATAAGGAACGGGTAGATAAATTTTCGCATTATTGACGAACCGGTGTATTAATATTTTCGAGATACTGCTCGTTCTTTAATCATAAAATACATTTTATAACATTTATTAGGTAATATGCAGTATACAAAGAATTTATTTACAGGCCATAGTAATGCCTTCCGAAGGCTTAACTACGGACCGACGGCGCTATACGCGATTTTATCACGTATATTTAGCGCGTATTATTTATAGCTTTTTTTACGCACGCCATTAATAAGGAGTCGCAGTGGGGAGAGAGTGAGAGACGGAGATAGAGGAAGAAAAAAGTCGATTAGAATGGTAAACGAAAGCCGCCACACTTATGGCTTTCGGCGAGAGAAAAAAGGGTAAAGAGCCGGCGAATAATAATTATCATACTTAGCGCTTGATTTCGTGTCTTTAAGACCTCCTAAGAAACGAGAGAGAGAGAGAGAGAGAGAGAGAGAGAGAGAGAGAGAGAGAGAGAGAGAGAGAGAGAGAGAGAGTGAGAGAGAGAGAGAGAGAGAGAGAGAGAGAGAGAGAGAGAGAGGCAGCAAAACGAGAAAATAATAAAGCGGCGTAGCACGCAGCTGTTTTACGGCTCATATATACGTATATTACAAACGAATTGGCCGGTGATAGAGGCGCGATATAGAAAGAGATGAGGGGATATATAGCGTGCCAAACGAGAGACCGAGACCGAGAGAGGGGGGGGGGAAGTATAATAGCAGGCTCGGGGGCGCAAGGTCGTTTATTAGCGGAATAACGCAATGAAGCGACCAGATTGGAATCAGCATGCCGATTTATATACGGTAGACGAAATGGCGCGATACGCGCCGCGAAATAAATAGGCTGCTGCGGGTGTTTGAGTCACCGCTCGCGCGCGCTACTGTCCCTCGCGAGAGCAAAACAAGCCAGCATCAGCAGCAGCAGTAGCCGTAGCAGCGGATTCTAAGCTCCCTCGTATCAGTTATGTGCACGCGTCCACGAAAGAGAGAGAGAGAGAGAGAGAGAGAGAGAGAGAGAGAGAGAGAATGGAAGAGGTACGAAGGGGAATGACGAGCGTCGGCGACTACCCGCATCGACGCTGAGGAACGTAACGTACGTGCGATATACGTGTACCTCTACGATAGAAATCGTGCGAAGCACATACGCTGCTCGTTCGACTTCTGCGGGTGTAGATGGTTGCGGCGGTCGCTCGGCTACTCCGTTACTTTAACGTGTCGTTACGATTTATATAAGCATTGGATGCGTTCGACGCGGCAGCTAGAGAGGGAGAGAGATGGAGAGAGAGAGCGATTGCACGGCGGAGCCGTGCGTGCGTGCGCGCGGGAGCGCGAGGCTAAGTGTGCGTTTCAGAATGGAGTTCGTTGCACCCGGAGAGAGAGAGAGAGAGAGAGAGAGAGAGAGAGGAAGGGGGGATGGATGCAACTGCTAAACGCGTATAGCGAGCGCTTGCCTCTCGACGTTCGTCCTTTGACGAGGTCGAGCTACCTGCGCGCGCTAGTCTGCCGAACAGCATACACAGATACACACACACGGAGGCAGGCTTTAACAGCTGTCACTCGTCACCGGTATCTTATAATGTCCCGATAAACTCGCTTATAACTAGCACTGTGCGGCGCTCGCGCTCGATATTTAACGATCCGCTGTGTGTAGTTAGGCTCGCTCGAACGCGCTTTGGACTCTCCACTATATATATATATATATATATATATATATATATATATATATATATATATATATATATATATATATATATATATATATATAGTATATATATATATATATATATATATAAATATATATATATATATATATATATATATATATATATATATATATATATATATATATATATATATATATATATATATATATATATATATATATATATATATATATATATATATATATATATATATATATATATATATATATATATATATATATATATATATATATATATATATATATATATATATATATATATATATATATATATATATATATATATATATATATATATATATATATATATATATATATATATATATATATATATATATATATATATATATATATATATATATATATATATATATATATATATATATATATATATGATCGGAATACAAAGCGAGCTAGCGTCGTGTGTTTGTGCACAGCCGATTTTGTACTCTCGCCGCCGTGCGGTATGCGCCTGAGCGCGGGATATAAAGATCTCTTCATGATGGAATGTGCTTTGGTTCCACGCTGTTTCGGCGTTGATGGTGTCGCAGCGAAATTTTCTCTCGCGGCTTTGCGGTCGATGGCTGAAGCATGAGGTGTGTGTGTGTGTGTGTGTGTGTGTGTGTGTGTGGTGTGTGTGTGTGTGTGTGTGTGTGTGTGTGTGTGTGTGTGTGTGTGTGTGTGTGTGTGTGTGTGTGAGAGAGAGTGTGTGTGTGTGTGTGTGTGTGTGTGTGTGTGTGTGTAGAAAGAGAGAGAGAGAGAGAGAAATTCAAAATGTATAATAATATTTCCGTCTACCCACGTTCAGAAAAAGTTTCATTTTTCAATTATTTCAGTTTGTATCGTATTGTCAGGATGAATTTTTAAAATGTGAAAAACCTGAAGAAAAAAGGTTATCCAAAGATTTGCCTGGAAGTGGTCATGGGAAATCGAACCTTCGTCCTTTGGATTACAGTACTGGCGAAGTCGGCATGGTGTGGTTTGTGCACATAAGAATTATGCACATATTTATTGTGCACACTTTAGCATTGGTGTATATCTATATCTATGTGTATACTCCAATGCTAAAGTGTGCACAATAAATATGTGCATAATTCTTATGTGCACAAACCACACCATGCCGCGAAGTCTATCAAGGCTTAAATATATATTTCAGAAAAAATTGTGGATTCAAAAAAATGTGTATCTTTGTAATTATTTGACTTTAAAGGTTCATATATTAATACTAATAGTAAACTGGATTGCAATTGATATGCCATAATTAATTACTTGTACTATTTACTCGTGTTTACCTTGTGTCAAAGGGAAAGTTATTTTGAAGTAGAAACTTAATGAAGTCTTAGTCGAGCATCAAAATCCGTTTGTTTTTGTTAGGAATACTGATTGAGCATATAGATTCAAAAATAAAAGCATCAAAATCCGTTTGTTTTTGTTAGGAATACTGATTGAACATATAGATTCAAAAATAAAGTTCTGGTTCAAGGAAAATACTTTCTTTTCGTCTAATAGGGGACACTTCGGCCTAAAGTGTAAGGCTTCTCTCTTTTTATTTAGAATTCTTTTGTCAAGTTTTATTCTCTAAATTCGAATAAGTGAAATTCACTTCCAATAAGTGAATATTCACTTATTATAAGTACATAGTCGTCCACTTATTCGATAAGTGCACGACTATTTACTTATTATAAGTGAATATTCACTTATTTGAAGTGAATTTCACTTATTCGAATTTAGAGTATACGAAATAAAGAAACTGGCTTATAAGTATAAAGAAGATTAGAGATTTATTAAAGTTATAAATGAAGGTGAACAGTTATAATAATTAGACATCGAAGTGTAGCCTCAACGAAGCTCGGGTAAGGACTAGCGTATGATGCCGATGCGCTCCTTTTTTCTCAAGATGCGCTTCCTCGTGAAGTACGCTGCGCTCGCTTCAGATCTCGGGTTCTTAATTTTAGCGCTTACAAAAGGGAAGTTTTCTTGAACCTAGACAAGAATCATTCCTAATCATAAAATTAGATTTCTGTTGTCAATGTATAACTTTTACTCAAGAAATAAAATCATTTTGAAACAAAAGAATTTGCATGAAAGTAATATCCTTTTCATCTGTTACATTTTTCCCAGCGTATTATTGTTATTATCGGAGAAAACGTTTGCGTTAAAAAGCGAGTTTATACTCGCGGCTTTATTTGTACATGTGATATAACTTTGGATGAACTGATTCAATTTTACAAATTAAACATTTTGTATGTGTGTAATTTGCTAAATTGAATGTTTATTTATTTTGTATTCGTTACCATTGCTTCGTACTTCAGTTTAAATAATAAGAGGTCGCGTGAAATGCAAATTTAATCAAAACTAATAGTAGTAAAGTAAATTAAATTTCATAAATTGTGTTATAATATGTATCGCTCAACTATTACCTATTTTAATATATAATTAAACAATATTTGTAAATCTTCAGAGTCCCTAACTGAAATTCAATGCAGTGATTAAATATTCGATATTAATATTCATCTATTTTACTGCATTTTATATAGGCCATAGACATAAGTTTTAAAAATTTTAATTTTAGCAACGATTAATTTCGATCCAAATTACCTGTCCTATTCGTACTAATTACACGCTGCAATGGAATTTTAGAGTGGAAGCGTGTACTTGTACATTGAATTCTGTAATTAGCTTTTAAATAGTAATTAGCTTATATAGAGAATACTGTTTCTGCCCACCTTTTATATAATTTCACGCTCCAACGTTGCTTTTTCTGTGTATTACACTTAAAAGTTATCATTATAAAATCGTTGCCGCGCACTATGTGTGTGTATGTGTGTGTGTGCGCGCGCGCACGATATATGCAAAAGCGATTATCGCGCGGGAAAAAATGGCCATATATATTTTGATGTAAGAAAAATCTGTACTCGCACAACAAGTATTAGCGCGCGTGCATCGTAATTCCTCTAACCCTCGGTCGTATAGACGCATACGCGCGACGAGCCGTTATAACCTTGCGAGCACAGTAATTTCCATTTTATACTTGTTTCCGTATACAGCCATTTTCAACAAAGAAAAAAATAAGAGACTATGGCGCGACGTATATGTGATTATAATAAGCCTGTGCGTGAAAAATCTGAAAAAGAATATTTCCGATATTATCTCGCCCTTATAATGTGAAATGTGAACCCGGTGGCTTTCGTGCATTATAGTTCACGTATCGCAGATTTCCGGAAGATTCTCGCGCGAAAGCGAATGATACCGCAATTATGCTCACCTTTTCCCTCGCTCTCTCACGAACTGCGCCAATTAATTATGATACACTGAGAAAACTGTCGTAGGAAAATTTACTGAAAAGCTAATAAAAATTACTATTTTTTATAGCAACGATGGGATA
The DNA here is from genome assembly GCA_036365515.1 of Torymus aiolomorphi. NCBI lineage: Eukaryota > Metazoa > Arthropoda > Insecta > Hymenoptera > Torymidae > Torymus > Torymus aiolomorphi. The sequence goes on from CM070876.1 coordinate 25,836,453, forward strand.
TCATGGAAATTTAGGTACTTTTGCTAACTAATATAGTAATTTTTGTAGCCAAGCTTAAACTTAAAAAAAATTGATTTTCATGATTTTATATCTATGGGATACCTAATATTTATACAATATTTAATATATTATTAATTAAATTTAGCTATACAAGAAATAAATAAGGAAATAAAAATTTTTTTTACGGTGGTTGTGTATTCGAACCCTGGACCCTCCGCACGCTAGGCAGACGCGCTAACCTCTTACCCACGTGAGCTTCTTGAGTACAAAATTTTGGAACTGATACATTGGCTACCTTCGCTTACGAGAGAACTTTGATGATTATTTGATAGCAATAAATAACTATGATAATATAAAGAAATAACTCATAGCTCACCTGCACAACGTAAAAATAAAACAACTGAATCGATATTGTCGATGTTTTTGATAACTTAAAAGGAAGATAATCTCAAATTGCGGGAGAAACATAACCTCAATCAGACACGTGCTCCCGGCGTGCACGCAATAAGTACTACATGTAGAGGGCACTTTTTGCTATGTGTAGTAGTAAAAATTATTAAGATACCTTGTAAATATTCCTGAACTATAGCAAAATTTGTTATAATTTGCTTATATCCCCGCGTTGCTATCAAATATAGTAATTTTTGTTAGTTTTTCAGTAAATTTTCCTACGACAGTTTTCTCAGTGTACGTTTCCGCGTGCGAGTGCGAGCTTTCTTTCCCCTTTTCTGAGGGCTAGAAGGAGCGAGGGGCTACTCACTTGAGAAAATGGTGTGAAATGAAATCAATTTAAATTGATTCTGCATAAAATTGTTACCTTTTTAAATTAGAGATTAAATTTATCGTAATATACTATTTCACCATATCTGGGCCGAAAATGCCGCATTCGCGTTTTTGAGCCGGGCGGGAAAGTGCCACATTTCCGCCCAGTTCAAAAACCGGAATTTGGTGTTTTCAGCCCGGGTATGGCGAAAAATAGTATACGCACCACGGGAGTAAAATTGGACAGCCGATGGCTCGGGTGGCAATTTACACGAGCTGTGGACTGTCCAAGTTTTTTCCTCCCTAGGTGCATAATATAGTATTATTTTTTACTTTAGGTAGTGATATGAATATATTACATACTGTTATAGAATACACGCGATAAAAGAAGAAAAATCGATCTTTTATTTGCTTTTCTCAGAATTAAGTAGGTTCGGAGGGTTTTGATTAACGTCAGCTCAAAGAATTTTTTACAATGATTTTTACACATTCCATGATGCAAGCAGCGACATACATTGAAGGTAGAGGTGCTGAGATGACAGAAAAACTTTTTTTAACGACAGTTAATTATTATTAAAACTAGTTTCTGTCATCTAGAAGAAAATTCAACAAAATATAGCAATCATTTCGACTTTTTATCCAATTTAGATTTCAAAACGGTCATGTTGTTCCTTGTTCAATTTCAGGGGTAGTTTACCACAGGAAAAATTAGAGAATTATCTAAACCTGCAAAGTTACAATCAATTGTTTATGAGAGACTTTCACATATTTATAAACAATTGATTGTAACTTTGCAGGTTTAGATAATTTTCTAATTTTTCCTGTGGTAACTGAAAAATACAAAATACCCCTGAAATTGAACAAGGAACAACATGACTGTTTTGAAATCTAAACTAGATATAAAAAGTCAAAATGATTGTCATATTTTGTTGAATTTTCTTCTAGGTGACGGGAACTAGTTTTAATAATAATTAAATGTCGTTAAAAAATTTTTTTTCGTCATCTTAACACCTCTACCTTCAATGTATGTCGTTGCTTGTATCATGTTATGTGTAAAAATCATTGCAAAAAATTCTTTAAGTTGACGTCAATCAATTTATTACACTATAATATATAAAAAAAAACGAAGTATGAATTTTGCTATGAACTTTTTCTTCTACTTTTGCGTATACAAAAAAAAAGAGACCAACATGTGCAAACGGATATTTTGAATATCGTTTTTGAGAATTAATTTACGATTCAAAGGTTACAGGTGTTAGTAATGTATTCGTAGTGATTTCAATGATTTCATATGTATAAAATCGATTTCGATACAAAATGAAATCGATTTCATCCCCTCCTGCTCAAGTGATCTCCACTGCGAGTAGCCCCCCCCCCCCCCCCCGAGAAGGAGCGAACGAAACTGGAAGTGCGCTAACACAAGAAAAAAAGACAGAACTGAGAGTGAATGATGACGAAGTGTCGCTGCATACCCGCAGCGGTTGCGCCTTTTCCATCCGGTCGTTCTGAAGTGTAAGCAAAAAAGAAGCGCAAAGGACGAACAAAAGTTATTAGTTTTTATTAAAATATGAGGACTCAATGTCCTATACAGTCCAGGCAAAAGTACAAATGCAACTCGTTGCAAATAAATACCCACATTTTAGTCACAGACAGACTCAGGCTGTTGAGAGTAAATCCAACGTCGCAACGTAAATAAAAAAGTATAATAGTGCAAAGTAAAAAACGTCATATATGCCAAAGATAAGATAAAAACAAACGTAACCATAAAGTAATACAGCGCATCATAATCAAAGTGCGGTAAATTAAAGTCAGCGCATACATTAATTGTTAACATATATAATTCAAGAATACCCGTTTGGAAGCATGGTTGCGTGAGCAAAGAGCGCAGGTACGCCGGTTACTTCATAAACGCGCGAAGAGAAGGTGGTGGAGGAGAAGGAGGAGGAGGAAGCGCTCGGTCATGCGCGCGCGCGCGCGAACAAGAAGAAAATGAGAGATAGCGTTTATATGAAAGACAGGGGGGAGGAAGGCATAGGACGCAGCGTGTGCGCAGTCGAAAAGGAAAAGAGAGAAGGGCACAAGGACGACGCTATGGAGCGTAGGAGAGAAAGAGAGAATAAGAGAAGAGCGCTGGATAAAAAGTGGCGCGACGACGAGGGAGCGCCGATGAGGGAGCGAGGGAGACAGACAGATATAGCTCGGCATCTCGCATAAGCGAGCAGCAGCAGCAGCAGCAACAGCGCAGAGCCGAGAGAGAAAGAGAGGGAGAGAGATAGAAAGAGAGAGAGTAATGAACTGGCAAGGCCGCGAGTGTGGTAGGCCAATGTCTTGTCCTCGTGCTGGGCGAACGAGCGGCCGTTGCTGCTGTTGCTATTCTCGCTCGGTGTTGTTGCCGCTGCTGCGCGCTGATGCAACGGAGCGCGGAACGAGCGCAAAGCGCGGAGCGAGAGGAAGAGAGAAAGGGAGAGAGAGCGCATAGAATGCACCGTGACCGAGGCGCGTATAGTAGCATTGCAAGGCCGCCGCGCGAGCAACGTAACCGGGCGCAGAGAGGAGGAAGTGCCCGGCTATAGAGGAGGAAAAGAGGGGCGGCAGAAGAAGAAGAAGAAGAAGGCACGAGGGAAGGAAATGAAAAAAAGAACCGCGAGAAGCGAAGAATGCGTATATGTGATAAGCGAAGAGAAAGAGCGAGAGAGAGAGAGAGAGGGAGAGAGAGAGGGAGAAGTAGTCGCGCGCTACTGTCATTGTTAACGCACTCACAAAGGCACATATGGCCTTTCTAAATCACGCTCGCCTCCGCGATGTTACGCAATAAATCTCGTGCCCTGCGTGAGTAAGATAAAAACACCGCTAATATCGTCCGACGTGTAATTTATCCCCCTCCCCCTTCTCTGCCACCGTGCATCCGTGAGTGCACATCTCGCGAGATTCTTAATGAAAACATTCGATTACTGCGCGTCCACCACCAGACTGACACTCACGCGGCGAATTTTTCAGCCAGTCGATCGCTAATCTCACCTAATCCGTAATCGGTGCGTGCTGTAGGTAGACAAGTCGGACGAGAACGCTTATATAGCAGCTCCGCTCTCTCCCTTTCTCCGCGGACTATAATAATTCCCTCGGAACGCGTGCGCTCGCGCGCTAGGATGACTCTAAATCATCCCAACTAGATCGCCGACGCGAACAAATTATGCACGCGTATTAAAAGAGCGAGCGCCGTGTATAGCTTTCTCGGGGAAGGGCCGCCGACCTTCCGCCTGGTTGTATAACGCATACATATATACTGGGGGAAGTATGTATAGATACGTATATATATGTGTAAAGGACGATGCTCTCGGTATAAGTAATAACCTCCCGCGCGATAGAGTTTTGCATTCGCTGGTTCGACTACCGCGCGCTGCTAATGGCCCGGGGATCGTTAGCCGATGCGGCTGCTGTTGTCTTATATATATGCGCCTGTTGTCTGATTAAGGACGTTCTCCGACTCAAATTCATTAATATCGCGAAAATTGTGATTTAAAAATATTATTTACAATGAAAACCCTTCATGAGTCTCTATACATTACTCCAAAAATAAAAAAAAATGTCAGTGTAAGATAAAAGGTGTCAATATGATATTTAAATGAATGGCACTTGCATAGGGTGACTATATATAGATATACAAATAACATGGGAGTTTTTGTTTACGTTGCTATATCTCTGAAATTAATATCGCTTGCTATATTGAAAATTATACCATATTATTCCTCTCGATTTCTAGTTTTATAGCTTACGGTTGAAAAAGAAACACAAAGAAAACTTTTTTTATAGTAAATTAAAATGTAATTTTAAAACTAGCTTAGATAGGGATCCCGTGTTAACACAAAAACTTTGAAGTTAAATATTTCTATTTTGAATACCGCTATGGACGTGGGGCTTTCAAGCATGCACTAAGCACACAAAATCAAACGTTCTCTGCAAATTTCAGGAAAATCACAAGAAAATCGTTTTCTCGGAGAACGTCTTTAAGGCTATGTCACTGGACAGAGTTGAGCGATAGCATTATCCCTGCGTTTTGCAAAGCCGCGTATTTATGACGGCGTTATTTTTCGAAGGTTGAAAGAGACCGGTCTTAGCTTAACGTATGATGTACTCGTTGCCGCTGAAATATATATATATATATATATATACACATACACACACACACATCTGGATGGTAATCTTCTTTTCTCTAATAAGATTAATAATCTCTGTTGATACTCGCACACGCGCGCGCGCTCGCAGTGTATAAATTTTCCGAGCGATTTTAATTTTAACGGATTGCCCGTACGCTTGTAGAGCTGAAAAGTTGGCGCGAAAAGGCTGTCGTAAAAGTGCGCGTAAGATCTTGTAATCAAATCTGCGCGGGAGAGACAGAGAGCTGGAGAAAATACGAGCGCGTTCCAGAAAGTACGTTCGTACGTTATATATGTTTATCGGGTTTGTGTGTGAGTGTGTGTGTGTGTAGCGCAGCCACCGCAAAATTGACGACGTGCAAAGACGACAGTTACAGGCGCGCGTATACCTTTATGAAAGTAGCCTTGTGGTGTACAAGGCGCCGCGGGCTCTCTAATTCAATCAATTAGCCCGGGAGCTTATTATATATACTTATAAATCGCCGCGGCAATAAACGCGGATGTATTAAACGAAATCAATCGTATCTTTTCGAGCTTCGGCCGCTGGATATACAATGTCGAATCCTTTCTATATAGATGATTCAAAGAGGAGAAAAGTTTAGCGCCTCTCTGATCGTTGCTACGTTATTTTTTTTTTCTCGATGCACGCGTTTATACCAACGAGTGGCCGCTGCTGCCGACGACGATTAATCAATGCCACGGACCGCACGTGCACACACAGGGAGGCAGCAGCGTGACAGAGAAGCTAGACTAAACGAGTCGCGCTACCAGAGTTACGTCGGTGGATCGTCGCAAATAGACAAAGCAACCAACGACGACAAATGAAGCGAGCGTGGTGAGCGCGTCGCATGCTGCTGCTGCTCTTATCAAAAATGACCGTCGCGCCGGTTAATTGACTTGTGATACCGCTGCTGCTATTTGCCTGGTGCTCCTGTGCTGCTACTGCTATACAGCACGAGCAGCGCTAGCATTAATTTTCTTTAATTAAGTCCCGAGGGCATCGGCGCGGCTGAGGTAGCCGCCGTGCGGCGGTTATAGCGGAGCTCGATCGACTATCGCGCGCGCGCGCGCGGGCATCGATCTGTTTTTCAGATATTTCAATTGAAGCTGCGCTGCCCCGGCAAAAAATCCGTAACGAGTTTTGTACGTTTGCGCGGCTCTCCACTTTTTTGCAGCCGCCGGCTGAAATTAAACGTCAATTCGTTGTCGTTATTTTGTGTAAATTTTTAAAAGTATATAAGCTTTTTTTAATCCGAAAAAATTAATTGTTAATGGTCGGTAGATAGATCGCGTGAAAAGCGATATTGATGCTGATATTAGCGTGTGAATCGAGCTATTATCGGATTAACTCTTTTTTTTCGATACGCGCGTGATATCATATATATTAAAAAAAAAAGAAAAATATAAATAAATAAAGCGAGCCCCGGGCGTTTTAATATTTTCGAATTTGGCCACGAATTTTTTGGGACAGCGAAATTTCGATTCCAATATTCGACCTCGCTTCCTTTTATCCACACCGTATGCATCGGTGTGTATGTGTGTGTGTGTGTGTGTGTGTATGTGGGCGTATGCGCGTGTGTGTGTTTGTTTTTACCCCCGAATATTTATACTGCATTCAAGCGCGCGCGCGCGTTTTACGCATCGGACACGCTTCGGTCGATAATTTCATTGCGGTCGTTTGTTTTGCCGTTAATAACAGCTCTGCAGGAAGCATTAACAAAACCAGGGCGGAAAAAAAACTCGCTCCGCCGCGTATTTATTATACAAATTTGTTAACCCGATGCCACTCCGACATAACCCTCCCCTCCTCTCCCCACCGTTAAATATATATACTGATAGAATTGAAAATTCTGCAATATCGCGCTTTTTTATCGTAAAAAAAGAAGAAAATGAAAAAGCATTGAAAAAATAAAACGTAGTCTCGTTTCCATCGTCGGGTGGTCGCCGACCGTTCGATATGATAAATCATTCTACGATCATTAAACATTACAGAGAAACAGAAAAAAAGAGCCCAACTTCCGTGTACTATAAGCTGCTCCCGTGCGCGCGCGTCCTGTTAAATTAGATGTTACGCACGTAAGACATAAATTAGCAACGCGGCGGTGGCAACGACCAAAAAATAAAAATAAAAAAAACAGAGCTAAACGAGATCGCGGACGCTGGCGAGCAAGGGACGCGACGAAAGTAATGCAGTCGCCGCCACGGTGGCGCGGTGTAAAAACGAAAATTCAACTTTAATGCACGACCTTGCATTCGAGTGAAAATAATATCCATGAGACCCCGCTGCGCTCTGCGCGCGGACACTCTCACATATATACGCGTACAGAGAACACGCATACACGAGAGTGGGGGAATCTAATTCGCAGTTGGTATTATATACATATATATACATATACGCAGCCAGGCAGTGCTCTGAATCGGCGTCGGGACATCGCATTCAAATGTAACTGCGCGCTCTCTGCCGTTGACTGTGAGCTCGCGCGCGCGCGCGCGCGCAGGTGCAATATATAAACCTGTTAAATGGAAATAGATGCGCTTGTTTTTACCGGCTTTCCGGCCTGCAGCAGTGGCAGCAGCATCCTACACGTACATTTGTTATACGCGAGAGCAGCAGCAGCAGCAGCGTAGCGCGCGGTTATGCAAGCAAATTTAAATATCCTGCGTGCCAGCTCTGCCGCCGCCATTCACAATTGCCATCGTTAACAGCAAAGCGCAGCCCCGATGATCGTGCTTTGATCTCCGATCCCGTTTTGCTCCAGCTGATTGGACAACACCAGCGCATGCGCTCTCGCACGCGCCCTCTTTTTCTAGCTGCCGCCGCTGCTCCAGCCGCTGTATTGTGCGCTCGCGCGTGTTTTTCTGCACCCTTTTTTGCTCCCGATAAACGGCAATTACAGCGCGCGCTGCTGGGGCTTCTATCTATCGTTTTTATCAGGAAAATTATCGCTGAGCGAGTATCTCGCGTCGAGTGACATTCCGCACGCTCACCCTCGAATATCGTTGACCCGTTTTCCCCATCTTGTATATCTAAATGTCCACCATAGCGTTACGCGCGCGAAATACGAAACGCTAATTTAGATAGTGTGCGCGTGGGTTCGAGTTAGGGTGCGATATTAAGAAGTAGGAAGCGCCGGGGTTGCGACCGCTGAAGTATGCAAATCGCGCGTGCGAGCGAGCTAGCGGAACAAAAAGACATTCGCAGAGTGGAAGAGGTGTACCGTATTATGCACGCGCGAGGATGTTTCGTGCCGAGAGAGAGAGAGAGAGAGAGAAAGAGCGCTATAAAGACACGCTCTCTCGCGCTCGCACGCTCGGTTAATAAATGACGCGCGCAAGAAGGATATGTACGGGGGCTCTTACTCCGGCTCCTTAAGAAAATCAGTATTTCCAACGCTCATTACGCGCGTGACTGATGACACGCGAGCTAAGGTGACAAGAACTGTCGCGCACTCACGGCTCTCTTTTTCCCCTCCTACTCAGAATGTGCCTTTTTCGCGCTCGCCGCAGGCGGGAACGCCTTCCACCTTTCGTAGGTATTACCCCTTTTTGCCTCTCTCTCTACCTACCTTCGTTTACCGCGCACTCTCATTCGTATTATAGAGTCTCTACTGCTGCTGCACGCAATTGTCTCCGGCGAGCGAGATTAGAAAACCCGAGATGGTGTTTTGGGCGCTGTTGCTATATGACTTCTTATGTATACATATAGTGTATAGCGCCAAGGCAGCTCCGTCGGTATTCGCCGATAAAGCGCGGGTGCGCGGGCCAGAAAGTTATATCATCGAGGAGAATGCTGGAGTATGTATAGGAAAGTCGGCGACTTCGAAGGGAAGAGAGTAATAGGCATCTCTCGCGATATAGTCGACGACGAGGTAGGGCTCGATCATATTAAAATGCAATCAAGTCTATAGGTAGGTATATAGCAGGAACAGCCGCTGCCGCCGCCGTCGAGCAGCGCTCACGCGAAACTCCTAATGAGCTCCCGTGTTAAAACCGCGGCGTCGGCAGTTACCCAGCCAGCCTCGAAAGGTTAGCCGTCATTGTTTACCGCGCTTCGTCCTCCTCCTCCTCCTTCTCTCGTCTGCGTTCGCATAGCTCCTCTCTTTCTCTTCCTTCTCTCTCCCGTTGTGTGTACGCTCGTCCTTCTTTCGCCTCCTCTCTTGTTCTTCCTCCTCCCCCTAGGCGCGCGCTGTGCGATCTCCTCGTCCCGGCTCTCTTTCTCTCTCTTTCTCTTTCTCTGCTTCAGCTTCGTTTATCGGGTTTTATCCCGTACGCTCGCTAGCTCGCGCGCTAATCTATTATTCTCGTCGTTCGCTTCATAAACTGCTTATCGCGCCGAATCGAGAGGAGGGGGGAGGAAAAGGACGACAACGCCGACGACGACGGTATAGGTGGACGCAGACAGGGTATGCGGGGAGGGCGTTAATCGGCCTTCGCGGCGGTAGCCATACTAGTTCAAGAAAAAGGATGGCAGCAGAGAAATCGCTACCCCACAACTTGATGATACGAGCCTGATACTTTAGGGCCCTGTTAGCTCTGATGCGTTTCTCGCTCTCCGATTGAGGAATTTATGGTTATAAGGGTGCGCGGGCGCTTCTTTCCACTCCCTCCCCCCGTGATGTGCGCTACACCCAAAATACGAGACAGCTTCAAGCGGTGTTTGTTCTTAATTTATACAGAGAGAGAGAGAGAGAGAGAGAGAGAGAGAGAGAGATTAGATTTTATTATTAGGCCTTGAGATATAACCCCATCTGGCACAGTAGAATACAAAGTTTGATACAATAATAAATATGTACAAATATAAAAAAAGAGATTACAATATTGATTACAAATACGTAGAATACAGCAATTAATTTGAATACAGTAGTAAAATACAGTAGTAGAATTATTTAACTGACACTAAAAACTGGGTGACATACAAAGTGGATTTTAAATTATTAAGCTATCTTCAATAGTTGAATGGTTGAATCGCTCCGCAGATATCTAGTTAACCTCCCGTGGATCAAGTGCATCCAAGTCCTGTTGCGAATCGATAGGAATAAGACGTGAGTCGTGAGTTTTTTTCATGAACACTCTAAGGTTTCGAACGACAGGTCGAGCCGCGAGCGTAGTTGAGACTTTGTTGAGCTGAAAGAAATTTCCGCCATAGACTGTAGACTGGCTGAGGCCAACGAGGCTGGATGAAGATAGGCGAGAGTCTTCCTGTGCCAAAAACAGCTTGAGAGAGAGAGAGATAGTTTTTTATTTAGCCAAGGGGTAGAACCCTATCTGGCCCAAAACAATAATACACAAGTTAATTACAAAAAGTGCTGTAGAACAATATAACCAATAAAATATTCGATTATAAATTAATAATATAAACTTATAATTTGGCAATTTCAAGTTGTTTATACACCTCAAAATATTTTTTGAATTTGGATTATAAATTTTTTCTCGTGTGCATACCTAACGAGGAATTACAAACTCTAGGAATTGAATTCGACGTAGAACTGCGATGGACAGCAATGAAACAATTATCAGATAAGTTAATATTTTTTATAAAATATTTCTTTATACCGTGAAAAAGATTATTTGTGAAATATATTTTCAGGTTGGAAAGTGACATTAAATCTCCGCGAAGTCGATGGAACAACGTAAAGAAGAGTTTGATTGCTCGGCGGGTACGACGATGACGACAACGGCGACGACAACAACGGAGGACAACGACGACCGTGGCAACAAGAGAGTCACGTTAGAGTACTGCGGGTATGGGCTTCATGTCTGACGACGTCCACGTCGTGGAAATGACGAGCTCCAGGTTTTGGAAATGACACGCTATCTGCTGCTACATATTTTCCGGATTTTCACGGGAACTTACTGATGGCCAACGGCTGCATAGGGTATGCAGAGTTTGGGGTAATTTTCGATAGTCTGTCCCTCACTCTCTACCCCTTTCTTTAATATAGTTTATATATTATTCGTATAGAATCATTTATTTATAAAATCTTTATACAAATTTGATATGGTCTACTATATATAATTTTTATAGAAGTTTTACAAAATTGTTTTACGTGGGATCGTATTGTCATGGCTGGGCTTGTCTGGGAGGCAAATTTTCAAGATCGCGATCAGTGAAAATTGGAATGAGAGGTGAGTCGAGTGTTTCACGCATGACAACACTGAGATTCCTGACCACAGGCTTAGCATACTTATGTTTACGGTATGCTTCCATAGCTAAACGCCACATATTGTACACAGGTTTCGGCCAGAGTGGCCGAATGAAGACGTGCATGGAACCGCCACAGACAAATAATGAGTTACAATCTGTACTCACAAGTTTAAAACATTTAGACAACACAGTATCAAGTATACAGTTAGACGAAAATTTCACGACGATGGAGCGAAAAGGAGAGAGAGAGAGAGAGAGAGAGAGAGAGAGAGAGAGAGAGAGAGAGAGAGAGAGAGAGAGAGAGAGAGAAATAGAATCTTTATTGACGACTAAGGGCTCTGCGGTCCAGGATAGTCAGGTAGATAGGTAAAATTAATAAATACAGTGGAGACCTGGTACATTATATACACGCAGTAAGAAAGGTCAGATAAAAGAAATAAAATAAAATAAATGAACACAATAAAAATAATTAAATAAAAGATAATAAAACATAATACAAAATAATAAAAATAGTACTTGGTAAAGATGAAGAAAAAACGAAAGTATATAAATAAACAAAATGAAATACATAGATCATTTTGACTCGCGAGATAAAAAATACTTAAGGGGGCTAGACACCTTTTTTCTCTGAAATAAGAAGTCACATTTTAATACATAAATGTAAACTAATTATTTCATACTTTTTACATATAAAAGTGGGTATATTTACCTTACCTTAAAACTTTCTCCGATGGGCCTTTTATATGGTCCAGAACCATAGTCATCGATGAAACAAGTTTTTTCACTAACCATAAGCTTTGAAATTTTCCTGTGGATGGATTGACTTCAGATTTGAACTAAATTACTCCTGAATAGTATAATTCTCATATGAGTGTAGGGATTTTTGATCTAATGAGAAAAAAAAATTGTGCTGTTTTTCAAGAGTTTTTTTTTAAATTTTTTTTTATTTTTTATATTTTTTCATAATTTTTCTGATGTAAAAATTTTTTCCGACATTTAATCCTAAATCCCTACACTCATATGAGAATTATACTATTCAGGAGTAATTTAGTTCAAATCTGAAGTCAATCCATCCACAGGAAAATTTCAAAGCTTACGGTTAGTGAAAAACTTGTTTCTTCGATGACTATGGTTCTGGACCATATAAAAGGCCCATCGGAGAAAGTTTTAAGGTAAGGTAAATATACCCACTTTTATATGTAAAAAGTATGAAATAATTAGTTTACATTTATGTATTAAAATGTGACTTCTTATTTCAGAGAAAAAAGGTGTCTAGCCCCCTTAAGCAAAAGCGGTTTGAATCGAGGTTCCCGATAATGCTTCCTAATACTGTCTGGTAGTTCGTTCCAAAGGCGTGCCACTCCAATTGTAAAAGAGCTTGTTGCGTTCCAGGAGGGAGATTTGATTTGGTCTTTGGAGAGAGAGAGAGAGAGAGAGAGAGAGAGAGAGAGAGAGAGAGAGAGAGAGAGAGAGAGAGAGGGAGAGATTTGCGTTTGTTTTTGCAGCCTCGTTTTCTGAGCAGCGGCTGTTATTTCGCGGAGGCGCAAGATAATTGCACAGAATGCTCCCACTATTTCAATTTCTTTTGTCGCGTTATGTCAGTCGGAAAAGTTAAGAGTCAAATTTCCGTCAGGACGTCGCGTTTGCCGGGACTCTCGCTTTCGAGGACACTTTTCTGACAGCGCGGTTGCGAAGAAAAAGTGAAGAGCCTTTACCCTTTCTCTTTATTTCTCATTCTTCGTTCGTTCTCCTCTTCCTTTCTCTACGGGTTGAGTACTTAAAACTTTTTACGACATCCTCATTGAAAGCAGTAGCTAAGAGCGGGTTCACGCCGCGCGCACACTGTTCATTGAATCTGCAGGCTCCTTCACCTCCTCTCGTTTACTCATTCGCTCTCTCGCTCTCTCTCTCTCTCTCTCTCTCTCTCTCTCTCTCTCTCTGTCTCTCTCTCTCTCTCTCTCTCTCTCTCTCTCTCTCTCTCTCTCTCTCTCTCTCTCTCTCTCTCTCTCTCTCTCTCTCTCTCTCTCTCTCTGTCTCTCTCTCCCCCTCTCTCTCAACTTTGGCCGTGCCGTGCAGCGAACGGTCCGCTCCTGGCCGTTGGGAGGAGTGACGAAGCGAGAAATAAATGGACGACGGCGAAACAAGTGCATTTTCGGATGGTAGAGAGGACGTAAAGTCGCTCTAATTGAGTAATCAGAAGAATTTCGGAAATGTCGGTTACTACGGGCGACTGGGGGGGATCGGAGGAGATTTTTCGACTTCGGCTGCACGAAAATGCGACTCGAGCGAAGTGCCGAAAATGTTCTCCCTTTTCTGGAGAGCCCAAGAGGTATATGAGCAGTCGCGGTCAGCCCCGCGCAGTATATACACCTACTATATCCGTCCCGCCGGGCTCTCGACTCTTCCTTCTTCAGCTCGCGTACTTCTTTCTTCCTCTTCTCCTCTCCGCCTCGTCATAATCATAACAAACTCTCCGCTCCTCGGCATCATCACCGACGGGTATATCGCGGTCGGTCTCTCGCTCACTCGGGTACGGACTTTTTGCGCCCCGACATCCTCCTCGCTTTTTCCATCCTCATCTCTCGCCTCGTGCCTCCTCCTACGCTATCGGCCGGCTGCTGCCACTTGGCTGCCGTCGTCGCCGCTCTGTCAAGATCTCTCTCTTTCTCTCTCTCGCGTGCTCTGCCCGTTACGGCTCAGCTTATATTTATTGGATGCAAATTGAATAGCTGTTGGCGAGAGAGAGAGAGAGAGAGAGAGAGAGAGAGAGAGAGAGAGAGAGAGAGAGAGCCTCTTAACCTTACGCGCAAAACACGCGAAGGCGTCGCAGCGGCGTCAACAGCAGCGATATATTTGTGTCTGTATATATTATATATATACACACGCACAGAGAGTAGATTATATGTGGTATCGACCGCCCTCGCGATTAGGCGGCCAACTGGTTTTCGCGCGCTCTCTCCTCCTTGCGTATGGTATACCTCGCCGTGGGTTTTGATCGCGCGCATTAAAACGTTTTAAGTTACGGCCGCGTTCGCAATTATATTTTCTCGTTCGAGTCGCCACGTGATACTGATATAATTCCATTGAAGTCAGGTTAATTTCAGGCCGTTCGATTCGCCACTTGTAAAGTCGTTTTTGCTTGTTCTATCATTTCGAGCGCGAATCTTTTAATATTATACACGCAAAAATTCCGAAATTCGATACTTTAACGAAATTGTCAGTTCTGGATTATTTACCGCCGGGTAACGGCCATTAGAAATTTTCCGGTTATTTAATACATCTTTTGCGCCGCCTATATTTAATTTGCAATTTAAATGAGAGTCATTCCGCGTCCAAATTTACCACGGCACTGAAAATTGTTCTGATAAAATAGTAACAAAAGTGAGCTGTTTGTTGCATATACTATATCGTGCAACCCGGTGAAGTGACTCTTCAGACGCGTTTTCTTTTTACACTTCACAAAGTGAAATTTCTTGCCTTTCGCTTTATCGTCATTTGAAATTACCAGATTCGTTTAGTGGCCTCTTCTTTTTCATCCGCCCACCGAAGTGTCCACCGCGGGCTTTCTGCCTTTTAGCCCGATATCTAGAACTCGCATTCAAAAAGTCGCCGGCCAGACTAACAACAGAACTTCATCAAAAGCAGCAAATTGATCATTCTTAGTATGGAACGACTACACGATTGATCGGCGAAGAACATCCGCGCTGATATAACACACACGCACACACTTACACACGAAAAGCCTGACTTGACTCGCGACGAGTATAAGCTTTCCTAACCGCCACGCGCGCGCCCGGCAACTAGAGTTATCCAACGCTCTTCTTCTGCTCGGCGCAGCCCTTGCGGTAGGACGCGGTAGCGGGCGTTCGCGCGTTCAAATACAGGACACGGAAAGCCTCGAAACTTTGCCACCTTACCTCTCCCCCACTACCAGCAAGCCAGCCACGCGCGAGACCGCAGCCCGCGCGCCTTAGAACTTGATCCCGCGGCTCAATTACCGAGAGTTTGGCGAAACCTCTTTCCTCCCTCCCTCCCTCTCTCTCTCTCTCTCTATCTACCTCTCTCTATGCCCTCCTATCTGAGATATACTCAGAGCGAATTGTCGAATTGTTCTCCAAATTGTACAAATCACGCCGAGAATAATAAAGAAAGTTTTGGCGTGCGCGGGCCCCACTCGAGAAGTGTTCATTAAACATTCTAATTGAGCTAACCCGACGCCCCGCGAGCGCGGAATTTGCATTTCATTTTCCGACTACACCGAGAGCGAAAGAGAGATTGAACACAATCATTTGTCGTTCCCCTGCGCGAGAACGCGCGTGTACAGTGATAATTCATTCAGCTGTGTGATTCCTTGATGCATATGTTAATACAATCACAAGTTAAATGATTTCGAAAGTTTTTGCGCGTTGCGCTGGCGCCGCAAGCCTTCCGGAAAATTCTTTTGAAAACGCAATCTGTTCGACGCCGTAATTTCGCGGTCGCGCTGTATACAGCTCGGGGTCTTTGAACCGTGGTGTATATACCCGGCTCCATTCGGGTTTTTTCATCTCCGCGGCCGCCGCGAATAAATAGGTGTAACAGGGCCTATGCCGTGGCGCTTTGTGGCATTGCACCAGCAACTCTCTCTCTCTCTCTCTCTCTCTCTCTCTCTCTCTCTCTCTCTCTCTCTCTCTCTCTCTCTCTCTCTCTCTCTCTCTCTCTCTCTCTCTCTCTCTCTCTCTCTCTCTGTCTCTCACTCACTCTCTGGGGCTACCTTGAACTTGGGCGTGGTATTAATAGGCCCAAGATTGCCAACCGCAAAACACTTTACATCGTGATTGACATCAATAATCATTTCCTTTCGCCGGATTATTCACGCGCCGCCGCGGTTTTTTTTCCAATTAGTTTTTGTTTTTTTAAGTGGGCGAGGAGGGGAGGAAGTGAAAGATTCTTTCGCGCGCACGTTCCTTCGCCTTTATATCCGCGAATTAAATGTACGACTCTCCGCGCGACGTGAGATCTCGCTCGAACTGTGAATTATCTGTCACTCTCGCGCGATATCGACGAAGAAATTGGTTTCTGAAATAACTGTAATTCACGGGTCGGGGGAGGGGTGGAGGCAGGCAGACACAAACCGCACGCTCCGGTAGGTAAACCTTCATGCCGTCGTTCTTTTGCACGTGATTACCAGAGCGTAATTAGACGTTTTGCTCGTTAGCGAACCTTGAATTGCATGCTTTCTTCTTCTTTATTTTCTTCCTCCAACTGTACGTCAACAGCCGAGTTTACCGTATAATCGTACTCGAAATTTAATTCAATATGTATACACGCACACATGCACACACACACGCACACATGTACACACGCACATGCGCACACCCGCACACTCACACCCACACACGCACACACATACACACACACACACACACAGACCTACTTTTACGAATTTAGTTTAAGTTTGGCGATTTAATCAAACCTCTCAATTTTAGAGTGGTATAATCCATGGTGGAAACTGACTTCCTTATTTACCTAATAAATAGATAGTTTTAGTGGGGATAGCTAAAAACTATAGCCACTTTTCATGGACATTTCTATCTATCGATGAAACGATTTTTCCAACATTATTCGACCATTTACTAGATTGAAAATAGAAAGATTTTTTTTTAAAGATTTACACAAGCTTATTCTCAACTATTTCAAAGATATTAAAATTGGAGACAAAAAGAAACTGTTGGTCTGTTTTTATGACTAGTATAAGACTTGTTCTTAAGACGAGGAGTGAGAGAGATAGAATGTAATGTTTACTGTAAATGTTTTTTGAGTCTGTTTTTATTGTTTACATTTGTGTAAGCTATCTATTACAATTGAATGCTCTTAAATGTAACGTCAAATCTATGAATAAATTTTAATCAAATATTGTGAGGTTATGGCATTCTATTTCCAATCTATTAAATGGGCGAATAGTAGGGGAAAAAGCGTTTCAACATAGCCATTACTGACTTTCTGACCATTTTGTAATAAACAAATTTCTACCAGGGAATAATTTGATTCATAAATGAATGACTTACAAGTTCTGATTAAACGTTCATACATTTTGAATGAATAACAATGCAATCAATTAATGCGATAAAAATATCTCTATTGTTTTACACTTTCAACAAAGATTGAATTTTAACCCACTGGGAAGATAAAAGCTGCTCTAAATAACCTCATATTGTACATCAAATTACATACATTACACTAAAAATAAAATAAGACCTTCATCGATCAGATATGTTATGAACAGTAAAGTTCGAGTTCCTCACAATAAAAAGAAGGGAACGATTTTTTATGCTCGCTTATTCGATGCTTCGTAACGATGTAATTTACATCGTTAGAATTCTGCCACAAAAAGAACAGTTTAAAGCGCACTTTTATGCATCGCACATAAAGGTTTACTAGCAGCTCTACAATTACGAATTTGTACATTCTCCGCGGGCCGATATTACAAATAAACATTGTCCGGGGTTTATCGATAAAAGTTGCAATCTTTCCAACCTCTCCCCCACCCTATCGCTCATCGCATTACATTTATAGCCAATCTCTTTATGAATGCCGGCATATATCAAGGTTATTCGCACATCTGGCCCGATCGATGATCGTCGGGAGATATAGACATGATATAGTAGGTAGAGGAGCACCTATATCTACCGCGTAATGCGAAACGTGATTACGCACGGGAAGATGATCCATATAATAAGAAACGCATTAGTATAGACATATTCATAAAGAATCCGATCGGGAGAAGATCGGCCCGTGCTTCCACGCATTAGTCAAGACATTGGATCTGATCTGGCTAAATTACGCGGAACTGTTGGCTGTCGAGTCGAAAATAACTCCGGTATTAATATACTTTCCGCTCCAGGAGTAACTTAGACGCATTAAGTATTTACGAAAAATTGGCATGTTTGCTGGTGAACACAATATTTTATTGCAGGACTCGATTATCTGTACGACATCTCGTATAAATTTTGTACAGTACTCATATCAATAAGTATATCATATAAAAATCTGAGAATGCTGTTCATAAAGATATCCTTTATCGATCCATAAAATGTATCTATATTTTATCTTTATTTCCATTATGTAAGCTCAGTAGGATACTCTTTCTCCTTCTCACGTTCAATGTATAATACTATATAATGTATTTATTTATATTTAATAAGAAAATATACTAAAAATGTACAGAGAAATATATATATTAACTATTAATGTCGTAGTAGATTAACTATTAATATGCGCATCTTTATAGTAAGAATTTGGATATTTCCGTCAAATATTTCCTTATTTCGCCAAAATCACCTATTTTAATATAAACAGTTAATTTATATTATATATAAATAAATCCTTCCCGCAGTGTAACAGTAAAAATAAACTCACACTAGCCTATCATAATATACTTTTAAATTTCAATCATTAGATTTTAAATATGTTCGTACAATTACAGCATTTCTTAACCGAATCCCATAATCTACTTAGAACCCAATAGGACTCTCCAGGTAGTTACCCCATCGTAAAACTCGAAGCTTACAACGTCCCCAAGCGACGGCAAATGCATCAAGTCGAAATCTCCTTATAACCGAACTGGATTATGGACTGAAATCGCGCTATGCTCAGAATAATAACGAAGCCAATGATGTAATTAAGTACGTGCTGAACAATGGCCCTGAGACTCAAGACCTACTCCTCCCTCCCACTCCCTCCTCCACCTTCCTCCTACAATAGTGGCGCACAGAATTTATCGATGGTTATACTCCATAAAATCGCACCTCACCTCGGCGCGCGCGAGAGAGAGAGAGAGAGAGAGAGAGAGAGAGCGCTTGATGGTCGAGGGGGGAGGCGTTGCCGCTTTTTGCGCGTCGATTCGTTCGTTCGGCCAGCGATTCAATAACGATGCCCGCAGATATTTCGCTCACGCGCCCTCCCTCGACACAATAATTCAGTCGAGAAGGCAATATCGGCCCGCGTCCGCGCTCGGCCATTTGGCCCCCGTGCAGTGCACGCACACGGGTGCACGCGCGCGGGACAATCCGTGAGCCAAAACATTTCACCTCGGCTACATTACTACTACTACTAGCTGCCTGGCTATACTCGTGCACTGAACTCGAAAAGCCGGGGGCGGCGGTGATGGTGGTGGTGGTGGTGGTAGCACGGTTCGCGCGATGCCGAACGGAATGTTATCGTCGAGCCGTGTATCATTGTTGCATACGTCGCTTTTCAATTGCGCAACTCTTAACGGATGACGAACACTGGTCCGGATCATTAAAATAGCAGTCGAAATTGATTTTTCTTTTTTTTTTTTTTTTAAGTTGGAAGAAACAGAATAGAACAGTGTATTGCACTGGCTCGATATCTAATTCTACGTGAAAATTTGGCAGAAATTTGGCAATGTTGGTATAAATTTACTCCGTGAAAAGGTAGAAAATTTGATAAAACTTGCAGTTTTGTATTTTCTTCAGTTTCGAACATTTTTCCTGGGTTAATATCGCTCTGACAAATTTGTGGTGTACAAAATCATAAAAAATGAATTTTTGTCGTATTGAATAAATATACGTAAATTAGTTTATTGAAACTATAAGTAATTAAGTCCTGTACAGTCCAGGCAGTCATATCAATGTAGCATGTACCACTACGAGCCATTAAATAGGGAATGCACTTGACAGGTACGTACACAAAGTATCATGTTTGTTGACTAAAGAGTACGAGTATAATTTCTGAACTAATTAACAATTCCTCAAAATTGAGACTGTTTATCGTGTTCACGACAGCATTGAGACTGTTTATCGTGTTCACGGCGACTGTTTATCGTGTTCAAAACCACGCCAAGTATTTTTACGGGTTCGGTGAATAGTACCAACTGTTATTCATCAGACTAATATTGACAAGTTAAAATGCTTGAGTGAAATCGATGTCAGTATCACTGAGAAAAAATTTTGATTGACTCAATTAAACCAGTATTTGAATACGGACAATTCAATCATTTTATTGAAACAAAAATATTAAGATTGAATCAAATGAATATTTTATTGATTCAATAATTGATTCAATTAATTCAATGAAATATGCATTCGATTCAATCTTAATATTTTTGTTTCAATAAAATGATTGAATTGTCCGTATTCAAATACTGGTTTAATTGAGTCAATCAAAATTTTTTCTCAGTGTATAGCAATCACAATTTCTTCTTGATCAGTCATTTCTCTTCTAATAACAGAATAAATCAAACGCATTTCTGTTTTTATATTTTAAGGAGTCATTTATTCTTTTTTTTTAATTTATTTTACCTGCATATTTGATTTTGTATGACCATAGAACACATGGGTAGAAAGTACGTCATGTAAATAAAAAAGATAGATACTGGCATCATTTTTATAAATTTCTAATAAAACAAACTAAAAAAAAAAATTGATTTTTTAATTTTTTTTATCTCAAAAGCTATTTAATATATTATTCGATTGGTTTCAAAATTGAACTCTAATTGTAGCTATGCTTTGTATACCCGTAAAATCTAAATCCACTATTTTCATAATGGTACAAAGTGAGTGAGTTTATACATAATGATACCAGATTTTGAGACACTCATATGCGGACATACTCTTTATAAAAAAATCATATTTTTACTATAGTAATCATGAAAATATTTAAAATTCAAAGCTTTGTTTTTTAATACTTTCGAGGTTCCTCAATCACAAAATATGATTTTTAACACACCCCATCATAAAGTTCGTACTTTATTCCCGCCGAAGGGGGAAATAAGTGCTACGTTCATTCCCTACTCCCTCTCTAGTCCCCAGCACCACGCACATGTGCTCTCGCCTTCGGCTCGGGCACAAATAGTGCGTTGGTCTGGAAACGAGAGTGAGGTTAGGGAATCAATATGCAGCCTTTTTTCCCTATTCGGCGGGAAACGAGTATGAACTTTATGATAGTTGTGTTAAAAAGTCGTATATTGCACTCGTGAATATAGTGGGGAGCACACAGCCCACTTTATTCCCTTGGTACATAATATACTACTTGGTTACTATAGTAACCATGAAAATGTTCAAAATTCAAATTTTTGTTTTTTAATAGCTTATAAGCTTCCTCTTTGGGATCGCAAAAATAGAAAAACCGTAAATGTTATCAAATTTTTTACTCTTGTATATGGTAATTTAGTATCTATAGATATTATCAGTTTTGTAATGATTTCCCAGGTGAAATTAAATATAGCAACAGTGTAATACATTAAATTTACGCATATTATGCATATATGTATAAAATTAGAAAAAAAGGAATTCTAGTTGCTATTTTAATAATTCAGACCACTGTGCAGCGGTTCTCAATCATCGTATGTACGATTATTTTATTTTTCTCTTGAGCTACCGTGTATTATAA